>QANY01010607.1:46318-491199 GCA_003255025.1 Datisca glomerata
AATTCAGATGGACCATTTTTAACACCAAATGGTAAAACATTCCATTCAAAATGGCCAAAAGGTACAGTAAAGGCAGTTTTATACCTATCAGCTTCAGCTATTTGGATTTGCTAGAATCCAGATTTCAGATCAAATTTTGAAAAGATCACAGAATCATAAAGTCTATCTAACAGATCTTTTTTATTCGGAATTGGATATCTAATCCATTTTAATGCATCATTTAACGGTTTATAGTTGATCACTAATCTAGGTGATCCTCTTTCTATCTCAGCATTTTTATTAACATAGAAACCAGTACAACTCCAAGGAGATTTACTGGGTCTAATTAATTTCTTGGTTAACAAAGATTCAATGTCAGTTTTGCAGAGTTCTAAATATTCCTTCTTCATTTGACTAGGTCTGGACTTAGTGGGAATATTCTTCTCATTGAAATCAGGTTGATATGGTAAAGAAATGACATGTTATATATATATACTTGAAAATGCATTTCAATGTTTTTTGAAACTAAATTGCATATAAAATTATCTTTCTCCTGTTTAGATCATGAAAGAATGGTATAACAACAAAAAGATTATTAGAAAAATATATAAATTAAAAAAATTTGTCATTATTATTCATCATATGAATCGCTTGTGCTTTACAAAACGTCACTCACCATTTTTAAATATCTGACAATTAATTTTATTCAAATAACGGTTGCAATCAGCTAAGAGACATTACCGTAACAAATAAATGATTAATGTTAAAAAAGGTAAATTCAATTTTCATTTGGTGGTTAGGAACATAATAAAATTAAGGTCACTAAAATTCAAGGACAATAGTGTCCAAAAAAATATGAACAATTTTGAAATGGTGATTACTATTATTATGAAAGATGAATCAATCATCAATCACCACATGTAGATTCTGAGGTCATAAAAATGCCCACAAAATTTAAATTTTAATCGCTATTAATTAATTATTTATATTATATAAGGGCATGGTTATCATTATAGTTAAATTTATATTAGTTGATTAATTTATGAATTATGGACCCATCATCAATCACCATATGTAGATTATAATATCAGGTGGAAAGCTGAATCGCACTGGATATACTGATTAAGAATCAGATGTGGATGGTCGAAATTCGATGTCTGGGTCATACACTGAGGTAATCTAAATGTTATGAAGATAATGTTGGATCAGAACCTGGCTGACCCATTTACTGAGACACTTCTTGTGAAAATGTTTTAGGGTCATGTGCGAAACATGAGATTGAGAGAAATGCCACATTTGCTTTAAGACAAGTAAGAGATTGTTGAGGGTTATGCCTTCAAAGCATGTGTATTGACAATTTGATATGAAATTTAATGACGACTACATTTTTCTTATAATTGTTCTTTTAAATTATTGTTGAATAATTTATATAAATATATGAAAATTTCATATTCATTAATGAGACTATGATTTTGTATTAGTACGAGAGAATTAAGATCATAGATAATAAAAATGTCAGCAACATATTAAAGTATGAAATCTTTAATGAATGGTTGCTAGTACAGTTTACTAAGCATTATGAATGCATATGATCTAGATCCGAATCATTGATGTGGATAGACATCTTAGTGAATGTACTTTATATAATTAGATTATATATGACTGGATCGATGTGAATTAATATCTTTATCAACGTGTCATTTATCATAAAAATTAAATACACATCAATTCGATGATCATATGTAGATCAGTCTGAATCCTGAGTATTCATGAACTCCTATACATGTCTACTAAATCTTTTGATTGACTCGTTAAGGTTTGTTTGTAAAACATGCTACTGACTTTTGTTTTGGAGATTCAGTAATATGCGTGGCTGAAAACATGATCTTACAAGATCTGAAATCCAAACTTTCCTAACAAATCGTATATTGGTTCTCTTAAGTGTTAATTCTAGAATTGAATGGTTTTTAAGCTTAAATTTGTAATAAGATTATAAATTAGTCATTCACTAGTGGATTAATGGTACTTAAGGATCAAGAGGTAATTAGAAGGGTAAAATGATAATTTTTACTAGATCTAATTTACGAACCAATAATTTGAAGACAGAATTACATGATTTGACTATATCAGTGAATTATACGAGAATACTCTGTAAATATAATCTATAATCTCCAAGAATGCAATTCCATATTTATAGTAGAGTAACAATGGAATTAATCAATAAAATTATTTAATTAATAATCTGGATTATTGGAGTTTAAAATTATAGGTACATGGTCCTCAAGTCAACTCTAGACTATGCAGTCTGAGGTGTGAATATTTCAGGACATGAGAAAATGACTAACTTGTAAATGAATTTTTATTCTAGGGGAAGTACATAATTTTGAAATAATTATGTGTGATTAATTAATTAAGTTATTTACATATGTAAATGTAATTTTTGTAATTAATATATATATATATATATAATTATCGATAAGTGAGACAAAATATCTAATTTGTGAAATTCGATAATTAAATTATTATTAGATAATTTTTTTGGATCAACTAAATCTGTTATTTGTAAAATAATAAATAATTTAGTTGATAAGGGTAATCAAATATGTTAGTTTTGAATTAACCGATATCTAGATATTTATGTTATTAAAATGAATATATAATTTGCAGTAATTAACTCATGTCAATCAGTCATTGAGTGTGACAGATTGACATAGACTACTGTTGTGTCACGTGGTACTACAGTAGTCAGAGTGCAACACTGTAGTGTCATGTGGCACTGCAGTTGTGCGCCATTATACAGTGAGCCTCACTGTATTGGGCAATTTAAAGTTAAATATTATTTTTATTTTTTATTATCCTTAAATATCTTATACATCATTATTAGAATAAGATACAGATTTTATTCTAATGACAAGAATTGATCATATGAACAGTTAATCAATTAGAGAATCAGTTAATCAATCAAGAGTTGAGAGAAGAACACAATTTCTCAAAAAGAGATTTTTTATGCTATTAATACTTAATCAAAATCTCTAAAAGAATCATCATCACGTTATTTTAGAGAGTCATCTCACAAAAGTCATTCTCAGTAAAATCTCTAGATCTCATGTGTTAAGTATATCTAGAGACAGAAAAGTGTCTTCTTTATATTCTACGTGCTCACACACGTCCTAGTGCATTGAGTTGACTTGGAAGATCTTGGTGTGGATCTCATAGTCAGTTGATCGTTAGAACGATTTCGTAGGAACAGAGAATCGATCGATTTCGTAAGACCACTTGATTTAGACTACAAGAGGTATATTATTTCTAACCTTATTTGTTGTTAATTTAATATAAAAATATATAATGGATCTTTACTGATTGAAAATAAGTTTTCAATAAAAAGTTTTTTTTGTCATCGTAGCGTTGCGTGATTTTATTTTACTAAAAAATTTGATTATTTTTATTAAAAGTTTACTTTTTAAATGACCTCGTATCACACGCTTCTATCGTACACATGTCGCGATGACCAACTGATATGAGATAGGGTGCTGTGATACTTTGACCTGGTGAGGATGTGGAATGACTTGGACCAAAGAAATTGTCTCTTCAAGAGACGATTTCCTTGTGTTGCATAACGAAAAATATTATTATTTTTTCACTTAATACCATCTTTATCACTCGTGTAATCTCTCTCCTTCCAATCTCTCTGCCATTTTCCCTCTCCTTCAAATTTCATATCCCCAACGCAAGCTGTCGCTGTCCTCTTTGTTCTCTCTTTTCCAGCCCTAGTCTCGTAGAAGCTTTTCTCTCTATTCGCAAGCCTCACTACTGCTCTCCGCGTTTGAGGGTTTTTAATCTAAAGCGCGATTTAGGGTTTGGTTCGGTAAAATCATTTTTGTGGTTGATTTTCTTCATCTTTTTCTTCTCGAGTTAGGGGTGAGCTTAGGTTAGAATTTATTTGATTCTACGTTTATCGATTGGTTTATTTGATTCCGTGTTTAACTGATTTTAGATTTGGAATTGATTTTTAGTGATTTGGTTATACTTGAAACAAGTAGTTTTTCTATTCCATTTTGCCCTTTTCATCTTCGCCTTCTTAGAAGAGTCAGATCCATCGTTCATCAGCCTCATTTTCTTGAATCCATCAAGTTCAACGATACCCATGTATGATCATTTCTCTTCCTCTTGTGGGAGAAGTTTCTGGATTTAAATATTTCTGGAGGAATAGATCAATCTCAGTAAGTATTTTCAGAATCTCTTTTATCAAGATTTGAAGAGAGAGATGTTTTATGCTGTTATATCAACTGAAAAACATTAACATTTTTGGTTTACTGAAATTCTTTTTTATCTTTTGGTCTGTCAATTACTCGGCAAAGAATGATCTTATGGGTGTATTACTTGCTGAGTCCTTGAAGTAACTTTTCAATTGGAAAACTTCCTGCGTAAGAAAATTTGGAGAGAGAGGGAGTGAGAGAGAATCAAAATTAGATTAAGTAGGAAATCAATATTTCCAATCCTTATTTATTATCACATAACTAACTTAATCAAAACTTTTAAGAAGTTTTCGATTCGAAGATAACCAGAGAGAGGAAATGAATCAAAATGAAATTATGAAGGAAAGAACTAGGTTTAGGGTAAGTTTTTAGGTGCTTAGTTAGAAAGAACTTTAATTAACTCAAAACACTATTTGAAGTCACATTTATTTGACGTTTATGTTTGAAATATGTAGCAATTTCACAATAAAATACCCAATTGTTTCCAAGTATAAATCAATATGGTTCAAAGTGCATTAAAGGGTTTCATAGAAAGTACATAAAACGTTTCTAATTACAAGCAAACCACACCCAATCATTGTTTTCTGTACATAAATTTTTTCTTAGGCCCATGGTGATTTCTTTCTCTGTGGGTGTGGGAGCAGTTCCATGGGTTTGTTGAAATATAGACTTGATTTTATTAGTCTTTGGGTCTTAGTTGTTTAAAGAAAGCCACCCTTCTCAAACATGTTGTTTATTTAGATAAGAGCTCAATTTCTAGAAGCATGTTCTAGAGAAATCTCATCTAGAATCATATCCTAAAGTCCATAGAGTTGTCTAGGATGTGTGAGTAGGTTTGAAATTATGAAGAGAATTCTAGAGAGTCATATGTAATCATTAGATTAAATCATTAGATTAGAATTGTGTTAGCAAAATACTACCCATTAGTTTAGGAGGTGCCACTAGTATAAATAGAGTTGATGTCTTTGAGTTTGTATCAAGCAAAAAAAATTAAAAAATAAATAAGAAGTGAGAAATAATACAAGTAACTTCTTCTTCTAAATTATCTAGTCTCTCTCATTCTCAAATATTTCCTTCACTATTAAAATTTCATTCCAAAAGGATTATAATGTTTGAGATGAGTCCACTAATGGCATAATGGAATGGATTTCGAAGCTTACCATGCGATATCTTGTTTTTGGCTTAAAAGATCTACGCAAATGATGATAAAGGGTTCATAATAGATCTTATGTTCATACACTAATATTTGAAAGAGAATCGATTAATAGTATACTACTGTAAAGCTAGTTTTATGCATTCTGCATTACACTTGTCATTTATTCAATTGACACACCACTGCTATTGCGCAGGTGGTTTTCTATTGCTCAATACAATTTGATAACATATTGTGTAAGTGATTGTACCAAAAGGAAACCTGAATTCAATTATGATTCACACTTCAAAATTAGCAATTATCTACTTATCACTTATGGTGAATCGGTTCAGTTTTGGTGAAGTCTGAAGGATAAAGTCATTAAATATGTTGGTATCAAGGCTCTCCTAGACAATTGGTTGTATATCAAAAGAAACCCGTTCGTTAAGAGGCTATGGAATTTGATATTTACTAAGCTGCTCGAGAAATCTAAAGAAGCAGATGATGCAGAAACTATCAAGAGGATAAGTTTAGCTAGAAGGATTTATGCCCTTGAGGAAGGTAACTAGGAGAGAAACATTGACGAGTTGGCTCGTTTATTGGCGATAAAGATTTTGATGAGAGTCTAATTTTTTGTCACATAGCTACAGAGTCATGCTATAGAGTTGATCAAGATCAACCTCATTCTGAGCACTGCGGATTCAGTAAGCTCTTGTGACTGACTAGTAATGCAACCAACCATGATGATGTTAGTCGTGGTTGGTATTGGGAAAATTATATTTAAAGACACATGTTCTGACGCTATAAATTTTTTTGATAGGAGAGAAATGCGAACAAAGAAAGACTAATAGAAGGTTTCCTTGGATCCTCAACCACAAGGTTTCCTAGTTGGACCATTTAAATCGTTTCATCAATGTCTCTATTAATAAACGTAATTTTCACATCCATCTGATGAAGTTTAAGATCAAAATGTGCAACAAGTTCCATAATTATTCTAAAAGAGTCTTTCGATGAAACTGAAGAGAAAATCTATTTTAAACCAATGCCTTCCTTCTGAGTAAAGCTTTTAGCTATAAGACGAGCCTTATATCTTTTCACATTACCTTTTGAATCCCTTTTGGTTTTAAATATCCATTTACAACCAATAGGTTTCCTACTTTCAGGTAAAGGAACAAGATCTCAAACTTGATTGTCTTGCATAGACTTATACTCTTTATTCATAGCCTCAATCTATTTTTGAGAATTCATATCTTTCATAGCTTAGTGAAAGTTGATTGGATCATCTTCCACCAATTCATTATTTACCTCATTTTCTTGGAGAAATACCACATAATCATTTGAAATAGCACTTCTCCTTTCTCTCATGAATCTCCTTAATGGCATTGCATCTTGAGGTTGTTGAGTTTATTCTTTTGGAACATTAACCTCAACTTGAATCAGGAGTTGGTCGACATTGTCTTGTTCTGATTCTGGATCTACTTCATGATCAATGACATGAATGAAAACCTGCACGCTGTCAAAAGTAGTGACTGTAGTAGGAACTAGAAGCGAAGATGATTACTCCTTAAAGAAAATGTCCCTTACATTATTTCTCCCTTCAAACTCAACATCCTCAAAAAATGTTGCAGTTCCCGTCTCAAAATTTTACTCTTATCAACTAATGTTTTATTAAATTTTCTTTTTGAATAATTTTTATTATTCGAAAAGTATTTGTCAAAATTTATATTTTTCTGTTTGTGGTATTTTTTTCTATAAGGTTTTCAAATTCTTCTAAGATTTAAATGAGAATTTTTTCTATTCTTTTGAGAAGGAGTAATATCAGGTGATCCATGTTGCTCACAGAAATTCCCTAATTCATATTGGGCAATTTTTTTCCTTTTTAATTTATTTATTAGTTTTCATGTCTATACACATTCTTAGACCTTCTTTTTATATTGTAGTATAATTTTACCGTAGGTGAGACTATTATAGTTTATATTACCTAGGTCATTACTAAGGACTATTATGATTTTGTGGGCAAAAAAATTTGATAAGCCATTGCTGAATTTTTCCTTTCTAAATGGTTGATTATACATCAGTTGCTGTATATTGGAGACTCATTGTTTCCATTTCTCGATAATTGTTATCATTTCTTGATAGTTGTGATCTTGAAATTTTATGTCTTCATTATTGATTCATTGTTGGAGAAGTCATAATTCCTTATTTTGAAAGTTATCATGACTGTGGAGAGTCATCATGATTTTTTATTTATTGATTATTTCAACATTGGCATTTGGCCAAGAACAAATTCTTCTATTCATTCCTTGATTGATCTGAATTTATTCATCATTATTGAAATTGATATTATCAAATGGTCTTGTGAAGCTTGAAACGGATCATAAGTCCATTTTGGTAAAATTTAATCCTTTTGGGTACTTTGGTCCTTCAATTGCTGAGAGGTGGCCTTTCTGGATTATTGGATTTTTGGTTTAATTGGATGACTTCACTCTACTGATGATTCAGAGTCAGAATTATTATTGTCTTTCAAAAATAGAAGTATTTTTTAGATTACTTCTTGCTTCAATTTGGATTTAGGCTTTGTGACCTTTGATTTTCTCTTTGAAAAGGGTTTGGATTCGGGTTTGAATTATTTGGATGAATTTGGATTGGATGATTTATTTTGTGAATGTTGGTTAGCGGGCTCATTAATTTTTAATGGAGCCTGGATAAAATGGTTTGCCAATTTTAGGTTAGGATGAACATTTGCAAATTCATGGTTGATGGAGGCTATTATTTCCTGGGTATTAAATTTATACCACCATTTAACATAATATTGCCTTGTAAGGGTTTCATCTTCAATTGAGTATTGCCACTTTAGGATCCAAGTTATTTTGTATTTGTTTGAAAAATAAAGTAATTGGGGAAATGAGACCTCAATTGGTGAAGACTTGTAAACATTTGAAAATAATTTGAAATATTGTTGTAAATCATTTGAAAAAAGTTTTAAGACAGGACCATAAATGAACCACCATCTTAAGAATCAATTTGAAAAACTAATTTTGAAAGTTTGATTAAAATTTAAAAATCATGAGTGGGAAAAATTGTTATTTTGATGCACGAAAATCATGTGTCAAGCATCAATATAGTCAAAATAATTGAATTATTTTTTATTTGAAAGTATTTTGAAGGCTGAAGCATGGACTTTCCAATTCTTGATCGTTATGATTCTGAGAATGTAGAACGAAGATGGAGGATCTTTCCTTTAGAACTTTTGGTTAGGCTAATATTTATGGATTTTGTTTGTAAGAGAATGTCTCTGTAGAAACTGAGACTTTTGCCTTTTGTCCAGGGACATAATGAAATCTAGGAATGAAATAGGTTTCCGCAATTTGAGAAGGATTATTTAAATGAGCAAATAAATGCTCAATATGAAAGAGATTTTTGCTGGGCATTTTTCAAAAATAAGAGGTTGATTTGTATTTTATAATTAGTTGGTCAAGCGATTGAGTATCAAAGGGTTGAGTAATTGAATCAAGCCAAAATGGTTGACTAGGACTAATTGATAATTGGGTATGATGGACTTAAGTATTATTAATGGGCTTGGTTAAGAGTATTTTACACTATTAATAGGTTAAATGACACTATGTTGAATTCGGTACATTGCATTTTTATTTTTGTTTACTATGATCTAATATCTCATAAGAAAGAAAAGATCAACCTTTGGTTGACGAGGCAAACTAGACGGGGGATCAATGAGAACACGTCTTAGTGGCCGTCTCAAATGCACTTTAACCAGCCAGTGACATTAGCAGTCAAGTTCTCAGGTAAGCAAGCTCGAAAAGCTTAAAAACCAACACTTTAACCCCCCCCCCCCCCCCNCCCCCCCCCCCGCGTGTGTGTGTGTGTGAAATAAAGCCTTGTACAATGGCGTCGACGATTTCTCTAACTGGTCAGCCATCAAACTTGCAAGGACGCGCTTGCTGGAGAAAACCCAGTTTCTTATCAGCCTCACACTGTAATTACTTTCTCTCGTTTCAATTTACTTCCTGTTCAGTCGTTGAAATAATGTGAGAATTTGGGAATTTCAGCTTAAAATAAAACAAACACCAGCTGGGTCGCTTGTTTTGCTACTACTTGTTCTGTAGGTCATTTTCCTGTAATTCATTCTGCTTTACTTGTGAATTGATGGGTTTTGTTTCGTGCAACCCCTTTTGCTACCACTTGGAAATGTTTGGTTTTTGTGTGTCGTGCTTTGGTATTTTACCAGAATTTGGCATTGAACGGTATGTTTTCCATGACATAGACCAAAACTTTTAGGAAGAAGTTTTTCAAGAAGAAATGTTGTTTAAAAGAACATGGCTAGGAATGTTTGCATGAGTAAAGGAGACAATTTATGAGGTTGGGAACTTGACCTATGATTGGGCACTTGTAAATTTGATAGATAGAGACTTGAGTTTCGATCATGACAATTTCCCCGCAAGAGAAAAAGTGGCCTTCTAAGATTTCTAATATACAAGTAAAAAATTACAAATAAATTGTAACTGAAAATGTTGACGAGTAAAGTTGACATTTATGAATGTTTTATGAAATAAGTGGGTAAATTCCGCTTATTGTGTACCTTGAATCCTTACCTCAAAGAGTGAAGCAAGATGATATTTCTTTTCTCTTCCTTTTGTTCAAAAAGTTTTATTTGAATTGCCGCAGGCTATCTGTACTTAAAAATATAGAAGAAAGTTATGATGTTCCTTTGGGGGAAAATGAAAGCAACTTCACCTCTTCTCTGGAATCTTACTTATCTAGATTTGTCTTCTCTGGAAACTTTACAGGTAGTCTAATCTCAAATACAAATATAGTTGGTGCACAGATATTTTCTCGGAGGGGTTGTCAAAAATTTGGGCATAATCGTAGATCTCTTAGAGTTTACGGCCTATTTGGAGGGAAAAAGGACAATAATGGTGATGATGCACCTTCAAAGGTAAACACTAAACACACTTTACTTTTTCTTCAAATCAGTGTGTTTTCTGTTGCTTTTTAGTATACAGAGAAAGAAGTATAATAATGAGTGATTGTATCATTTTGGTTTTAACTTTTTAAGTCTTTTTTAGTTTCTTGCTTTGACTTTTCTGTTTTGTTTTTGGTTTTTAAGGGAAAACTGAATTTTAGTCAGTTTTTCACACTTAAATTTATTTGCACTATGTATTATTTGGTGAGACTAAGACTTCATCATGCTAATTCATCTTAGGCAGGAGTCCTTGGAAACATGCAAAATCTTTTTGAGACTGTGAAGAAAGCACAAATGGTTGTCCAAGTGGAAGCAGTAAGGGTGCAAAAGGAACTTGCTGCGTATGGCTAAACACATTTGATCTGTTAAAATGTGAACTTTCTGGACGTTTTCTTTTGTGCAAGAAATTAATTTGATCTTTTTCTGTTCCTCTGTTTTACAGAGCAGAGTTTGATGGTTACTGCGAAGGCGAGCTAATAAAGGTATGTCCACAGCTAATCAGGATACTTATCTTGGTTGACAAGAGAAATGAGCATGAATTTAGTATGATAGTCCATCTTCTGTAAATAAAACATATTAGTAGATAATGTTATTTACTACCAAGATTAATCGTTTTATGGATCATGATGTTTCTGGAGAATTGTGCTTATACATATTAATTAAACTAGAAGATACGTTAAATCATATGTTAACATTCGGTATGTTATTGTTGTTTCTATTTTCTCATTGTGCTTTGAATGAACTTCAAATGAATTTAGTTCATACGTCTTACTTCTTAGGTAACTTTATCTGGGAACCAACAACCTTTGCGCACAGAAATCACTGAAGCCGCAATGGAGTTAGGACCAGAAGTGAGTGTATATAACACAATATATCTTTAATATACCTCTATGGTAGCATACAATTCATTGTTTTCTATCATTTCTTGGTAGGATGAGCAAGAAATGTTTTATTCTTCTTCCATGTATCAATTTAAATTGTCTAATCATAAAAGTTAAAAGTCATTTATTTGAAATTGTATTGTAGGAGGTCCTATTGGATTCAAACTTGTTTACTGTTTTGTGTTAAGGTCTCGGGGCCGTAACTCATACTTAAAAACTAGTTTATTAGTTGAAGGTTGCCCTAGCTTTTATTCTTAGCCAAGACATCTTTTCAGCCGATGTGTGATCATTTCCTCAACATCTCGTCATGTGTATGTGTAGATCGGTCTTTTTGTTGGCTTTGATACCATGTTAATTTGCCAATTAACCAAAAGTTTTTTATGCAGTAGCTCTGGTATATGATTCTTTCTTGGAATCAGAAATTATTGGTTAGTATTAATACCATTGTGACGTATTGTTTAGAAAATTACTTTATGTACATAGAAAATGCATTGAATGGAACACCCTCCGCCCTTGAGGCCCAAGTTTGTTGCTGTCCAATTCTGTAAATTGTGCTGATCATAGTGGTTGGGCGACTAATTCAGATTTCTTGTATATGGTATCGGATATTGTTGAATATCTTTCATATAAACTTCTTCTTCCTTCCATTGTAGAAACTATCGCTTTTAGTAACCGAAGCATACAAAGATGCGCACCAGAAGAGTGTTCAGGTGAAATTCTCTGACTTTTTAAAATAGATAACCAATCAAAACATTCTTCCCATTTTGCACCTAAAATGAGTTTGGGTTGCCGTAATTTTCAGGCCATGAAAGAAAGAATGAGTGATCTTGCCCAGAGCTTAGGGATGCCACAAGGCCTTAATGATGGATTGAAGTGATACTTTCCTTTGCATATTGATATCTGAGTTGAGCTTCAGTTTTGTTATGAAGCGAAAACAAGCGGTTACTTGTACATTGACCTTGACTATGTGCTTTATCTTATAGTTATTAATGGATCAATCATATTTGTCACCTGTGCTCTCTATTCTTTTTATGCAAAATTGAGCTCTGGATCTTTAATATGTCGGCCTAGCAACCCCCCAAAAAGGAAAACAAAAGAGAAAAGTAGTAGACATATGCGGCTCATTTTGAAATGAACAAGAAAGGAGCGTTTAACGCCCAATTTTGGTACAGTACTGAAACGACAGCATCAAGAACGTATCAAATTTATTACTTGGGGGACGACGGTCTGAAGATCTTAATTTTTAAACACATCAACTTCCTGAAATGACTTCAGTATTTGCTTTACTGGACGTGAATTTTGCTGGTAGGTTCATGAATAATGGCAAAACAGCTCGACAATCAAGCCAGAAGCATGCTATCTACTTTCCATCATAGGCCAGCCTGTGATTATCAGGTGACATGGTTTGACTGTTGCCACTTAAGAGTATTTTTATTAAGTTTTACATGTTTAGATTTGAGTTGTTTCGTATTTCTCTACTAAAACTATATATATATATATATATATATATTCTCATAGGATGATTTTTTATGGTTAATGTCCTCATAGGATGATTTTTTAGTTTCAAAACATTTTAATGTTTCTTCAACTTTAGTAACGTTTGAAGATTCATTAATTGTGAAAGATTCATAGGTTGATTCTAGCCTATGGTTTTCTAAATTTGAACTACTGCCATCTAATTCTTGAAGTTTATTATTAGTCAGGTTTTCAAATTCTGAACAATTATTTTGATTATCAACCATACCAGAATAAGATGATTCATTAGTTTTAAATTCTTTAATATTTGAAGATTCATTAATTATGGAATATTCATAGGGGGATTCTAACCTATGAATTTCTAATTTAAAGATATTGTCATGGTTACTAACATTGACAGATGATTTAATTTCTAAATTTTTGGATGATTCATCAATACTATTTGAAGGTTCATAGGATTCTGACCTACAAGATTCTTTAATTTTATGTTTTGAAAAATTATGAATTATGGATGGCTCATAGGTTGATTCTAACCTATGGTTATCTGATTACGAGACATTGTCTCTTAAAGATTTTAACCTTCTAAGTATTTCTTCATCAGGAATTTTCTCATAATGAAGTTGAAAAGCTTTAATGAAATCTTTATTAGGTTGAGAAGTTTTATGATTAACTAGGATTTTTTCAGGTGGTGGATGACTGACAATTACCACACTGGAGTCTTCCTTGACCCATTTAGATTTGGAAAGTATTTTAATAGTTTTCTCATAAATATCTTCGATATAATCAAGGAAAAATATGTTAACTTTATATTTTTGCATGAATGCCTTCCATTCAGCAAGTCTTCCTTGACGTCTAATAAGATTGGCTGGATTATCATTGTGTTTATTTAGACTTGCCCAATCTGGTTTGTATTCTTGCTGTAGAATATTTGGATTAAAATTTTTATAATCTTTTAATTTTTGTTTTGATTCTTTAATCCTAAAATCTTGATCATTATTAATAGATGATCTAGAAAAAGAACTCTTAGGGGTACTAGACTGGTTATACTCCCTAACTTTAGAATTAAAATATTGGTAATTAATTTTATTAGATTGTTAATTAGTAAGGTTTGTCTGAGTTTCTTGGAAACTTATTTCTTTAGGTTCTAGACCTTTACTTTTAAAATTTTTTAATTCTTGCTCTATTTGAATTTTAAAGGATAATTTAGAATTGGAATTCTTATTTTTATTGGGTATGTTCCATACCCTATCATTTACTTGATTAAAGTCTTCAGAATGATTTTCTTGATCATCTGAAAGATATTCGAAATGATCATTCTGATCATCTGATGGGTATTCAAAATATTTATGATCTACTTGATCATCTGCAAATTCAAAATATTCATCATCCACTATGTTGGATATTGAAGATATTATAAAGCTAATGCTACTAGAAGAACTACTTCTAGATAACCCACTCATTGCTCAAAATAACTAAATTATTCTTATTATCGAGAATTTCATATTGTATTTTTTGTTGCTAACCTTGTGGTGACTTCTACAACCTCCTACTAGGCTTCACTCTTCTCCCTTTCGCCTCTACAACCACCCTACCCTCGGGATTTACGTATCTAAGAGGTCTTACCTAGGTCCCTGAAGCTAACCAAATAGAAGCTGATACGTCAGCCTCTGATAAACAGATTCACAGATTAGGCAAACAAATAATACAGAGAAATAATCAATTATAAGAATAACCAGCCACTTGGGCGGAGAGTAAGATTATATATAAGCAATTATTCATGTAAGCAAATAAGTAAACAATATTATCAATAACCAGCCATAATAGGCGGTGAACAGTTTAATTAAGCAGATATTGAAGTAGAAACAGTTAATGAACAGTAATTATCCCCACCAGGTTTGGCTCTGATACCAAAAGGCGCGGAATTGAACAGTATTTAAGAGGGGGTATTAAGAGGGAAGAAGATAAACAGTACAATTCTGGTGGGGATAATTACCAAAAGGCGCGCTTTTTGGTATCAGAGCCAAACTTGGTGGGGATAATTACTGTTCATTAATTGTTTCTACTTCAATATCTGCTTAATTAAACTGTTCACCGCCTATTATGGCTGGTTATTGATAATATTGTTTACTTATTTACTTACATTAATAATTGCTTATATATAATCTTACTCTCCGCCCAAGTGGCTGGTTATTCTTATAATTGATTATTTCTCTGTATTATTTGTTTGCCTAATCTGTGAATCTGTTTATCAGAGGCTGACGTATCAGCTTCTATTTGGTTAGCTTCAGGGACCTAGGTAAGACCTCTTAGATACGTAAATCCCGAGGGTAGGGTGGTTGTAGAGGCGAAAGGGAGAAGAGTGAAGCCTAATAGGAGGTTGTAGAAGTCACCACAAGGTTAGTAACAAAAAATACAATATGAAATTCTCAATAATAAGAATAATTTAGTTAGTTGAGCAATGAGTAGATTATTTAGGAGTAATTCTTCTAGTAGTAATAGGTCAACAATAACCTCAATACCTGACATAATAAATGATGAACACATAGAATTAACAGATGATCAAGTAGATCATAGGGTATGGAATATACCTAAAATCCCCAATAAAAATATTTATAAATCAACATGGTCTGTTGCTTCTTTCAAGCCTCAGCATCATGTAAAAACAATTGAAAAAATATATGCTCTTGGAAAAGAGCATGAAACATGTCAATTACTTTCCTCTGATGCAATAAAACATCATATTCAAGAAGGATATAATTTCCTTCATTTTGGTCTAGTCCAGATTGGAGTAAAACCACTTACGAGAAGAGGCCTAAATACCTCTGTCTTATTAGCCTTGCGAGATGCAAGATTTACAAATTTTAGTGATAGTATTTTAGGTTTAATCGAATGTTCACTTTGTAATGGTCCAATTCATTTTGATTGTTTTTTTGATCTGTCTGTCAGTTTAGCAGATCCCCATATTTTAAATCATTAACTCTAAATATTAAAACTAGTGGTTACCAAGTCCTAGAAGGTACCCAGCCTCTAGCTTTAATCTTTAGAATACATTACAAAGTAACCAAAATAAATATGAACTTCCAAGCCATCAATAGGAGTCCAAAGAATCAAACCCTATTGATACAATCTAGTCAAAGTAATGCAAATATTAGAGTTCCTTAAACAATTAGGTGGACTGAAATTAATTTACCAACAAAGTGGCTTTTAACAAATGAAAGTCAACCTACCAAAATTCAAAGACCAATTGAAGATTTTGATTACATCCAGCAGTACATGGATGGTACTGTAAGAATTAACTTTCAATCATCTTCTAGCCCACAAATTAAGGAATATAACCAGTCTAGTACCCCTAGAAATTCATTTTTTGGATCATCCATTGATAATGATCAAAATATTAGGATTCAACACTTAGAACAAGAATTAAAGATATTACAATTTAAAATTTAAAACTTAAAAGCATAGCCACAAGTTCTCAAGTTAGTCAACCAGTCTTTGATAATAAGTCTGAACAATCTGATGAAACTGAAGCACCCACTGGATCAGATTTCCAAGGAAGCCTTAATTCTGTCAATCCTCAACTCTTAGCTCTGAATATAGGAACCTTGAGTCAAGAATATGAACCAGATTGGGAAGGTCTAGCCCAACACAATAATGACCCAAATAATTTAGATAGACGTAATAGATTTAGAGATTCATATGATATGGATTAAAGAAAAGTCATACTTGCTGAATGGAAGGAATTTATGCAAGAATTTAAAATTGATATATTTTTCCTAGATTATGTTGAAGATATTTATGAAAGAAATATCAAAGTAATTTCAAAATATAAATGGGTTAAGGAAGACTCTAGTGTAGTTTCTACTAGTCATCCTCCTCCTGAGAAAATTATGATTAATCATAAAAATTCTTTAATCACTGCTTCTCCTTTCAAAATTGCAAAGGAAGAAAAACCAAACAAAAAAGTAGTTGAACAACTCAACTATACTAACCAGAGTCTAATTACAATGGGAAAATAGTTCGACAAAATTGAAACTAAGGTTGATGTTCTCAATGAACCTAAGCCTAGTGAAACCCTGAAAGAAAAATCCTTAATAAATCTTTCAGATAAAACCACTTTAAAAATTATTCCAATTAATAAAAAATTGATAAAATGATTCAGGATTTAAAAAATAAATCTAATGAGTCATCTTCCTCTGTTAAGGTTGTTAATTAAGACAATAGTTTAGATTCTAAGTCTGAAACAATTGATGAAATATTTCAAGAATTAAAAGTAATTAACCAAGACGATAATACTGACTCAGATATTCATAGGTCAGAATCAACTTACGAATCATCTGCAATAGATGAATTTTCAAATATTAACAATATTGAAAAAACATTTAAAAATTTAAAAATTAATAAATTAGAAAGAAAATAGCATAAGAAGCCCATGCCTCCTTATATTCAAATTACTGAATCATCTCTTGTTAATCAATTTTCTGTTTCTGCAGAAAAATTATATGAGTGGAATATTGATGGTCTTTCTGAACAGGAAGTCCTCAATAGATTACAACACATGGCAATGGTAGCTAATAGCTACATTACCTCTCATAGTTTACTTCATGAAGAAGTAATAAATCTTCTAGTCACAGGAATGCTTCATTCCTGGTAGGAAAAACATCTCACATGAATCCAAAATTACCATCCTCTCAGCAGTTAAGATTGATGCTGAAGGAAACTCAATTATTGAAGAAAATCAGGAAACAATACCTGATGGTATAAATACGCTCCTTTACACAATAATTGAACACTTCATTGATACGCCAAGTAATATTACTTCGTGAATACATGATCAATTAACAAATCTTAGGTGTCCAACATTAAGTAATTTTAATTGGTATAAGAATATATTCTTATCTAGAGTAATGTCAAGGGATGATAGTAATCAACCATTTTGGAAAGAAAAATTCATTAATGGATTACCCAACCTTTTTGCCCATAAAATAAGGACAATCCTTAGTAATGACCTAGGAAATATAGACTATGATAGTCTAACCTATGGAACCATAATTACTACAATACAAACAGAAGGATTAAAAATGTGTGTTGATATGAAAATCAACAAACAAATTAAAAAAGAAAGTAAAACTGTTAAATATAAGTTAGGTAATTTCTGTGAGCAGTATGGTTTACCCGCTATTTCCCCTTCTCAAAAGAATATAAAACATTCTCATATAAACCCTAGAAGGTCTTATAAGCCCTATAGGAAAATTACCACAAACATAGAAATAAAAATTTTGATCAAAACTTTTCTAAGAATAAAAACTTTTCTAGGAATAAAAATTATTCATGAAAAATGTTTAATAAAAAATTTGATAAGACTAATATTATGTGTTTCAAATGTAGTCAGAAAGGTCACCTTTCAAATACTTGTCAAGTCAAGAATAAAATTAACCAGTTAAAAATATCTGAAAAAGATAAATAGGAATTGTTTAGAATCTTAGAAACAATAGATTATTATGACAGTAATAGTGAAGATTTAGGAGAATATGAAACCCCTGAATCCTCTGAAACTGAATCATCAAGTTCTGACAGTGATTCTCCTAACATCACTATGGGGTGTAGGGATAGTTGTTGTCAAAAAATCAATATCCTAAATAAAAATAAAGAACAAGAAACCCTCTTATTAGATTTAATTTGCAAAATTGAAAATCTTGAATTAAAACAAGAATACCTTGAAAGGCTTAAGAAGATAATACTAAAGAAATAAAATACTAAGTCTAACAATAATAATACTGCGAGTCTTTCACAAACCCTTGAAAAATTCAATAAGATAAAAGGGAAAGAAAAGGAAGTTACCTTACAGGAACTTCAAAAAGAAATTAAAAGTATTAAGATTGAAATAAAAGATTTGAAGAATTCAAACACTGAAATAAAAGATTTGAAGAATTCAAACACTGAAATAAAAGAAGAATTAAATTTTTAAAAAATAGAAAGCCTAATTAATAAACAAGAAATAAGTGAACCTAATAAATTACTAATTCCTGATAATGAGATTGAAGATCCCATAAACTATCAAGACAATGATGAACATTTTATCCAAATCCTCAATCACATAAAAATAAAAAAATGGCATATAATGGTTAGAATAATCATTCAAGATTTTGATTTTACAACAATGGCTCTTATAGATTCAGGAGCAGATTTGAATTGTATGCAGGAAGGACTAGTTTCAACCAAGTACTTTAAGAAGATAAAAGAATCTTTGTCCTCTGCTAATGGTACTCGTATGCATATTAATTATGAAATACCCACAGTTCATATTTTCCAAGACAACGTATGTTTTAATCATTTGTCTTAGTAAAAAATATGACTGACAAAATTATCCTAGGTCTACCATTTATTGCTATGCTATATACCTTTTCAACAGAGTGTGATGGAATAATTACCAATGTCATGAATAAACCAATAAAATTTAAATTCCTCTCTTCTCCCAGTAATGAAAACTTAAAACTCTAAAAGAAAAATCTATCTCAAATTCAATAAATCTCATTTCTTGTAAAGAAAAACAATTATGTTTTTTACAAAATGAATTAAAATTTAACAGAATTGAAGAACAGCTTCAAAGTTCTATTCTCCAAAACAAAATTAATAATTGCTTACATGAATAATTGCTTATATATAATCTTACTCTCCGCCCAAGTGGCTGGTTATTCTTATAATTGATTATTTCTCTGTATTATTTGTTTGCCTAATCTGTGAATCTGTTTATCAGAGGCTGACGTATCAGCTTCTATTTGGTTAGCTTCAGGAATCTAGGTAAGACCTCTTAGATACATAAATCATGAGGGTAGTGTGGTTGTAGAGGCGAAAGGGAGAAGAGTGAAGCCTACTAGGAGGTTGTAGAAGTCACCACAAGGTTAGCAATAAAAAATACAATATGAAATTCTCGATAATAAGAATAATTTAGTTATTTTGAGCAATGAGTGGGTTATCTAGAAGTAGTTCTTCTAGTAGCATTAGCTTTATAATATCTCCAATATCCAACATAGTGGATGATGAATATTTTAAATTTGCAGATGATCAAGTAGATCATAAATATTTTGAATACCCATCAGATGATCAGAATGATCATTTCGAATATCTTTCAGATGATCAAGAAAATCATTCTGAAGACTTTAATCAAGTAAATGATAGGGTATGGAACATACCCAATAAAAATAAGAATTCCAATTCTAAATTATCCTTTAAGATTCAAATAGAGCAAGAATTAAAAAATTTAAAAATTAAATGTCTAGAACCTAAAGAAATAAGTTTCCAAGAAACTCAGACAAACCTTACTAATTAACAATCTAATAAAATTAATTACCAATATTTTAATTCTAAAGTTAGGGAGTATAACTAGTCTAGTACCCCTAAGAGTTCTTTTTCTAGATCATCTATTAATAATGATCAAGATTTTAGGATTAAAGAATCAAAACAAAAATTAAAAGATCATAAAATTTTTAATCCAAATATTCTACAGCAAGAATACAAACTAGATTGGGCAAGTCTAAATAAACACAATGATAATCCAGCCAATCTTATTAGACGTAATAGGTTCAAAGATTCGTATAATATGGATAAAAAAAAAATCATACTTGCTGAATGGAAGACATTCATGCAAAAATATAAAGTTAACATATTTTTCCTTGATTATATCGAAGATATTTATGAGAAAACTATTAAAATACTTCCCAAATCTAAATGGGTCAAGGAAGACTCCAGTGTGGTAATTGTCAGTCATCCACCACCTGAAAAAATCCTAGTTAATCATAAAACTTTTCAACCTAATAAAGATTTCATTAAACCTTTCCAACTTCATTATGAGAAAACTCTTGATGAAGAAATACTTAGAAGGTTAAAATCTTTAAGAGACAATGTCTCATAATCAGATAACCATAGGTTAGAATAGTTCAGGTAAGTGATAGGTTCCCGGTGAACTCCACTTTCCTTAGCTATAAATAGGTAGCTTCTCCCATTTGTGAATCAGAACTCGTTTACAACTTTTACTATTTGAGAGCTAAAACCTGTTTTGTGAAACAAAGCTTTCTTCTTCTACTCCTCTTTTGTAAATCTTTTCTTCTTTTTTTTACAACGTAAATTAGTGAGCGGGAGCACTAATTTATTGTTGCCAATAAACTCTGTTTGTGTAAGTCTTTAATCTTACACCACAATACAGTAACTATTTTTTACTGTTTATTAATACTGTTTTTACGGTTTATCTTCTTGCCTCTTAATACCCCCTCTTAAATACTGTTCAATTCCGCGCCTTTTCGTATCAGAGCCAAATCTGGTGGGGATAATTACTGTTCATTTAATGTTTCTACTTCAATATCTGCTTAATTGAACTATTCACCGCCTATTATGGCTGGTTATTGATAACATTGTTTACTTATTTGCTTACATGAATAATTGCTTATATATACAAGAGCCATTGAAGGACAAGAGCCATTGTTATAAAATCAAAATCTGGAATGATTATTCTAACCATTATTTGCCATTTTTTTATTTTTATGTGATTGAGGATTTGGATAAAATATTCATCATTGCCTTGATAGTTTATGGGATCTTCAATCTCATTAAAGGTAATTAATCAACACAATAATTTAGATTTAGAAAATCATAGGTCAGAATCCACCTATGAATCATCCACGATAAGTGAATCTTCAAACATTCATAATATTGAATAATCACATAGAAATTTAGAAATTAATAAATTAGAAAGGAAATGGTCTAAAAAGCCTATTCCTCTTGATATTCAAATTTCTAAAAATTCTTTAGTTAACCAATTTTCTATTTCTACAGATAAATTACACGAATGGAATATTGATGAACTTTCTGAGCAGGAAGTTCTCAATAAATTTCAACACATGACAATGATAGCTAACAGCTACATTACCACACACAATTTACTTCACAATGAGGTAATCAATCTTTTAGTCACAGGATTCACAGGAATGCTACGTTCTTGTTGGGAAAATTATCTCACAAAAGAATCCAAAAAGCCCATCCTTTTAGCAATAAAGATTAATGCTGAAGGAACACTAAATATTGAAGAAAATCTGGAAATAATACCTAGTGCCACCAATACACTTCTCTACACGATAGTTAAATACTTCATTGGAATGTCAAGTAATATTACTTCACATATCCTTAATCAATATACCAAACTTTGGTGTCCAACCCTAAGTAAAATCCATTGGTACAAAAATATATTTTTGTCCAAAATAATGATAAGGGATGATAACAATCAACCCTCTCTGAAAGAAAAAATTATTAATAAATTACCCATTTTATACACACACAAAATAAGAAAAATGCTTAGTAATAACCTAGGAAACATAGACTATGATAGTCTTACCTATGGTACGATTGTTATTACAATACAAAAGGAAGATTTTGAAATATGCACTAATATGAAAAATAAAGCTATACAATATAAATTAGGCAATTCTTCTGAGCAATATGGTTTACCCCTATTAAGAAAAGTTCACATTCAAACCCTAGAAGGCCTCACAAGCCTGATAGGAGAAAGTACCATAAGAATAAGCATAAGATTTTTAACCAACACTTTTCAAAGAATAAAAATTTTGACAAACGTTTCTCTAAGAATACTTCTAGAAGAAAACACAATAAATATTCTTTTGATAAAAATAAACTTAAGTATTCTAAATATGGCCAAAATGGTCTTTCCTTTAAAACTTGTCAAGTTAAAGAAAAAAAAATCAATTAAAAATCTCTAATAAAGAAAAACAAGAATTGTTTAGAATCACAGAGTTCATAGAAAACTATGAAAGTGATAGTGATGATTTAGGAGAATTTGAATACCCTGAGTCCTCAAAATCTAGCTCTTATGACAATAATTCTCCTAACATCTCTATGGGGAGTAAGGATAGTTGTCAAAAATTTAATGTTTTAAATAAAGAACAAGAAGAAAATCTCTTGTTGGATTTAAATAGCAAAATTAAAAATTCAGAATTTCTAGAAAGACTTAGGAGAGTAATTTTAAAAGAAAGTACTAAGTCTAAAGCCTTTCGCAAACCCTTGAAAAATTCAATATGGGTAAAGGAAAGAAAAAAGAAGTTATCCTACATGAACTTCAGAAAGAAATTAAAAATAATAAAATTAAATCTTTTAATAAAAAAGTTTAATTAAAATTCATGAATCTTGTTAACTAGGAGAACCTAGTAGATTCTTAATTTCAATTAATAAGGTTGAAGAACCTATTATCAATAATTAAAATAATGATAATTTCATCCAAACACTTAATTATATCAAAATCAAGAAATGGTGTATAATGGTCAGAATAATAATTCAAGATTCTGATTTCACAATAATGACTCTTGTTAATTCAAGAGTAGATTTGAATTGTATGCAGAAAGGACTAGCTCCTCCCAAGTACTTCAAGAATACAAAAGAATCTGTCTTCTGCCAATGGTACACATATATATATCAAATATGAAATACCCAAAGTTCATAATTGTCAAGACAATGTATGTTTTAAAACATCGTTCGTCTTAGTAAAAAATATGATTGATAAAACAATTATAGGTTTACCATTCATTTCTTTGTTGTGTCCTTTTACAATAGAGTATGATGTGATAATTACTCATCCTATGGATGAACCTATTAAATTAAAATTTGTTTCTTTTTCTGTTTTTAAATCCAAAAAGATTAAGGAATATCTTCAAGATACTGTTATTCAAGATCCAATCTTTGAACAACGAAATCTTTGTTTAGTAATCAATTACAAGCTCATTAAAAATGTTTTGGAATGGATAAAATATCCAATAAACAAAAGGGACTTAATCAATAGATTTAGAGAAGCTGTTGCATTCTCTAAGTTTGACATAAAATCTGGATTTTGAAAAATCCAGATAAATAAGATTGATAAATACAAAATTATATTTGTTCATTATAAATGGAAAATAATACTATTTGATCTTAAATTTACTCCAAGTAAATTTCAGAATATAATGATAGAATTCTTTAATCAATTCTTAATTGACTGCATTCTTAGTAAACAATACTGGTTGAAATTCTTGATTGTTTACATTTAAATATAACAAATAATACTGGAAATGCTTTGAATTATTTTCCAAGATAATAAAACAAAAGATTTTAGTTATCTTTGCAAAAAGAATCAATTTATTTCAATCAAAATATAGTTTTCTAGAATTTAAAATTTATCTCATACAATTTACTTTATTAAATAAAAAATTTATTTTAATTAATTATGAATCTGTAAAATATGTTTTGAGATTCCTCCCAAACAATTTTGCCAGGTAACAATCTATTTATAGCAATTTGATTTCAATATTTAATTTATACAATGTATTAATAATCAAATTCATGACCCCCTTACTTGTAATCTTTTGCAGGAAATCATACAAAGACTCTACAATAGGGCAATTTGAGAAACATGACCTACTAGAATATGGGAAGGTAAAGGCCAGAGTATTTAATCAAAATTATTTTAAAATCAAGAAACTCAATGACAAGACAATAGCTTTTTGTCCAAAACTTCCATCTATTAATTATGGTCATAATGGATTTGAATATCCAACAAATGACTGCATTGATGAATTGGATGAAATTTTAGAACATGCTGGGTTGAAGTATGACTTCAATGCAACATTAATTCAATGATATAAGAAAAGTATGAAAATAGGTTTTTGCAAAAATAATAAAATCTGTTATAATGAAATTTTAACTAAAAATCTATTGATATAAGTAAATTCTGAAATTGAATTCTCAAAGAAGACAATAAAAGAGTTTTGGTACTAAAAGGAACTTTCTTCATCATGCCTAACGAATTTCAAAACTGTCATAAGCATGCTGTGAAATTCTTGATAAAAGGAATCAATATCACTTTCTCAAAATATTTGATAAATGTTTCAAAAATAGAAGAGTCTTCGAGTCAATAATTGACCCTTAAGGCCCAAATCAAAGAGGAGTCTTCTACTCCTAACCAAGCCCAATCAACAATGTTTGGATCCAAAAGACTCAATTACCAATCAACCAACCATTTTGACCCATTCTCAATATCCTTCGATGCCTAATTAATTTCAAAATACAAGAATTCATCATTTGATTTCCAAAAAATGGCCAGTAAAAATATCTTTCATATTGAGCCTCTATCTGCTCATTTGAAGGATCCTAGCCAAATTGCCAAAACTCATTCATTCCTAAATTTCACTATGTCCCTGGACATGATAACAAAACTCTTAGTTTCTACAGAGACATCCTCTTGGAAACAGAATCCATAAAAATTAGCACAATAAAAAATCTTGAAGAAAGAATCATTTACTATTCTTTCTTTATCCTCAGAATCATAACTATGGAGGATTGGAAAATCCATCCTTCAAATTTCAAAACAATTTTAAACAAAAAACAATATAATTATTTTGACTATATTGATGCATGGCACAATATTTTCTTGCATCAGAATAGTGATTTCTCTCATTTTTTATTTTTAAATTTTGACAACAATTGCAAAATTGATTTCCCAAGATGGTTCTGAAAATGATGGTCCATTCATGGTCTTGCTTTAGAACGTTTTCCAATTGAGTTACAACAATGGTTCAAAATATTTTTAAAGGTTTACAAGCCCTCACCAATTGAGGTTTTATTTCCCCAAATACTTTGTTTTTCAATAAAATATAAAATACCTTGGATTTTGAAATAGCAATACTCGATTGAAAAAGGAATTTTCACCAGAGAGTATTATGTTAAATTGTGGGATAAGTTGAATACTCAAAAAATTATTGCATCCATCAATTATAAATTTGCAAGTATCCATCCCAATATGAGACTTGCAAATCCTTTCATCCAAGCTCCATTAAAAATTAATGAGCTCATTGACCTAGCTCTACAAATAAAAATATCTAATCCAAATTCTTCCAAACCCAAATCAAAGTCCAAATGCAAACCCTTTCCAAAAGATAAGTCAAGGGACACAACTCCAAACTCTAGATTAAAGAAAAAATTACTCCGAGAAACACTTCTCCTTTTGGAGAAAAATATTGAATCTGACTCTGAATCACCTTCAGAATCAAGTTCCTAAACAAAAGGAATCCAGGAAAACCACTCTTTAGCAATTGAAGGACTCATCCAATAATGATGATCTCAGTAATAATTCAGATGAAATAAGTAGAGAATTTGTCTTTGGCAGACTACCAATGTTTGAATAAAGGTATTTGATGAATCATGATGGCACCTTGACCCAATGCAACGGTCATGATGATCTCAAAAAAAAACAATAATCAATAATCATAAACACAAGAGTACAAAACAACAATTGTCAAGGACCAAAGTATACAGTATCAATGTCTTTCAAAAACAGCAACAATGACTTCCAAGGATGAAGGCACAAAAACTGAGATAGTAATTATCAAGGGATCCAATGTGCAACAGTCTCAATGACATTTCAACCACAAGCAATCATGACAGAGTAATTATGAAAACACGAAGATCGAGATAATAATTATAGAGGGATCTTTACATTTTTATCTTCTTCTGTAATTATTGTATTAAGTTGTCAAATAATTAGGCAACTATTCATGTTTTTTACTATTTTTAATCAAAAGTAGACAAAAGTAGAAATGTAAAATATTTTTACTTTTGTAGAATAGAATAGTTCAGGTAAGTGATGAGTTCCCGGTGAACTCCACTTTCCTTAGCTATAAATAGGTAGCCTCTCCCATTTGTGAATCAGAACCCGTTTTACAACTCTTATTATTTAAGAGCTAAAACCTGTTTTGTGAAACAAAGCTTTCTTCTTCTACTCCTCTTTTGTAAATCTTTTCTTCTTTTTTCTACAACGTAAATTAGTGAGCGGGAGCACTAATTTATTGTTGCCAATAAACTCTGTTTGTGTAAGTCTTTAATCTTACACCACAATACAGTAACTGTTTTTACTGTTTATTATAACTGTTTTTACTATTTATCTTCTTGCCTCTTAATACCCCCTCTTAAATACTGTTCAATTCCGCGCATTTTGATATTAGAGCTAGGTTGGTGGGGATAATTACTGTTCAATTATAACCTCCTCTTAAATACTGTTCAATTCCACGCATTTTGACTTTTATATATATATATATATTCCTGATTGTCTCTATACTTATTCCAGTTTGACTCCTTAAAAATAATAATATTATCAAGATCTATTTATACGTATAATTTAAACATTCAAGTTGCTATTATGCTCTAAATGACGACGATCATCTCGGACATGAAATATAATGAGATGGTTGAATTTTTCATTTTATTGCAAAACATGATAGCTGTTGATTTCATGAAAGAAACATACATTAAACTTAGGATGATTTCATCCTTGATTGAAGAATTACAAATGTAAAGATCAATACAAATTATCCAAATGATCTTAGTTCTCCTTTATGTATCGACATATATATATATATATATTCCAATGGAATAAGTTGTCAGAATTACTTCAAATTCTGATAAGAAAGAATAAATGATCTACTTGTAATAAATTGCTGTGTCTCTGACTAAAGATAGATTCAAGATTTTGGCAATTCCTTGCCTGCCAAAAATGATCTGAAAAGAGTGATAGCTCTTCTAGGCTGAATTAATGGAACTTCATGACCAGCTCCTCTCACTGTAGCAAATGTTAGTCCTTTGTATACCTCTGTCCACCCTCCTACCTGTAAAAATCCAATTCTCTTATTTATAACCTTCCAAATAATACAAAAAATATGAAAAATATTTACTTACTTTTTTGGTATTTAAATGAGTATATAAACTCGAAAGGAAATACAGCGGGGCATACCCCAGTTATGCAAAATAGCAGGAAAACAGTAGGAACCAAAACAACTGCTGAATAGCAACTAAGTAATTCGTTGTTTCAAAAGTAGTAAGTAACCCCCACTCTGTCAACAGTTCTCTATCCTAATTTTAGGGGAGCCTACTCACTCGAGTACTGTCACTTAGAATTTCATTCTGAAGAAGAACCCGATATTTTTACATATTTAATGATCGCAAAATCGATTAAAAAGTTGTACTACTAGATATAGACTAGCATGTGATGTTGGTCATGAAATCGTTTTAAGCATAATTACTGCTAAATAGACCATTAGTATATTGATGTTGTACATTTTGTTTGAAGTTGTATATTAACGGATTACCTGTCTTCCAGAGTACCAAGGGTACCAGCGAGTTTGAATGGTGAGGTTGAGATGATTAAGAGAGAATCTGGTGGCTGTCACTGGAACTACTGAATCTGTGTCTCCACTGAACCAGGTTAGAAGTAGGATTAGAAACCTCTATTTTGCTCTAATTTGCCACTATCTCTTGAGACTTTTCTGATATTTCTATGTGTAGAAGTAGGAAAATTTTGAAGAGTTTTAGGTTCATTTGGAAATTACCTGAAAACCCAGATTCTTAAACCAGCTGCAATGAGCTCATTGTATGTGGGCAACATGGAGTCTGCAGAATCCTTCCAATTCTTTATAAGAAGATCACTGCCCAAAAATATTTACATGTTACCAAGCTATGCTTTTCACTTGCAATGACACAAAAAACTAGGAAACTTTTCTGTGGCAGTCTTCAGGGTGACGTCGATTGACGTGTAATATTTTATACATATTTTGAGGAGAAGAATGTTGTAAGTCTTGGAAAAGGGTTCTTTGAGAAACTAGACTTAAGTTTCATTTCTCTCACTTATGACCTTGAAGTTAAATTTTTGAAATAATTTACGCTTAAGACAAGATTCTGTTGTCTGTTAGCACGTGCATTTCATTAATTAAAAAAACAACGGCGTTTGAATGATGGTTCCTTCATCTCTCCATCTTCTTCATCTCATGCAACAACGAGTTTTTCCAAATTCTACGTATCGTCCATCGCCGTGCACCTCCAAAACCTCTTTTGTGCTAACGGTCAGCAACAGAATCTTGAAGGAAGCGTAAATTGTTTCAAAAATTGAATTTCAACGTTATAAATGGTATTACTGATTAACTGAAACTTTAGGGTTATAAATGGCAGGAAGTATAAACTATGAGGTCGCAATTTGTTTTTTACCCAAAAAAACTAGCATCGAACTGAGAAACAGGACAAGTATCTTCCTTCTTTTCAACGAAATTACCATATTACCCTCCCGCATCGTGGAGATGCTAGTTTTCCAAAAACTACATGTATTACCAAGACATCAAGAGCTATTGAGTAATTGCACCATACAAACGATGCTAGTTAATCTAAAATTTCAAAATGATGCGATTTTTTATTAATTCCTCCGTAAACCTTCTCGCAAGCTGAAAAGTCTGGCACACGTGATAGAATATCACAGATGACTTGAACGAGTACTGAACTCTATGAATACTGGAAATTTTTCTGTAGATTTAGAGGGATTAGAGCAAGAACCTGCAAGCAGTCCATTTGTATGGAATAGAAGTAACATTTGCATGCATTGCCTTCTGCACATCTGGACGATTATAATACTTCTCTGCATAATTCTCCGTACATGGATCATACCCATAATACACTCTTCTATGTAGAAGCGTATTCTTCATCCTTATTTGCTTCGAAGTAGTATTTGCAGTTGTCGTACATTTTGGCGTATAAATACTGTACTGATCAATCTCTCCAAACTCGTGATTGGATGCATAATATACTATCTCATCACATTCTTTTGTAGATTTCTCTGCTGTGAAGTTGCAGTTCTTGAGGATTGATTTGTATGTTCTATCTGATATCATTGCATGACTCCACCAATACGTTACCGTCCCGATCGAATCGTACACGTTATCAATCACGGCATTTCCCACCTGTAAAAAATAAAACATAAATGTTTGAACTTACGAATTCAAATAAAACATAAATGTTTGAACTTACGAATTCGAGTTTTGAAAAATAACAAAATCTTTTCTGAAATTACTTACGATGAAACCTTTGAGGTTGATGATGGAATTAGAGTGAGCTTTGTTATAATCCACGATTTTCTTTGCTAATTGTGGAACATAGTGTCCTGTAACAAAATTGTCATGAATATCATTGAATTAGTTACCAAAATATAAATTTAAATTAGATTAAATACGAAAATTTTAAAGATTAATTACCAGCATAGCTCTCTCCAGAAATGTAGAATTCTCTATGTTTGTATTGTGGGAATCTTGACATCCATCCAATTAGAAAAATCAAAGAATCTTGAGCTATAGATACAAAATTAGCAACCCTTTAGCTAATTATGTCACCTTAATTATTTTAAAAAAAATGTACCTAACCAAATTTTTTACGGAATATTCATACCCAAAAAATACAGCGGAATATTGCTAATGTATTTTTAGAAATACGATATTCAGCACCGTTATGACTTGACATATCATAGATGAGAGAAAAATAATAAAAGTATATTTTTTTGTGAGATGAATATATGGTTACATGTTATATATGTTGTCAAAGTCATAACGATGTGAAACAAAATGGTGTTGTAGTGCACTGCTCTTTATATATCACGAGTAATTTTACTAATTTTTCTTGCCTGTTCTATTGTCACCGGAATCTTCAAGGTTAGAGCTCGTATTTGTATAAGAGAAGCCAACTCCGACAGGTGATTCAAGAAATAAGAGGTTTGCATCTGTAGTCGATAATAACCAAACATACAGTTTAACAACAATGGTTAAGTATTTTACATCTATATCCGTGAAATCAGGGTTTACATAAAAAAATCACCGTTTACCCTTTTTGGGTAATATAAGAAGAAATTAGGTGTGTTCAAAAACCGTCCAGACCCTTTAGTCCAGACCGATCTGAACTGAAATTGATCGGTTTGGACGGTATTTTTATTGTTAATGGTCGGTTCAGTCCGTTTTTTAGAGAGGACCGAAATTTCGGATCGGTCTAAAATTTTTGTTAGTTTGGCATCGATCCGACATGTCCGACCGTCTCGCATATCGCCTCCAGCCAGCCCCTCTCACGTCTCGCATCAGCGGCATATACAGACATACATACATATATCTATATATCTATATATCTATATATATATTGTGTGTGTGTGTGTAATTTTTTTTAGGGTTTTAGGTTATTTCTCTTCTCTCCCTCAGCTCAGTCAGACCCTCTCCTTCTTCGCGTCTCGCCTCCAGCCAACCCCTCTCGCATATCGCCTCCAGCCAGCCCCTCTCGCTTATCGCCTCCAGCCAGCCCCTCTCGCTTATCGCCTCCAGCCAGGCCCTCTCGCGTCTCGCCTCCAACCAGCCCCTCTCGCGTCTCGCCTCCAACCAGCCCCTCTCGCGTCTCGCCTCCAGCCAGTGCCTCTCGCGTCTCACCTCCAGCCAGCCCCTTTCAAGTCTCACGACTCTGCCTCTCACCTTTCCCCTCCCTCAGCTCAGCCTTTAGTCCGTAAAATCTATCCGATCTGACCGTTGATGTTCGGTCTGGATGGATCGAATTTTTTGCAGTGTTATGGTCGGTTCGGTCCTCCATATAGGAGGACCGTAATTTTCGGTCTGATCAAATTTTTCTCTAAAAGTCCGATCAGACGGATCGTTGAACGTCCCTAGAAGAAACATAGAAGTTATACCTTTATTCCAGGCATACTTGTTGAGATAAAGAGAGGAACCAGTTTTGTTGATTCTAAATGGTCCAATTTCCTCTGATGCTCCATATGCCACTGATGAACAACCTGGTCCTGCAATTTATAATAACAACAAAGTATATAGTTATGAGTCTAGTGGATATTCAAAATATTGAGCGTCACTGCAGTGTTAAGTGTCGTGATGATTTAGTACTGTACATGATTACAAATACATGCAAGATTTAAAAAAATATTATGATGTGGATGTATAATTGCCTAACATATGATCGAATTTTATATTAATTAATCCAACCAAATAACGTCGAGATTTTACAATTAATTAAAAAGTTAAAATATGAACATAGTTATAGTTATTATATTACCCTTCCTCCTGAATTATATATTCTTCTCGTCTCATAACCTATCAAACTTATAAAAGTTTTTGCTTTTCTCTTCATATTCCATAAGTATATTGGGAGAAAAGACTTAAACCCCACATAACCACTACGGTGTACCATAGCTTCTAAAAGACGCATGCCCAAAAGAAATAATTATGGAGATGAATTTTGTTCCGGCGGTCCTACACAACGTACATGCAATTCTAGTCATCTAATAATATGGGCCTCGCAGTATATATATCCTTAATATGTTGGATGGTTGGAATCGCGCGCAATCTCAAGATAGGGAGACAGAAAGAAAAATATCTGATACTCTTAGAGAAATTAAAAATTCAATACCTATTCATATTATTTGCTATCAGTGTCTTAAAAATATAGGAGAGAATAAGTGTAACGTTTAGAAAATTGAGAGGGAGGGAGGGAGGGAGAAAGGGAGAGGCATCTTGAAAAAGTTGGTTTACTTTTGTAGGATAGTTGGTGTTTGTTTGCCAAACAACAACGTTTTCCACTGACAATCCCACGAACTAAGCACATGTCACGAGAGAGAATTACAGAGCATTTTCCAGGCAAATTGGGTTTGTCCCAAACAGGGGAATAAACCTCTGTTCTGGAAGGAATAAGACCCTATAAAAGTACAAAAAATAAGCAACACAACGAGCTCACGACTCACGGCTAGTTGCTGCAGCTCACGCTGATGATGTTGGCTCAATTTAGAGAATCTTTTTTCTTTATCAAATTTATCTTATAAATTTTAAAGAGATTAAAAAATATGACTCGAACTCATGAAGATATAAGTGTGAGAGTTTATCAATTTAGATAATATTATTGGGTCTATAATAACTGACGCAGATGATAGAAGAAAATTTAAATAGGCCTACACATATAAAATATTTTATAAATATAATACTAAATTATATTATTAAAGAATAATATGTTATTTATAATTTATATTTAAAATAGATCATAAAAAACATTATTTATAGCATAAATATTTATTATGATACTGTGTCAGACACATGATAATATTAAATAGTTTATCCATTGTGATATGACTGAACTAAGTTTAGAAGAATTGAATCCACCTTAAAATTGTAGCAATTTTTTTATTAAAGAGAGAAAAATTTAAGGGGATTAAGAGCACATGAAAACAAACCCTCACTGTACCAAAATAGGCTAACACCCTGGTAAAGAAATACTATAGCATTGACATTTGACAATATGTTGGTGTATATAATTAGGGAAACAATTCATCTGATATTGCGTGAAGGTGAGCGCTCTTTATGTGTTGGCTCTTGGCTAGATTTCGGGCGTCTTGTCTCTTATATTAGACAAGAGAGCTCTGCTGCTATCACGACAGAAATACATTTCAAATATGCTTTTGATGTTTAGATCTGTCTTTAATGAAAAATAAATCAGACAGTTCAGATTAAGCTACATGTCTTCTAAAAAATCTGAATCCTTTAATTAGAGTATGTTTGCTAAACCGCGTCGGTAATAGATGAAAACATGAATAAGCTAAGAGAGGTCTCAGTTAATACACTAAAGCTCTAAGGTGTGATAAAAGAGTTTCTATCTTCTTTGTGTATCCATCACATGAGCTTTTTGTTCTTTTTATTACTAAAAAAACAAATTAATGAGCTTTTTGTATTTTTCTCCTTCTAAAATTAGTTTGATTAAGAGTTCAAATAAAAGTCTATTTATTTGTCCGGCCGCCTGCTCCATCCTAATTGTGCACATCATTTCGTCTCACTCAGTTTTTGTTCTTTCTTCAAGCCGAGTCGAGATTAAAAAAATCTTATCACACTCCGAATAGAACAGGAGATGAAAAATATCAAAAAATATTTCATCCCGTCCCGTACATATCCTTAAATGAGCCAGATAATGTTAATCGGTATGGGTGCATAAAAAATTGAGTGTGCATTTAAATGGGTACCAGAAATAGCATGCTCATCATCCTTTCATCAATGTGCCAACCATAAACTAAAGGCCAAGTGACCTAAAATAATAGGTCATTTTCAACCACATCGTCCGGTGGTTATTAAAAGTGATACGGACATTTTTGTTGATATTTTTTTTATATTACTTTTTTGTGAATATTTTATAAAGGACAAAGAAATATTGTTTTTCATCTTTTTGGAATATTTTCTAGCACGATAGTAAATGACGACATACCTTGATATTATTTGAAAATATTTCAATATGTTTTCACTGTTTAATATTTCAATGACATCATTTAAAATAAAAATATTATTCATTATCTTAAAGAAACAATTGTCAAAATTATAATTCTAGGAAAATAAAAATGTGATATAGTTTTGACTGAAATATTTTCTTTAAAATTCCGAAGATAAAAGTCTTGTCAATGTCTTTAATGATTTTGGACGTGTAAGTTCCCAAAATATATGGATGCAATTTACATAAAAAGAAACCTTAGTTTATTACTTTCACTTCTGCTTTACGTTTCAAAAAGAAAAATAAACAATACATTTTACTGTACATATACACAAATATTTAATGCGTTGGAAATGATTTTGTCTCAAGTGATTTTGTCTCAAATAGTCATTTCAAGTATTTTTTTTATAAAATCATTTCAAGTATTGTCATTAGTATTTAATAAAAAGTGCTTGCATTGTTTTCCAAACCATTCAAGGTATTTCTGATTATTTTAAGCGATTTAAATTCATATAAATCTTGGGTTCGCATAATATCATCTGGTAGATTTATTATTTTTAATGAAAAAAATTAAAATATTAGAAATTTTAGTTAGAATAAATAGCAAATAATTATCATATATACAAAAACAAATATTAAACTATTGACCACCTAATTTTTATAAATAATAACTTGAATATTTACTCCCTTTTGGTGTAGTTTTTTATTTTCTTTTAGTTAAATTTGTTAACGATCCTCACACTTTCCATCATTTGCAAAGTCACCCCTAGAGGTTTTTCTTATTGCAAAGACCCACACTCACTATGAGCAATTGAATTGAGAGTACGTACTAACAATAATTTGAGTCATTTAGAAACGGTTTTACCATTTCAAAAAATCAAAGCTCAACACAGCGTTTCGTCTACACTAAGATACTTAATTAACTTAAACACTAATCTAAAGCTAAATCAAAAAAAGGATTAGGCTAACCTCCATTAAGCCAAAGAACAAGAGGCTTCTTTTGAGGGAAAGAAACAGCTTCAGTCAACCAGTAAAACAGAGCTCGACCATGTTGCTCATTGACATTGACATATCCCGAAAACTGCGAGAACGTCACCAGAGGCTGTCCCGGTAGCGCTGAGATTCGGTCAAGTTCTTGCTGCTTAGGCACTTGAGCTACAATGGCAGTGCTTAAGATATTTACCATAAAGAAGATAATCAGCAACAACATGGTTGTGCTTGGGGAGACCATTGTTGCACTCCCCATATGCAACAAAAACTGAAGGGCAGAGAGAAAGATAGAGGGGAGTGGAGAGAGACAATGAAGGGTTTTAGTGAGAGAGATATAGGGTAGTGAAGGGATGGGTGTTTGAGTCAGAGAGAGAGAGAGATATTTGGTGCATTACTTCCCCCCAACTACAAGTTGCGGGCAGCTCTCTATAGTGTGGACCTTCTCGTTCTCTCTCTCTCTCTATCCAAGTTTTAAGGAGGGGGAGAGAGAGAGAGAGAGAGGAGAGAGATGAGACGTAGGGCATTTATTATGCTGCTTCTGCTTTATTAATTAGATATCTCAGATAACTCATATATGTACTATTTGAAGTGTCCACTGTTTGGTAGAGATCAATAAGAAAAACTCAAGTACTCGTTGAGTAGTAAAAACTCAGTATACATGTATATTATTAGATATCAGACTTGTTAATACACATATATCAGACCTGTAACAATAGGCATGACTTGAATGAATATTGAATTTTTAATATTTTAGAAATATTGAAATTTTTTTAGAGTCCTCTTTTATTTTGAGATAATTAATCCAAACTGTTTTGGTTGACTTGACAATTTTTTTTAACACTGATAAATGAAAACTAAATTTGTATTCCTTAACCTAGCTAAAAGCTCGTATTATGAACATGGCCTCTTTTATTTTAGGGAAACAAGAGACAATTTGTTTTTCATTTCACGCATATAATAACGTTCTTAAATTAACTAATCGTAGCAAAAAATTTGCCATTGTTGGGTGAAAGAAGGATCGTAATTTCCCCTCACATACATGAAAATGATTTGAAATTTCTTTTGATTAATGAATCTCGTTAAGGACTCATTAATTCTTGGGAATGAAAGTACTCCTGATCAGATTTTTATGAGTATTTTAATCATAATTAGTTAACTAAATTCGTGGGTACATGAATATTTTATGATTCGGTCCTTCAAGAATACTAAAAATAAGATGATTAAATTATGCTGCATATTGTGTGTTAATAATTAACCAAGATCTTATCTAGGTCTTTCTCTCACCAATATGTGTCTGTTAATGGGGTGGTCCTAAAAAATAATGATAGATGAGGTAACAGTGGGCAACAACTGTTGGGTTGGGACTAAAAATTTTGACCTCTTTAGGTTTCTATTTTCCATATATTTTCAAAAAATTATTATATGCTCTCTCCCTATGTAAGACAATCTGGTATTAAAAGCTAGACTAAATTAAGAAAGTTCCTCACCTTTTCTTAAGCTAAATGCACCAAATCTATTAATTAATTAAATACTAATTTCAAGTACTTTCTATGAATATAATAAGACTATAAAAATAACATATGCATGATCAGTTCAATTGTACTATGGTTTGAGCTCGTTTAAATATGGCAGAATATTGACTGGCCTGAGTTTTTAGTTTAAAAGATGTATTTTGATTTTCTGCATTTTGCTTAATTTTAATATTTATTGGATCTAGCTTCTAAAGAAAGGAAATTTAGTTAAATTAAAACTGAGTACAATGGTCAATCGAACAAATAAGAAAGTATAACTATATATAAGATAATCTCTTAACTCATTCAGACAAATCATCACTCGAGCTGGCTCATCTGACTAATACAAGATGGATGAATCGTGTGCATTAGAGATATTTCTGATCGGAACCTTAATTAAAACGTCAATAAACCGATACAAACATAAAACGATAAACTTTTCATATAAAACTTTCCAATTTTCAAAAACCTATAATTTGTTTACCAACCAAAATCTAGTGACCTAAATTATCTGATATGTATGCATAATGACGTAATTAGTTGTTAAAAAGTAACATCTTTAGCTTAATTGGATAGAAGGTTGGAACTAAAAATTAGGTGATTAACTATCCATTATGTTTTAAGACTGACTAATTCTCTTGATGTAAATAGTTAATTAGAAAATATGTGGTTGATAACCAAACTTATCCACCACTTAACGATATTTAGTTTTCTCTATAATTTTTAAGAACTCTTTCAGTTTTGGATTTCTAGATTTTAAATTTCCATAAGAGTGATTCTTAGTAAAATTAGCGAGTAATGTGCATAACTAAATCTTGATTGGTGTATGTAAAGTTGTCTAGTTTCGTAACTAATCTCTTATTGAACTTCCAGTGTTTTGAAATGTTTGTTTTGGAAAGTATTCAAAAGATACGAAAATTTGAACTCAGATATTTTTTTTCATGAAGAGTCTAGGTAAATTGATATGAGACTATCACTATAAGAAACTCGCGTTGGTTATATTAGGACGGTCGTAACAACCGTTCCAATAGTTCTTTATTCTCAAATTTATTGAACGATTCATTTAACTGTCACAATATAATGACTTATTGCGACAGATTTTAACAACTGTCGCATGAAGTGAACCGAGTGCGACGGTTCAATGTTGCAACAGAGTTAAGTAATGCATTGTGATAACCGTCACTGAATGAGAGAAATTTTGTATTCTCCTTTTTCCTTTTAAAGTCTATTAAAATATATAGCACAAATTAGGTATTCACCTCTTTTCTCATTTAATTCATTTAATAATATTTTTTTTATTCAATAATAATTTATTTGTAGTTAGTAAAATAAAATATTTTGATAATCCTATGTATTAAGAGATGTGAATATATGTATATTGATTTCAAGATATTTTATGACAAATAATCAATTATAAGTCAATAAGAATTTGCTCAATATAAATTTATAAATTAAATATTTTATATTATTTATGTTATCTCTAACATGGAAATTCATATAAATAAATTTTTAGAAATACACTAATATAGTTTGATTACGAGAATCTATTAATATATTATGATTATTCTTAAGAATATGACAAATCGATGAAATAAAAAAAAATTATACTATTCAAATAGCATTATAATTTTAATATTATAAATAATATATTATTATTATTACTATTTTACTTTTAGTGTAGATGTAGAATAATTTTAAAGATGATGTATTAATTTTAATGTTAACATCAATGTAAAATTATATGTACATTTTAAATTAGTTGAATTCATGTGAAGCACGTACGTTTCGACTAGTACTATATTAAAAGAGACCTAAATGGGAGTAACTTTTCATTCTCCTTTTTACTCTTTAAAATTTATTAAAATATAGTATAAATTAGTTATTTCACCTCTTTTCTCATTTAACTCATTTGCTAATAATAATAATAATAATAATACTAATAACTATATTAAAAGTGGCTTAAAGGGGAGAAACTTTTTATTCTTGTTTTTGTCATTTAAAGTCTATTAAAATATAGTACAAATTAGGTATTTCACCTCTTTTCTCATTTATTTCATTTGATAATATTTTATTTTTATCCGTATATTGATTTTAAAATATTTTATAACAAATATTCAATTATAAGTCAGTAATAATTTCTTCATTGTGAATTTATAAATTAAATATTCTGTATTATTTATATTACTTGTAACATGAAAATTCATATAAATGAATCTATAAAAATACATTAATATATTTTTATTATGAGAAATTATCTCTTAATATATATAATTATTCTTAAGAATATGACAAGTTGATGAAATAAAATTATTTTCTATATTATTCAAATAGTATTTTAATTTAATATTATAGATTGATAATCTTTTATAATAAGAGATGTGAATATCCGTATATTGATTTTAAAATATTTTATAACAAATATTAAATTATAAGTCAGTAATAATTTCTTCATTGTGAATTTATAAATTAAATATTCTGTATTATTTATATTATTTGTAACATGAAAATTCATATAAATGAATCTATAAAAATACATTAACATATTTTTATTATGAGAAATTATCTCTTAATATCTATAATTATTCTTAAGAATATGACAAGTTGATGAAATAAAATTATTTTCTATATTATTCAAATAGCATTTTAATTTAACATCAATTTAAGATTATATGTATATTTTAAATTAGTTGAATACGTGCGAAGCACGCACGTTTCGACTAGTTTTTCTATAAAAAAAACTTTAATCAAATGATATAATTCAATTTCAAGCATTTTATACCAAATCTACGTAAACGTGGTACTGACCCCGGCCAATTAATTAATTATTTTATTAATAAATTGAATCATATTGTAATCTTTAATCACTAGGTAGACGGCACGTGTGTCTCACGTGCTCGGTTATAATAGTATATTTCGATATAATTCATAATATTCATGTATATAATGAAAGTTCAGATAGATGTTAATTCTAATTTGTAATAAATTAGTTAATATATATTTGTATATTATTTACATATATGTCACAAGAAATACAGAGATAACATAAACATGTTATTTTATTTACATAATATAGACATTATTTATTTATGTTAAAATCAAATATGTTGGTAGACGGGTCTATTTTACGAATTAGAGATCTCGAGGGAGCTCTTGTAGAGAGAATTTCAAGAGTTAGTCGAGCGGCAGAATGTTCTTCCTGTCTTAGGTTTGAGTGATATAACAGACTTTCAAATAATTTACCGTTGAAATTGACTGTAGTTTTAAACATCGGGTCATGATCTGGTCTTTCTTTAACAGATGCATACGATAGCATATTGAACTCAGTTATTTGTATTAGTTGTTGTAGGCAATTCACGTACATGAGTGGATACAAAGAAAAAAGCATTAAAAATCTTTGGAGGTAATCTGTAGAAGTTTCGTGAGACACAATCTCTGTCCTGATTGTCATTGATTGGATGGGGGAGGTGACCTTGGTATAAAGCAACATATATTAAATGTTGATAAGCCTTTGAAATGACCAAATGGGAGCTATCATGATATCCTAGCGTGGCGATTACATTTGCTCAGGATTTGGACTTGCGTTGAGATGCCACTTAGGATGTTTCTTTTGATGAGCAATGATGATTTCGTGTTTAGTACGATCCAAGCTCTATTCATGAGCTTTGACCTCCCATATTCATGCTTAGATCTGTGCAATCCCAATTTCCTCAGACTAACTAAATAGTGTCAGTGTTTTTTAGAAATTTGTTTCTATCACATGTTTCTCTATATGGTGTGACACGTGTGTTCGCTATATTGACGTTCACCTATGACAAATATTTTTCATTTGCATAACATATTCGTCATTTTTTTGGTTATTTTTTTTGGGGGGGGGGATATTTAACATATTTTTATTAAAATTAAAATACGAATCATACATAATAAGAGAAAAATATTGCACCATTTTTCTTCTAAGCTTCCATAAGTACTGTTGAGCAGAATAACAAAAAAAATATCACATCATTTTTCCTTTAAAGCTTTTACATGAAAATGATTAGCTACTCTTGTATAGAAGTTAATAGAGCGAGATTGAGAAATGATCGGATGAGAAGAAACCTTTTTTTCGAACCTTTAGTTTTAGCGTGGTCGCCAATGATAGAAACATAAATATAGTAAATCTAATGCTACAATATAAAATATTTACATATATTTATTTATAACGAACTTTAAACATAGTGATTCTAATCATGTAGAGGTTGACGAATGTCCCCTCTCTACACTAACAGTAGAAGTATTTGTTGGACCTGTTGACGCGTATCTAATATTTCCCTGTTCATATCTTCAAAATTTTATTAATACGAAATGTGGCCCATTACTCACTGTATGGCAACTGTGCTTAATCGAACAGGTGTATTCAGATAAATATTTTAAAACTTACTATTAGACATGTAAAAGTATATAAAATATAAATAAACTCAATTATAATTCAAAATTTGTATACCTCAGCATCAAAATCCATTAATTTTTTTTGCAGTGCAACCTAAAAAGCTTTAAGCAAATTTTGTAAATATAGTCGCTATAAGTGTACAGGTATAATCTGATAATGTCACTTCCACGCGACATCTCTCGCAAAAAATTTAATATATATAGTAGTAAGATGAATAATACTATATAAGAGAATTTATAATTTAATATCTTACTTGGGTATTGCTATAGCGTCATCCTTCTGGCAATAATTGCAATAAAAACTTTGTTGATACATCACCTCAGTGGCGTGATTACAATTATCGCATGTCAAATACCAACATCGTTGATTTTGATTAGAAACTGCTATTGTTGTGATTTGTCCAGAAGCTTGTATGCTGTAAATAAATATTAATATAAATTCTTTGTTAATAAAAACACACATATAATAACAATTGCCAAAAATCATATCGTATTTATTATGTCTGGGACTTGTTGGATCTTGATTATCCGATTTTGTGTCGATCGATCTGGATTATATATTTGTTGAAGCTGTCTTTTACGACTAATGCTCCTGTAATATTAAAGAAAAAAAGATGAAAATTAGAATATCAAAACCTCACTAAATTTAAGTTTCTACTGTAAGATTTATCATCAAAGAGGAAGTTGGCCATGTTGACAACGAAATATCTACAAAAATAAAAATATATTATTAAGACTTTTATGTTGCAATAGATTTCATCATTTTATTGGAAAAGAACAAAAAAAAATATACACATATACCATGAAACGATGATGCTCTCAGACGTCTTGCAAGGATTATCGATTGACTTTCTATTTCTTGTATGATTGCTTTGCAATTTTTAGTTATTAATCGTAATTCATGTACCATTCATCGACAACTATGAGTTCACGAATTATAGTATTTCCATTCACAGTAGTGATTGTCTTTGCAAGTAGGACGTTTGATACAACTACAAGTACATCAGAAAAATCATACAATAATTTAGATAATAATAATGAAATAATTTATTTTGGAAATTTGTACGGAAATGTATCAAAATATGTAAAAAATAATAAACTATAAGTAAATGTTATTGCTTACCAACTAAATGGATGGAATCAACATGCGCCGACATATTGTGAAGTGAAACTAGCTGATAATCAATCAGTGGTATTCTCATTTGATGTCATCGTTCTAATCATAGTTCTTGCGTTTATGATCCATTGATAGGAATTCACAGTAATACGATAATCTGCTCTATAGAATTGGACAATAGCTTTTGATATATAAAATGTGCTCCTAAAGTGAGAGAATAACGTAAGATTCGTACATCGCTACCAAATATTGTGACCGAAATTTCTGTTCCCTAGGTAAATAAGCAATGACATAATTAAAATACACATCTAATAATTATTTTATTAACATTATTATATATATTCTTACCTTCTCATCAGCTAGACAAATCTTTGTACTGTCATAGAATTGTTCCACAGATTTGGGTAAGTTTTTCTCTACAATGACTTTTACAGTCTAATTTATCATATTTGGTGTGATCTCTTTTATCATTATCATTCTAGCATCCATAGCTTTCCTGTAATAGATTTTAAAATTAATATACTCTCATAATTTATATTCTTCGTGTACGAGAAATTATGTTAAAGTAACATATAATTGTCCATGAGAAAAAATAGATCAAGATAATTATATACCAACAAAATCTAACGTTTGACATTGCGCTTTATTTATTATCATTGCAGAACTTAAACGAATAGGAAATTATATCCGTTTAAACGAGAATGAAGACTTCTTATCATTAAGAGGTATACAATGGAATTCTAGGTAGAAACACTTTTTCCTTTATAATGTCCAATAGCTATCAGCTTCAATTACATTCCCTTTGAATTGTCGACATATTAATCTAGTCCCATTACATAATCTTTCGAATGGATTAATATTTTGAAGTAATATCACTGGACAATTTTGTTTTAGCAGTAGGTATCAAAATATTTATAAAATCATTAGGAATTGTGTCGTCATTATTATCTAAAGCTTCATCAAATCTATAATATCTATCTCACCAGGAAAACGTTGTATGAGAATATAATTTATCTCGTTAACATATTCATTTTTTGAAAAATACATCTATTCATCATTGATATTAAAGTATTTGGAAATTCATGTATATCACAAAAGACCGCATTTAATGAAGAATTTATTGAATATGAATCATTTGTATATGGAATAAGCATTGATTTTGGCAGTTCAATATAATCGTCAATCATAGTTTCTCATTTCCATCACCTACTCTTAATAAATATTGAGCAAATGTTGATCCAATAATGATCTCATATTCGTAGTCAAATGAAACTTTTGAAATTTCAACCATAGATATGAACTTACTATATTGGACTCAATGATTTCACATGTGGAGCCTTTCAGAATCACTAGAAGTACTTGGCAAAAATTACCTCCTAACACGATAACTTTTCCACCAAATATTGCACAATTATCATTTAAATCTTGAAGTAATCGATCAAGTGCTTCAATTGTTTGTTTTTTTTACATCGGCGCCTCATCCCTAGTGCTCGGGCCAAACTTGATTGTTTTGTGACATAACTGTTGACATTTTCTGTAACATCTAAAGGTATCTTGAATCTTGAATTAACGATACGACCACCAGATAAAATCGACGCCACCACTCAAGAAGATGATGTTGCAAGCGCAACAAAACTCTTCGATCTTATTGTTGCAAGAATAGCACGATATAAACAAGTTTTTCCACTACCACCAGACTCATCGATAAAAAGTGCTCCTGAATTTCCTTCAAAAACCTTCTTTAATATTACATCATACGCACGAATTTGTTCAGAATTCAGTTGTGTCGCTGCACTAATATCTTTGTCATCAACAATAATTTGTAGTTCTTCATCTATTTCTTTCAAATTCTTATCTTTAACCTTAGAATCTATATTCTCATCAAATAATCCAAAATTGTTTATCGATCTTCCCGTATATTTGAGGAATGTATTTATTTGCTGTAATACTTTAATCCTCACAATATTTGGAGTAAACATCATTTGAGAATAATCTTCTGAAAGTAGTTGCTCAAATTTCAACCATAACCTTTAGGATCAGATGGATTACAATATATTAAGATCGTTGCAAAAAGTTGTCTAAGAGCATTTGGTGTTTGATATTCTGATGCCTCCTCTAAACATTGATCTATACAAAGATCAGAATTTAACAGTCCATTAAGTAACGCATAATCATATAACGATAAAGCGATATTACCGTCAACAGTCAATAGGTCGTCAAATGAGGTAGGACCTTTAATGTGATTCAATAACAAACAAATAATAACGTTCACCTTCCATTGGATTAACCGTGACTATTCTATTTAATGTTATTTAATAACAGACGTAAATAATAACGTTCAGCTTCCATTGGATTAACTGTGACTATTCGATCAATAGAATGACATTTTTTTCTGAGTCTCCAAATTCTCTCTTTCATTCCACACAAAATGTTCTGGAAACTCTTTATATAACAACCTTCTAGCATCCTCACTAATATTATTTATATAGTCCTCGAACGAAATTCATAATTCAACACATTAATCAAATCATCATTCTTCCTAAATGTCACAAGTTGTTTGTACGGAAGATGTAATTGTAGATTTATAACTGCAAGGTTAATTTCATTTAACACAAATGAATATATTCTCTAAGTAGCTTCAGGTGGAGAGCCCCATCTTGTATTTTGGAATGAATTAATTTCATCAATATTAGAGGATTCATCTGCAGTAGTTACATGAAAAGCAATTTGATCATACCCTTTATATATATAGTTATACAAATATTTCACTGTTTTGATGATTAAACAAATTTCTACATTTATATGGCAATCATACTTGTCAAATTTCTACATTTAAGTATTTTTTCATCAAGAGTTTTCTCATAATAAAGTTGGAAAGATTCAATGAAATCTTTTTTAGGTCGAGAATTTTCATGATTAATTAGGATTTTTTCAGGTGGTGGATGACTAATAGTTACGACACTGGAGTCTTTCTTGACCCATTTAGATTTGAGAATTACTTTAATATTTTTCTCATAAATATCTTCGATATAATCAAGAAAAAATATGTTAACTTTGTATTTTGTATGAATGTCTTCCATTCAACAAGTATAATTTTCATTTGATCCATATTATATGAATATTTGAACTTACTATGTCTATTAAGATTGACTGGGTTATCACTGTGTTGGGTTAGACCTTCCCAATCTGGTTAATACTCTTGGTTCAGGGTATATGGATTAATTTTTTTTTTAGAATTTCTTAATTCTTGTTCTAAATTTTGAATCCTAAAATTTTGATTATTAATAGATGATTCAGGAAAGGAACTCCTAGGGATACTAGACTAGCTATACTCCATAATTTGAGAATTAAAAGATTGATAATTAATTGTCTGACTTCCTTAGGAACTTATTCCTTTAGGTTCTACACTTTTAATTTTTAAAATTTTTAATTCTTGCTCTATTTGAATCTTAATATCTTGATCATTACTAATGGATGATCCAGAAAAAGAACATCTGGACTTACTAATCTTAGAATTGGAAGCCTGGTGATTAATATTCTTAGTAAGTTTTTTAGTTTCATTAGAAGAAAGTATTTTTTCATGCTCTTTCCTAGGAACATGTATTTTTCCAATTGTTTTTTCATGATGCTGAGACTTGAAGGAAGCATCATACCATTTTGATTTGTATATTTATTGATTGGGGATTTTAAGTATATTCCATATCTTATGATCTATTTGATCATCTGAAAAGTATTAAAATTTATTATCTACTTGATCATCTGCATAGTAATTAAAGTGTTCTTCACTTATTGTGTCAGGTATTGCACTTATTGTAGGCTTAATGCTACAAGAAGAATTACTTCTAAATAATCTACTCATGGCTCAACTAACTAAATTTTTCTTATTATTGAGAATTTCATTATGTATTTTTGTTACTAACCTTGTGGTAACTTCTACAACTTCCTATTAGGCTTCACTCTTCACCCTTTCGCCTCTACAACCATCCTACCCTCAAAATTTATGTATCTAAGAGGTCTTACCTAGATCCCTGAAGCTAATCAAATAGAAACTGATACGTCAGCCTCTGATAAAAACAGATAGATTAGATAAACAAATAATACAGAGAAATAATCAATTGTAAGAATAACCAGCCACTTGGGCGGAGAGTGAAATTAATTATAAGCAATTATTTAGAGAAGTAATTAGTCAACAATAATAACAATTACCAGCCATAATAGGCGGTGAACAGTTTAAATATGCAGAAATTGAAATAAAAATAGTAAATGAATAGTATTATCCCTACTAGGTTTGGCTCTGATACCAAAGATGTGGAATCAACAGTAAATTAGAAAGGGGATAATAAGATGCAAGAAGATAAATAGTAATTAGTCAATTGGGGAAAGGAGGCTTCAATTGGTGAGAGCTTGTAAACCTTTGTAACTAAATTGGAATATTGGTGTAAATCAATTGTGTCCAAGGACAAAATGAGAATCAGGAAGAAAATGGGCCTTCGCTATTTTAATTGGATTTTTAAAATGGGCAAATGAATGTTCAATGTAAAATAGATTTTTACTGGGGGTCTTTCATTGACAAGGAGAAGGATGACTTTCTTTAATTGGTGATTGGTTGATTGATGACCAATTATGTCAATGGTTTAGAGACTACAAATGGATCGAATTGGTTGACCAATGCAGATTGGTAATTAGGCTTGGTAGACCCAAGAATTGTTATATGGGTATTTCTCGGAGCAGAAGGCTTCTCTTTGACTTGAGCCCTAAGGGCCAATTATTGGGTGGAAGACTCTCCTTAAAGGCTTAACCACAAGTTCTCAAGTTAGTCAGTCAGTCTTTGATAATAAATCTGATCAATCTGATGAAACTGAGCACCCACTGAATCAAACTTTCAAGGAAAACTTGATCATGTTAATCCTCAACTCTTAGTTCTCAATATAGGAACGTTAAACCAAGAATACAAAACAAATTGAGAAAGAATATCCCAACACAATGATGACCCAGATAACTGAATAGACGCAATAGGTTCAGAGAAAAATATAATATGGATCAAAGAAGAGTCATGCTTGCTGAATGGAAGGCATTCATGCAAGAGTTTAGAGTGGATATGTTCTTCCTTGATTATATTAAGAATATTTATGAGAAAAATATCAAAGTACTTTCAAAATATAAATGGGTTAAGGAAGACTCTAGTGTAGTATCTACTAGTCATCCTCCTCCTGAAAAAATTATAATTAATCATAAAAATTCTTTAATCGCTGCTTCTCCTTTCAGGATTGCAAAGGAAGAAGAACCAAATAAGAAAGTAGTTGAAAAACACAATTACACGAATCAGAGTCTAATTACAATAGGAAAATAATTAGACAAAATTGAGAATAAGGTTGATGTTCTTAATGAACCTAAACCTAATGAATCCCAAAAAGAGAAACCTTTAATAAATTTTTTAGATAAAACCACTTTAAAAATTATTCCCATTAATAAAAAATTGATAAAATGATTCATGAATTAAAGAATAAATCTACAGAATTATCTTCTTCTGTTAAGGTTATTAACCAAGACAATAGTTCTGAGCCAGATAGCCATAGAACAGAATCCTCCTATGAGTCATCCACAGTTCATGAATTTTCAAACATTGATAATATTGAAGAAACATTTAAAAATTTAGAAATTAACAAATTAAAAAAAAGTGGCATAAAAAGCCAATGCCTCTAGACATTCAAATTACTAAATCTTCTCTTGTTAATCAATTTTCTGTTTCTGCAAAGAAATTATACGAATGGAATATTGATGGTCTTTCGGAATAAGAAGTCCTCAATAAATTACAACACATGGCAATGGTAGCTAACAACTACATTACCACTCATAATTTATTTCATGAAGAAGTAATAAATCTTCTAGTCATAGGATTCACAGGAATGCTTCAATCCTGGTGGGAAAAACATATCACATAAGAATCCAAAATTTCCATTCTCTCAGCAGTAAAGATTGATACTGAAAGAAACCCAATTATTGGAGAAAATCAGGAAACAATACCTGATGGAATTAATACACTCCTTTATACAATAACTGAGCATTTCATTAGCGCACCAAGTAATATTACTTCGCGTATTCATGATCAATTAACCAATCTTAGGTGTCTAACCCTAAGTGATTTTAATTGGTATAAAAAATATTCTTATCTAGAGTTATGTCAAGGGATGACGGTAATAAACTCTTTTGGAAAGAAAAATTTATTAATGGATTACCTAATCTATTTCCACACAAAATAAGAATAGTCCTTAGTAATAACCTGGGTAATATAGACTATGATAGTCTAACCTATAGAGCAATAATTACTATAATACAAAAACAAGGCTTAAAAATGTGTGTTGACATGAAAATCAACAAACAAATTAAAAAAGAAAGTAAAACTACTAAATATGAATTAAGTAATTTCTATGAGCAATATGAAATACCCTCTATTACCCGTTCTCAGAAAAATAGGAAAAGTACCCACTTAAGCCCTAGAAGGTCTCACAAGCCCTATAGAAAAAATTACCATAAACATAGGAATAAAAGTTTTGATCGAAACATTTCTAAGAATAAAAAAAGTTTTGATCGAAACTTTTCTAAGAATAAAAATTTTGATAAACCTTTCTCTAGGAATAAAAATTATTCCAGAAAAAAGTTTAATAAAAGAAATATTACATGTTTTAAATGTGGTCAGAAATGTCACATTTCAAATACTTGTCAAGTTAAAAAAAAGTAATCAATTAAAAATTTCTGAAGAAGAAAAACAAAAATTGTTTAGAATCTTAGAAACAATAGATTATTATGAAAGTAATAGTGAAGATTTAGGAGAATATGAAATCACTGAATCCTCAGAATTTGAATCCTCCAATTCCCACAATGATTCTCCTAACATCACTATAGGGTGTATAGATAGTTGTTGTCAAAAAATTAATGTCTTAAATAAAAATAAAGAACAAGAAACCCTCTTGTTCGATTTAATTAGCAAAATTGAAAATTCATAATTAAAACAAGAATATCTTGAAATACTTAAGAAGTTAATTCTGAAGAAAGAAAATACTAAGTCTGATAGTAATAATACTGCAAGTCTTTCACAAACCCTTGAAAATTTCAATAGGGTTAAAGGAAAAGAAAATGAAGTTATCTTACACGAACTTCAATAAATAATTAAAAATATTAAAATAGAAATAAAAGAATTAAGAGATTCGAATACAGAAATAAAAGAAGAATTAAATCTTTTAAAAATAAAAAATTTAATTAACAAACAAGAATCTAGTGAACTAGGAGAACCTAGTAAATTTTCAAATTCTGATAATGAGCTTGAAGAACCCATTATCCACAATCAAGATGAAACCTCATCCAAATACTGAGTCAAGTTAAAACAAATGGCACATAATGGTTAGAATAATCATACAAGATTTTGATTTTACAACAATGACTGTTGTTGATTCATGAGTAAATTTAAATTGTACGCAGGAAGGACTAGTTCCTACGAAGCACTTCAAGAAGACAATGGAATCTTTATCCTCTGTCAATGATACTCGTATGAATATCAATTATGAAATACCCAAAGTTTAATTTGCGAAGATGACGTATGTTCTGAAACATCGTTTATCTTAGTAAAGAATATGACTGATAGAATAATTTTAGGTCTATCTTTCATTGATTTGTTGTATCATTTTATAACAAAATATGATGAGATAAATACCTATGTATTTATGAGTCAAATACTAGATAAATCTTCAAACATTAACAGTATTGAAGATAAATTTAAAAATTTAGAAGTTTATAAATTAGAAAGGAAATGGCCTAAAAGGCCTATTCCTCTTGACATTCAAATTACTAATAGTTTTTTAGTTAACTAATTTTCTATTTCTACAGTTAAATTGCACAAATGGAATATTAGCGGACTTTCTGAACAGAAAGTTCACAATAAATCTCAACACGTGGCAATGATAGCTAACAACTACATTACCACACATAATTTACTTCGTAATGAGGTAACCAATCTTTTAGTCACAAGATTCATAGGAATGCTACGTTCCTGGTTGGAAAAATATCTCACAAATGAATCCAAAAATACCATACTTTCAGCAATAAAGATTAATTCTGAAGGAACACTAATTATTGGAGAAAATCAGAAAACAATACTTGATGCCACCAATATACTTCTCTACATAATAGTTAAATACTTCATTGGAATGCCAAGTAATATCACTTCACGTATCCATAATCAAATGACCAATCTGAGGCGTCCAATCCTAACTAAATTACACTAGTACCAAAATATATTTTTATCCAGAATAATAACAAGGGATGATAAAAATCATTCCTCCTGAAAAGAAAAATTTATTAATAAATTACTCAATTTGTACGCACACAAAATAAGAGTAGTCCTTAGTAATAATCTAGAAAACATAGACTATGATAGTGTTACCTATGGTACAATTATTACTACAATACAAAAGGAAGATTTTGGATTGTGCATTGATATGAAAGTCAATAAAGAAAATGAAACTATAGAATATGAATTAAGCAATTCTTGTGAGTAGTATGGTTTACCCTCTATTAGGAAAAATTTCCATTCAACCCCTACAAGGTCTCACAAGCCTGATAGGAGAAAATACCATAAGAATAAACAAAATATTTTTAGCCAATACTTTTCAAATAATAAAATTTTTGACAAAGTTTCTCCAAGAATCATATTTATTCAAGAAGAAAACACAATAAATGTTCTTCTGATAAAAATAGACTTAAATATTTTAAATATGGCATGAATGGTCATTCTTCTAAAATTTGTCAAGTTAAAGAAAAAATTAATCAATTAAAAATATCTAATGAAGATAAACAAGAATTGTTTAAAATCGTAGAGACAGTAGAAAACTATGAGAGTGATAGTGAATCTTTAGGAAAATTTGAATAACCTGAATCCTCAAAATCTAACTCTTCCAGTTATGACAGTGATTCATCAAACATCTCTATAGGGTGTAGGGATAGTTGTTGTCAAAACATTGACATTCTAAATAAAAATAAAGAACAAGAAGAAAATCTCTTGTTGGATTTAATTAGCAAAATTAAAAATTCAGAATACCTAGAAAGACTTAGGAAAATAATTTTAAAAGAAAATACTAAGTCTAATAATAATAATATTGTGAGTCTTTCACAAACCCTTGAAAAATTCAATAGGGTAAAAGGGAAAGAAAAGGAAGCACCTTAGAAGAGCTTAAAAAAGAAATTAAAAATATTAAAATAGAAATAAAAGAATTAAGAAATTTTATCACATAAACAAAACAAGAATTAAACTTTTTAAAAATAAAAAATCTAATTAATAAACAAGAATTTAGTGAACCAAGTAAATTACTTGTTTCTGATAATGAGTGAGATTAATTATAAGCAATTTTTCAAAGTAGCAGATATGTAACAATAATATCAGTAACCAGTCATAATAGACGATGAACAGATTAATTATGTAGAAATTGAGATAGAAACAGTAAATAAACAGATATCTCCACCAAGTTTGGCTCTGATACCAAAAGGCACGGAATCAACAGAAAATTGCAATTTGTCGCTTTGTAATAATTGTTCTAGTTGCCGAATATATAGGCAACTATTTATACTATTTACTATTTTTAGTCAAAAGTAAACAAAAGTAGGCATGTAATATATTTTTACTTTTGTAGAATAGAATAGTTCAGGTAAGTGATGAGTTCACGGTGAACTCCACTTTCCTTAGCTATAAATAGGTAGTCATCTTCCATTTGTTCTTCAGAACTCGTTTTATAACTCTTAACTATTTGAGAGCTAAAACTTGTTTTGTGAAACAAAGCTTTCTTCTTGTTCTCCTATTTTGTAAATGTTTTTTTTTTCTTCAACATAAATTAGTGAGCGAGCCCACTAATTTATCGCTGCCAACAATTTCACTGTTTGTATAAGTTTTTAATCTTACACCAAAATATAGTTTTTGTAATTATTGTTTGTTAATACAATTTTTTATCTTCTTGCATCTTAATACCCCCTCTATACCTTTATCTTGCTAGCCTTACGACATGCAAGATTTACAAACTTTAATGATAATATCTTAGGATTAGTTGAATCCTTACTTTGTAATGGCCCAATCCATTTTGATTATTTTTCAGATCTGTCTGTTAGTTTAGTAGATCCCCATATTTTAAAATCGATAACTTTAAATATTAAAACTAGTGGTTGTCAAAAGCTAGAAGGCACCCAGCCCCCTTTCTAATCAACAATAAAGAACAAGAATAAAATCTCTTGTTGGATTTAATTAGAATAATTAAAAACCTAGAATACCTAGAAAGAATTAGAAAAGTAATTTTTAAAGAAAATACTAAGTCTAATAATAATAATACTGCGAGTCTTCCACAAACCCACGCAAAAATAAATAGGGTAAAATGGAAAGAGAAGGAAGTCACCTTATAGGAACTTCACGCTTTTTGGTATCAGAGTCAAACCTGGTGGGGATAATACTGTTCATTTACTATTTCTACTTCAATTTTTCATAATTTAAACTGTTCACCACCTATTATGGCTGGTTATTGTCATTAATGTTGACTAATTACTTCTCTAAATAATTACTTATAATTAATCTCACTCTCCGTCCAAGTGACTAGTTATTCTTACAATTGGTTATTTCTCTGTATTATTTTTTTATCTAATCTATCTGTTTTATCAAAGGCTGACGTATCCGCTTGTATTTGGTCACCTTCAGGGACCTAGGTAAGACCTCTAAGATACATAAATCCTGAAGGTAGGGTAGTTGTAGGGTCCAAAGGGAGATGAGTTAAGCCTAATATGAGGTTGTAGAAGTCATCACAAGGTTAGTAACAAAAATACAATCACAAGGTTAGTAACAAAAATACAATATGAAATTCACAATAATAAGAATAAATTTAGTAATTTTGAGCAATGAGTAGATTAGTTAGAAGTAATTCTTCGTGTGGCATTAAGTCTACAATAAGTGCAATACCTAACACAATAAGTGAAGAACACTTTAATTACTATGCAGATGATCAAGAAGATAATAATTTTGAATATCTTCCAGATGATCAAGTAGATCATAGTGAAGAACACTTTCAATACTTTTTAGATGACCACATAGATCATAAGGTATGGAATATACCTAAAATCCCCAATAAAGAAATATACAAATTAAAATGGTCTGATTCTTCCTTCAAGTCTCAGCATCACGGAATTTTTTTTGGAAAACTACATGTTCCTAGGAAAGGGCATGAAAACATACTTTCTTCTAATGAAACTAAAAAACTTACTGAGAATATTAATTACCAGTCTTCCAGTTCTAAGATTAGTAAGTCTAGAGGTTCCTTTTCTGGATCATCCATTAGTAATGATCAAGATATTAGGATTCAAATAGAGGAAAATTTTAAAAATTAATGGTCTAGAACCTAAAGGAATAAGTTCCCAAGAAAGTCAGACAAACATTAATAATAAAAATATAATATAATTAATTACCAATATTTTAATTCTCAAACTAGGAAGTATAGCCAGTCTAGTACCCCTAGGAGTTCCTTTCTTGAATCATCTATTAATTTTAGAATTAAAAAATTAGAACAAGAATTAAGAAATTCTAAAAATTCGAATTCAAATACCTTGAACCAAGAATACAAACCAGATTGACAATCTTAATAGACGTAATAAGTTCAGAGATTCATATAATATGGTTCAAAGGAAAATCATATTTGCTGAATGGAAGATATTCATGTAAAAATACAAAGTTCACGTGTTTTTCTTTGATTATATCGAGGATATTCATGAGAAAAATATTAAAGTAATTTCTAAACCCAAATGGGTCAAGGAAGACTCTAGTGTGGTGATCGCTAGTCATCCACCACCTGAAAAAATCTTAATTAATCATAAAAATTCTCAACCTAATAAAGAATTTATTGAACCATTCCAAATTCATTATGAGAAAACTCGTGATTAAAAAATACTTAAAAATTAGAAATTTTGAGAAACAATATCTTAGAATCAGATAGTCACATGTTAGAATATACCTATGAGCCTAGTTTCATTAGGAGAAAGTACTTTTTTCATCCCCTTTCCTAGGAACATGTATTTTTCCAATTTTTTTCATGATGTTGAGGCTTGAAGGAAGAATCAGACCATTTTGATTTGTATATTTCTTTATTGAGGATTTTAGGTATATTTAATACCTTATGATCTATTGTCATCTGAAAATATTGAAACTGTTCTTCACTATGATCTACTTGATCAACTGGAAGATATTCAAAATTATTATCTACTTGATCATCTGCATAGTAATTAAAGTGGTCTTCACTTATTGTGTCAGGTATTGCACTTATTGTAGACTTAATGCTACAAGAACAATTACTACTAACTAATCTACTCATTGCTCAAAATTACTAAATTATTTTTATTATTGATCATCCATTAGTAATGATCAAGATATTAGGATGCAAATAGAGCAAAAATTTAAAAACTAAAGGTCTAGATACTAAAGCAATAAGTTCCCAAGAAAGACAGACAAACCTTAATAATAAGCAATCTAATAAAATTAATTACTAATATTTTAATTCTCAAACTAGGAAGTATAGACAATCTAGTACCACTAGGAGTTCCTTTCCTGAATCATCAATTAATTTTAGAATTCAAAAATTAGAACAAGAATTAAGAAATTCTAAAAATTTGATTTCAGATACCCTGAACCAAGAATACAAACCAGATTGGGCAAGTATAAATCAACACAATAATGACCCAACCAATCGTAATAGATGTAATAAGTTTAGAGATTCATATAATATGGATCAAAGGAAAATAATACTTGCTGAATGGAAGGAATTCATGCAAAAATATACATTTAACATGTTTTCCCTTGATTATATTGAGGATATCTATGAGAAAAATATTAAAGTAATTTCTAAATCCAAATGGGTCAAGGAAGATTCTAGTGTGCTGACTGTTAGTCATCCACCACCTGAAAATATTCCTAATTAATCATAAAAACTCTCAACCTAAAAAAGAACTTATGGAACCCTTCCAAATTCATTATGAGAAAACTTCTGATGAAATGATACTTAAAGGATAAATCCATAACCAAATTAGAACCCTCTTCAAAGGATAAATCAAAGGCCATGGAACCAAAATCCAAATTGGAGAAAAAGTTAATCCAATAAATGCTTCTCCTTTTAGAAGACACTAATGAATCTGACAGTGAATCATTTATAGAGCCAAGTCACCAAATTAAACCAAAAAGATCAATCATCCACAAAGGTTACTCGTAAATAATTGAAGGACCCATTCAATTGATCGCAGTGGTAAATGAACAAAATAATTCATCGCACAATGCCACTATCAAAGAGTTTAGAAATTTATCATAATAGTCCTCCAATACAACGACTATAATGATACCCAACAATCAATTATCAATGGCAACAATGACTCTGCAAAAGTCACAATGAGTTTCAAAATAATAGTAATGAAGACATTAAAATCCAAGATAACAATTATCAAGAAATTACAACAATGACTCCACCGAAATAAAGCAACAATAGTCACAGCGAACTACACTTTCCTTAAGCTATAAATAGGTAGCCCTCTCCCATTTGTTACTCAGAACTCGTTTTACAAATTTTAACTATTCGAGAGTTAAAACCCGTTTTGTGAAACAAAGCTTTCTTCCCATCCTCTTTTGTAAATCTTTTCTTTTTTTTCCTTCAACATAAATTATTGAGTGAGAGTACTAATTTATTGATGCCAATAAAACTGTTTGTGTAAGTTTTGAATCTTGCACCTCAATACAACTTTTTTAATTACTGTTTGTTAATACAATTTTTACTGTTTATCTTCTTACTTCTTTAATACCCCCTCTCTAATTTACTATTAATTTCGCGCTTTTTAGTATCAAAGAAAAACTTGATGGGGATAATACTGTTCATTTATTATTTCTACTTAAAATTCTGCTTCAATTTCTTCAATTCTGCACCTTTTGGTATCAGAGCCAGGCCTGGTGTGGATAATACAGTCCATTTACTATTTCTACTTCAATTTCTGCATAATTTAAACTGTTCACCGCCTATTGTGGCTGGTTATTGTTATTATTGTTGACTAATTACTTCTCTGAATAATTGCTTAAAATTAATCTCACTATTCGTCCAAGTGGATGGTTATTCTTACAATTGATTATTTTTTTGTATTATTTGTTTATCTTATCTATCTGCTTTATCAGAGGCTGATGTATCAACTTCTAGTTGGCTAGCTTAAGGGACCTAGGTAAGACCTCTTAGATACTTAAATCCTGAGGGTAGGGTAGTTGTAGGGGAGAAAGGGAGAAGAGTGAAGCCTAATAGGAGGTTGCAGAAGTCACTACAATGTTAGTAACAAAAAATACAGTATGAAATTCTCAATCATAAGAATAATTTAGTTATTTTGAGCAATGACTATATTAGTTAGAAATAATTCTTCTTGTGGCATTAAGTCTACAATAAGTGCAATACCTGACACAATAAGTCAAGAACACTTTAATTACTATGCAGATGATAAAGTAGATATTAATTTTAAATATCTTTCAGATGATCAAGTAGATCATAGTGAAAAAAACTTTCAATACTTTTCAGATGATCAAATAGATCATATAGTATGGAATTTATCTAAAATCCCCAATAAAGAAATATACAAATCAAAATGGTCTGATACTTCCTTCAAGCCTCAGTATCATGAAAAAACAATTAGAAAATACATGTTCCGAGGAAAGGGCATGAAAAAAAATACTTTCTTCTAATGAAACAAAAAAACTTACTGAAAATATTAATTACAAGTCTTCCAATTCTAAGATTAGTAAGTCTAGAAGTTCCTTTTCTGGATCATCCATTAGTAATGATCAAGATATTAGGATTCAAATAGAACAAGAATTAAAATAATTTAAAAATTAAAGGTCTAGAACTAAAAAAATAAGTTTCCAAGAAAGTGAGACAAACTGTAATAATAAATAATCTAATAAAATTAATTATCAATATTTTAATTCTCAAACTAGGAAGTATAGTCAGTCTAGTACCCCTAGGAGTTCCTTTCCTGAATCATCTATTAATAATTAAAATTTTAGGATTCAAAAGTTAGAAATAGAATAAAGAAATTTAAAACATTTTAATCTAGATACCCTGAACCAAGAATATAAACCATATTGGGCAAGAATAACCCAACATAATGATGACCCAATGAATCTTGATAGACGTAATAGGTTCAGAGAAAAATATAATATGGATCAAAGAAGAACCAGACTTGCTGAATGGAAGGAATTCATGCAAGAATTTAGAGTTGATATGTTTTTTCTTGATTATATCAATGATATATATGAGAAAAATATTCAAGTAATTTCAAATTATAAAAGGGTCAAGGAAGACTCTATTGTGGTAACTACTAGTCATCCACCACCTGAAAAAAATCCTAATTAATTATAAAAATTCTCAATCTAAAAAAAATTATTGAACCATTTCAAATTCATTATGAGAAAACTCCTGATGAAAAAATACTTAAAAAATTAAAAATTTTGAGAAACAATATCTCTGAATTAGATAGCCATGGGATAGAATCTACCTATAAGCCATCCATAATTCAAAATTCATCCAATAACAAAATTGAAGAATCCTGTAGGTCATAATCCTACGAATCATCTACAATCGATGAACCTTCAAATAGTATTGAGGAACCATCCAAAGATTTAAAAATTAAATCATCTAACAAGATTGTTGACCATGACAGTATCTTTGAATTAGATATTCATAGGTTAGAATACACCTATGAATCTTCCACGTAATGAATATTCAAATATTGAAGTAACATTAAAGAATTTAAAAACTAATGAATCATCTTATTCTGGTATGATTGATAACCAAAACAATTGTTCAGAATTCGAAAATCTTGCTAATAATAAATTTCAATGATTAGAGGATAGTAATTCAAATTTAGAAAGTCATAGGTTAGAATCAACCTATGAATCTCTCACAATTGATAATCTTCAAACGTTAAAGAAACATTAAAAAATTTAGAAATTAATTAATCATCCTCTGTTAAGGACCTTAACCATAAAAATTCTTTAATCACTACTTCTCATATCAAGATTACAAAGGAAGAAGAACCTAATAAAAAATCGATTGAACAACTCAATCACACAAATCAAAGCCTAATTACAATAGGAAAATAATTAGACAAAATTGAGAATAAGGGTTATGATCTTCATGTATCTAATGAAACTCTAAAAGAAAAATCTATAATAAATCTTTCAGATAAAATCACTTTAAATATCATTCCTCTTAATAAACAGATTCAAGAACTGATGAATAAATATGTTGAATCATCTTCATCTAATAAGAATAATAGTCTTTCAGGATTTGAAATTGAATCTAAAAATTTTGATAAAATATTTCAAGAATTGAAAATAATTAATCAAGACGGTAATTCAGATTCAGAAGGTACAAAAATATATTTTTATCCAGAATAATGTCAAGGGATGATAAAAATCATTCCTCCTGAAAAGAAAAATTTATTAATAAATTACTCAATTTGTACACACACAAAATAAGAGAACCTAGGAAAGATAGACTATGATAGTGTTACCTATGGTACAATTATTACTACAATACAAAAGAAAGATTTTGGAATGTGCATTGATATGAAAGTCAATAAAGAAAATGAAACTATAGAATATGAATTAGGCAATTCTTGTGAGTAGTATGATTTACCTCTTATTAGGAAAAATTCTCATTCAAACCCTAGAAGGTCTCACAAGCCTGATAGGAGAAAATACTATAAGAATAAGCATAATATTTTTAACCAATATTTTACAAAGAATAAAAATTTTGAGAAACGTTTCTCCAAGAATAAAATTTATTCTAGAAGAAAACAGAATAAATGTTCTTTTTATAAATATAACCTTAAGTATTTTATTATGGCTAGAATGGTCACTCTTCTAAAACTTGTCAGGTTAAAGACAAAATTAATCAATTAAAAATCTCTAATGAAGATAAACAAGAATTGTTTAGAATCGTAGAGTCAGTAGAAAACTTTGGGAGTGATAGTGATGATTTAGGAGAATTTGAATACCCTGAATCCTCAAAATCTAACTTTTCCAGTTATGACAGTGATTCTCCTAACATCTTTATGGGGTGTCAGGATAGTTGTTGTCAGAAAATTAATGTTCTAAATAAAAATAATGAACAAGAAGAAAATCTCTTGTTGGATTTAATTAGAAAAACTAAAAATCCAGAATACCTAAAAAGACAGGAAAGTAATTTAAAAAGAAAATACCAAGTCTAACAATATCGCAAGCCTTTTAAAAACTCTTAAAAAATTCAATAAGGGTAAAGGAAAGATAAAAGAATTTATCTTACATGAACTTCAGAAAGAAATTAAAAATATTAAAATAAAAGAAGAATTAAACCTTTTAATAAAAAGTTTAATTAAAATTCATGAATCTAGTAAACTAGGAGAACCTAGTAGATTTCCAATTTCAATTAATAAGGTTGAAGAACCTATTATCAAAAATAAAAATAACGATAATTTTATCCAAATACTGATCATATCAAAATCAAGAAATGATGCATAATGGTCAGAATAATAATTCAAGATTTTGATTTCGCAACAATGGCTCTTTTTGATTCAGGAGTAGATTTGAATTGTATGCAGGAAGGACTAGTTCCTCCCAAGTACTTCAAGAAAATAAAAGAATCTTTGTCTTCTGCCAATGGTACTCATATGCATATCAAATATGAAATACCCAAAGTTCATATTTGCCAAAATAATGTATGTTTTAAAATATCGTTTATCTTAGTAAAAAATATGACTGATAAAACAATTATAGGTTTGCCATTCATTTCTTTGCTGTATCCTATTGTAATAGAGTATTATGGGATAATTACTTATCCTATGGATGAACCTGTTAACTTCAAATTTCTTTCTTTTTCTCACAATGAGAAGTTGAAAGCTTTAAAACATAATTCTGTTTTTAAATCCAAAAGGATTCAAGAAATGGTGTATAATGAACGAAGAACTCTTCATTTAGTAATCGATTACAAGCCCCTTAATAATGTTTTGGAAAACGTAAAATATCCAATAACAAACAAAAGGGACTTAAACAGCAGATTTGGAGAAGTCGTTGCATTCTCGAAGTTTGATATAAAATCTGAATTTTGTCAAATCCAGATAAATAAGATTGATAAATACAAAATTTTATTTGATCATTATAAATGGAAAATAATGCTATTTGATCTTAAATTTGCTTCAAGAAAATTTTAGAATATAATGATTGAATTTTTTAATCAATTCTTAATTGACTGCATTCTTAGTAAATAATACTTGTTAAATTTTTTGATTGTTTACATTGACAATATTTCCTTTAAATATGACAAACAATACTGGAAGTACTTTGAATTGTTTGCAAGATAATAAAACAAAATATTTTAGTTATCTTTGCAAAAAGAATCAAATTATTTCAATCAAAAAATAGATTTTCATAATTTAAAATTTATTTCATAAAATTTGCCCTACTAAATAAAAAGTTTGTTTGAATTAATTATGAATCTGCAAAACATGTTTCGAGATTCCTTTCAGACAAAGTTTTGCCAGGTAACAATCTACTTAAGCAATTTTGATTTAATTTTTTAATTTATCCTATGTATTAATAATTAAATTCATGACCCCTTACTTGTAATCTTTTACAGGAAATCATACCAAGATTCTACAATATGACAATTTGAGAAACCTGGCCTACTAAAATATGAGAAGGTAAAGGTCAGATTATTTAATGAAAATTGTTTTAAAATCAAGAATCTCAATTGCAAGACAATCGCCTTTTGTTCAAAACTCTCATCCATTAATCATGCTCATAATGAATTTGAATATCCAAAAAATGACTGAATCGATGAATTGGATGAAATTTTAGAAAATGTTGAGTTGAAGTATGACTTCAATACAACATTAATTCAATGGTATAAGAAAGTGGGAAAATAAGTTTTTACAAAAAATCTGTTATACTGAAATTTTAACTGAAAATATACTATGACAAGTAAATTCTAAAATTGAATTTTCAAATAAAACAATAAAAGAATTTTTGGTACTAAAAGGAACTTTCTTCATCATGCCTTGTTAATTTCAAAAATGTCATTAGCATGCTGTGAAATTCTTAATATCACTTTCAGAAAACATGTGATAAATGGTTCAAAAATAGCAGAGTCTTCGACTCAAAAATTGGCCCTTAAAGCCAAATCAAAGAGGAGTCTTCTAATCCTAATCAAGTCTAATCAACAATACTTAGGTCTATCAGACCCGATTACCAATTAACTCTGGTCAAACAATTTGACTCCTTTTCAAATACTCAATCTTTTAATGCTCAATCACTTGACCAACTAATTTATTATCATCTCTTTCATATTAAGCCGTCTTTTACTCATTTGAAGGATCCAACATAAATTGCTAAAGCCCATTCCATAGCCAAATTCCATTTTGTCCCTAGACACAATAACAAAAATCTCAGTTTCTACAGAGATATTCTCTTAGAAACAAAATCCATATAAATTAGCTCAATAAAAAATTCTGAGAAAAAAATCTTGTACCATTCTTTCTCTATCCTCAGGATCACAACTATGGAGGTTTGGAAAATCCATCCTTCAAGTTTCAAAATACTTTTAAATAAAAGCAATAATTATTTTAACTATATTGATGCATGGCCCGAGATTTTCTTGTATCAAGGTAGTGACTTTTCTCACTTTTGGTTTTTAAATTTTGGTAACAATTTTAAAATTGATTTCCAAATCAGCACTCAAAATGGTGGTTCAGTCTCTATCTTACCTTAGAACTTTTTCAAATTGATTTACAACAATGTTCTAATTTATTTTTAAAGGTTTACAAGCCCTCACCAATTGATGCCTCCTTTCCCAAAATACTTTGGTTTTCAAACAAAAATAAAATACTTTGGATTTTGAAATACTAATACTTGGTTAAAAATGGTGTCCTCACCAAAGAATACTATGTCAAGTAGTAGGATAAATTGAATATCCAGAAAAATATTGAATCCATTAATTATTTTGTGAGTGTTCATCTCAATATGAGATTAGCAAATCTTTTTACCCAAGCTCCATTAAAACATTAATGAGCCAATTAACCTAGCTCCACAAATAAAGTTATCAAGTTTGAATTCCACCAAACCCAAATCAAAACCTGAGTCCGAAACCTCTTCAAAGGGTAAATTGCCTAAATCTAAATTAGAGAAAGAATTAACCCAAGAAATACTTCTTCTCTTAGAGAACAAAGACAAATCTTACTCTAAACTATTCATAGAGTAAAGTTACCAATCATCCAGAAAAGTTACTCCTCAACAATTGAATGATCCATTCAATAACATCAGTCTTAGTAATAAAGAGAGATATTTCACCTTAGGAATCATGCCAATGTTTGGAATAATCAAAATCAAAGAATCAAGTAATCTTAAAGATATATCATAATAGTCCTCCAATAATGCAACAACTATAATGATACCCAACAATCAATTATCAATAGCAACAATGACTCTGCAAAAGTCACAATGGCTTTTAAGATAACAGTAATGAAGACACTAAAATCCAAGATAGCAATTGTCAAGGAATAACAACAGTGGTTCCTCCAAAAATAAAGTAACAATAGTCATAATGACTCTTTTCAAGACACAATGATGAAGACGCAAGAATCCAAGATAACAATTTTCAAGGAATCTTTGTAACTATACTATTCTACAAAAGTTAAAACATTTTCATTGCCTACTTTTGTTTACTTTGGACAAAGAATAGTAAAAAACATAAATAGTTACCTAATTATTTGATAACTAGTACAATTGTTACAGAAGAAGACAAAATGTAAAGATTCTGTGATAATTATTATCTCGGTCTTCATGTCTTCATAATTGCTTTACCATGATCGCTGTTGTTGAAATATTATTGAGACTGTTGCACATTGGATTCCTTGATATTTTCCATCTTGGGTTGTTGTGCTTTGGTTATTGATTTTGGAGAAATCATAATTATTGTCTACAAAAGTCATTGCGACTGGTGCTATTGATAATTGCTTTCCTTGAAGATCATTATCATTGTTGCATTGTGCTGAGGTGTCACCATAGTTTATCTTCAAATTTACCTTGATTCTTTGATTATGATTTTGTTCAAACATTGGCATTTTGCCAAGAGTGAATTCTTTGATTCATTCACTGACTGATCATTATTGGTATTGATATTGTCAAATGAATCCTTCAATTGCTGAAGGATTAGTAATCCAACTCTATGGATGATTTACAGTCAGATTTGTCATTATCTTTCAAAAGGAGAAGCATTTTTTGAATTAATTTTTTCTCAGATTTGGATTTTGGCTTCATGGCCATTGGTTTACCCTTTGAAGAGGGTTTTGATTTTGTTATGGATCCAGATTTGGATGGATTTGTACTGGATGGTTTGATTTGTAGCTCTAGGTGAATGGGCTCATTAATATTTAATGGAGTTTGGATAAAAGAATTTGCTAGTATCATAATGGGATGGCCATTTTTTGAAAATCAAATGATAATTTCTTGTATTTTGAAAGTGATTGATCATCAAAGGTTATTGAGAATGGGTTAAATTGGTTGAATATGGTTGATTGGTGATTGGATCTGTGGACCCAAGTATTGTTGATTGAGCTTAGTTTGGAGTAGAAGACTCCTCATTGATTTGGGCTTTAACGACCAATTGTTGAGTAAAAAACTTTTCTTTTATTGAACCATTCATCATTTTCACATGTTTTTTTAAAGTGATGCTGATTCTTTTGGTTAAGGATTCTATAGCATGCCTATGATTTTTTTTGAAATCCATCATGCATGACGAAGAAAGTTCCTTCTAGCATCAGAAATTCTTTCACTGCTTTGTCTGAAAATTCAATTTTGAAAATTGCTTGTCCCAATAAGTTTACAGTTAAAATTTTGTTGTTATCATAACATATTTCATAATCCTTGTGAAAACCTATTTTCCACCTTTTTCGTACCATTGAATTAATTCTGCATTGAAGTCAAGCTTCGACCCAACATCTTCTAAAATTTTATCTAATTCATTAATCCAGTCATTTCTTGAATATTCAAATCCATTATGACCATGATCAATGAATGGGGATTTTGAACAAAAGGTGGCTACCCTGCCATTGAACTTCTTGATTTTGAAAGAATTTTGATTAAGTATTCTAGGCTCTGCTTTTCCATATACTAGGAGATCAAATTCATTCATTGCAAAATCCTAGAATTATTCCCCACAAAATATTACTAGTAAGGGGGTTAGACATTTAATCATTAATACATTAGATAGATTAAATATTGAAATTAGAATTGCTAAGAATGGGTTATTACCTGGCAAAACTTTGTTTGAAATTAACTTCAAAACATGTTCTGCAGATTTATTAATCAAAACAAATTGTATGATTTGATCAATTGTTTTAATACTGAAATAATAAATTTCAAATTCTAGAAATCTATTCTTAGATTTTGTAGAGATAATTAATTAATTTTGTTTTATTATCTTGACAAACAATTTAAAGTATTTTCAGTATTATTTAACATATTGGCTAATGCAAACAATTAAGTAATACAACCACTATTGTCTAATAAGAATATTATTAATGCAATCAATTGAGAAATCAGTAAATTGATTAAAGAGTTTAATCATTATATTCTGAAATTTACTCTGAGCAAATCTAAGATCAAATGACATTATTTTCTATTTATAATGATCAAATATAATCTTGTATTTCATAGTCTTATTTATCTGGATTTTCCAACATTCAGATTTTATGCTAAACTTAAAGGATATATCAGCATTTCTAAGTCTATTGATTAAGACAAAAGATGTTTTGAAACATACATTGACTTGGCAAATATGGACTGTGGGTATTTCATAATTGATATGCATACGAGTACCATTAGCAGAGGACAAAGATTCTTTTGTCTTCTTGAAGTACTTAGTTGGAACAAGTCATTCCTGCATACAATTCAAAGCTACTTCTAAATCCACAAGAGCCAATGTTGTGAAATCAAAATATTGAAAAATTATTCTGACCATTATGTGCCATTTTTTTTTATTTTAATGTGATTAAGTATTTGGATGAAATTTTCATCGTTTTGACTGTAAATAATGGATTCTTCAACCTCATTATCAGAAACTAGTATTTTACTTGGTTCACTAAATTCTTGTTTATTAATTAGATTTTATATTTTTAAAAAGTTTAATTCTTCTTTTATTTCTGTGATAAAATTTCTCAATTCTTTTATTTCTATTTTAATATTTTTAATTTCTTTTTGAAGTTCCTGTACGGTGACCTTCATTTCTATCCCTTATACTCTATTGAATTTTTCAAGGGTTTGTGAAAGACTCGCAAAATAATTATTATTAGACTTAGTATTTTCTTTCTTTAGAATTACATTTTTAAGTCCTTCAAGGTATTCTTGTTTTAATTCTGAATTTTCAATTTTGCTAATTAAGTATAACAAGAGGGTTTCTTGTTCTTCATTTTTATTTAAGACATTTATTTTTTCACAACAACTATTCCTACATCACATAGTGATGTTAGGAGAATTATCGTCAGAACTTGAGAATTCAGTTTCAGAGGATTCAGGGGTTTCATATTCTCCTAAATCTTCACTATTACTTTCATAATAATATATTGTTTCTAATATTCTAAACAATTCCTATTTATCTTCTCTAGAATTTTTTAATTGATTAATTTTATTCTTAACTTGACAGGTTTTTAGGGGTGTGCAACTGTTACGAAAAACCCGTCCCGTCCTGAACCGAGCAGGACATTTTTATTTTTTTACAAATTTGACCTTAATTGTTTTAATTTTAACCATTAATTTTTTATTTTTTAACATTTTAATCTTTTGAACTTCAAACCAATTTTAAATTTTAACCTTTAAAATTTTTAACCCAAAATACCCATCCCGCTCAGGATTTCCCCTCAACATGGGATGGGACGAGACTTAAAAAAATTGTCATTTACTGTTGATTCCACACCTTTTGGTGTTAGAGTTAAACCTGGTGGGGATAATTACTGTTCATTTTCTGTTTCTACTTCAATTTCTGCATAATTAATCTGGTTACTAATATTATTGTTACTTATTTACTACTTTGAATAATTGCTTATAATTAATCTCACTATCCGCCCAAGTGGCTGGTTATTCTTACAATTGATTATTTTTTCTGTATTATTTATTCATCTAATCTATCTGTTTTATCAGAGGCTGACATATCAGCTTCTATTTGGTTAGCTTCAGAGACCTAGGTAAGACCTTTTAGGTATGTAAATCTCGAGGGTAGGGTGGTTGTAGAGGCAAAAGAGAGAAGAGTGAAGCCTAATAGGAGGTTGTAAAAGTCACCACAGATTAGTAACAATAATAAGAATAATTTAGTTAGTTGAGCTATAAGTGGATTATTTAGAAGTAATTCTTCTAGTAGCAATAGGTCTACAATAACCTCAATACCTGACATAATAAATTATGAACATATTGAATTAGCAGATGATCAAGTAAATCATAGGGTATGGAATATACACAAAATCCCCAATAAAAATATTTACAAATCAACATGGTATGTTGCTTCCTTCAAGCCTTAGTATCATGTAAAAATAATTGAAAAAATATATGCTCTTGGAAAAGAGCATGAAACTTGTCAATTACTTTTCTATGATGCAATAAAGCATCATATTCAAGAAGGATATAATTTCCTTCATTTATGTTTAGTCATTGTTGGAGTTAAACCTCTCACAAGAAGAGGCCTAGGCGTCTTGCTAGCCTTGTGAGATGTAAGAATTACAAACTTTAATGATAGTATCATAGGATTAATTGAATCCTCTCCTTGTAATGGCTCAATCCATTTTGATTGTTTTTCAGATTTGTCTGTTATTTTAGCAGATCCACATATTTTAAAATATTTAACTTTAAATATTAAAACTAGTGGTTATCAAGTCCTAGAAGGCACCCAACCCCTAGCTTTAATATTTAGAATTCATTATAGAGTAACCAAAACAAATATGAATTTTCAAGCCATCAATAGAAGTCCAAAGAATCAAACCCTATTGATCTAATCTAGCCAAAGTAATGCCAATATTAGAGTTCCTAAAATAATTAGGTGGAACGATATTACTTTGCCAACAAATTGGCTTTTAACCAAGGAAAGCCAACCCACTCAAATTTAAAGACCAATTGAAGATGTAGATTACATCCAGCAGTACATAGATGGTACTGTTAAGATTAACTTCCAATCATCTTTGAGTTCTAATCATCAAATTAGGGAGTATAGTCAATCTAGTACCCCTCAGAATTCCTTTTTCGGATCATCCATTAGTAATGATAAAGATCTTAGGATTTCACATTTAGAACAAGAATTAAAAAAAAAATTGAAACTTAAAGGCATAGCCACCAGTTCTCAAGTTAGTCAGTTAGTTTTTTATAACGAGTCTGATCAATCTGATGAAGCTGAAGCACCCACTGAATCAGATTTCTGAGAAAAATTTGATCATGTTAATCCTCAACTCTTAATTCTCAATATAGGCACCTTAAGCCAAGAATGCAAACCAGATTGGGAAAGAATAACTCAACACAATGATGACCCAGCTAATCTAAATAGACGCAATAGGTTTAGAGAAAATTATAATATAGGCCAAAGAAGAGTCATACTTGCTGAATGGAAGGCATTCATGCAAGAATTCAGAATTGATATATTCTTCCTCGATTATATTGAGGATATTTATGAGAAAAGTATCAAAGTACTTTCAAATTATAAATGGGTTAAGGAAGACTCTAGTGTAATATCTACTAGTTATCCTCCTCCTGAAAAGATTATAATTAATCATAAAAAAAATTTTAACCACTGCTTCTCCTTTCAAGATTGCAAAGGAAGAATAACCAAATAAGAAAGTAGTTGAATAACTTAATTACACCAATCAAAGTCTAATTACAAATAGGAAAACAATTAGACAAAATTGAGCATAAGGTTAATGTTCTTAATGAACTTAAACCTAATGAATATCAGAAAGAAATTTTTTTAATAAATCTTTCTAACAAAACCACTTTAAAATTATTCCAATTAATAAAATGATTGATAAAATGATTCATGAATTAAAGAATAAATATATAGAATCATCTTCTTCTGTTAAAGTTATTAACCAAGAGAGTAGTTCTGAGTCAGATAGCCATAGTACAGAATCCTCCTATGAATCATCCACAATTCATGAATTTTCAAACATTGATAATACTGAAGAAACGTTTAAAAATTTTGAAATTAACAAATTAGAAAAGAAGTGGCATAAAAAATCAATGCCTCCAGACATTCAAATTACTGAATCTTCTCTTGTTAATCAATTTTCTGTTTCTGCAGAGAAATTATACAAATGGAATATTGATGGTCTTTATGAACAAGAAGTCCTCAATGAATTACAACACATGGCAATGGTAGCTAACAGCTACGTTATCACTCATAATTTACTTCATGAAGAAGTAATAAATCTTCTAGTCACAGGATTCACAGGAATGTTTCATTCCTGGTGGGAAAAACATCCCACATAAGAATCCAAAATTGTCATTCTTTCAACAGTAAAGATTGATGCTGAAGGAAACTCAATTATTAGAGAAAATTAGGAAACAATACCTGATGGAATTAACACACTTCTTTATACAATAATTGAGCTTTTTATTGGTATGCCAAGTAATATTACTTCATGCATTCATGATCAATTAACCAATCTTAGTTGTCCAACCCTAAGTGATTTGAATTGGTATAAAAAAAATATTCTTATCCAAAGCTATGTCAAGTGATGACAGTAATCAGCCCTTTTAAAAAGAAAAATTTATTAATGGATTACCTAATCTATTTGCACAGAAAATAAGAACAATCATTAGTAATGACCTAGGTAATATAGACTATGATAGTCTAACCTGGAACAATAATTACTCTAATACAAAAAGAAGGCTAAAAAATGTGTGTTGACATGAAAATCAACATATAAATTAAAAAATAAAGTAAAACTGCTAAATATTAATTAGGTAATTTCTGCGAGCAATATAGTTTATCCTTTATTGCCCCTTCTCAGAAAAATAAGAAAAATTCCCACTAAGCCCTAGAAGGTCTCACAAGCCCTATAGGAAAAATTATCACAAACATAGGAATAAAAGTTTTGATCGAAACTTTTCTAAGATAAAAATTTTAATAAACATTTCTCTAAAAATAAAAATTATTCCAAAAAAAGTTTAATAAAATTTTTTGATAAAAGCAATATTACATGGTTAAGTGTGGTTAGAAAGGTCACATTTTAAATACTTGTCAAGTTAAAAATAAAATTTTTTGAAGAAGATAAACAGGAATTGTTAAGAATCTTAGAAACAATAGATTATTATGAAATAATTGTGAAGATTTAGGAGAATATGAAACCCCTAAATCCTCTGAAATTGAATCATCCGGTTCTGACAGTGATTCGCCTAACATCACTAAGGGGTGTAAAAATAGTTGTTGCCAAAAAATTAATGTCTTAAATAAAAATTAAGAACACTAAACCCTCTTGTTAGATTTAATTAGTAAAATTGAAAATTCAGAATTAAACAACAATAATACCTTGAAAGAATTAAGAAGTTAATTCTGAAGAAAGAAAATACTAATAAAACTGCAAGTCTATCACAAACCGTTGAAAAATTCGATAGGGTTAAAGGAAAAGAAAATGAAATTACCTTACAGGAACTTCAAAAGGAAATTAAAAATATTAAAATAGAAATAAAAGAATTAAGAGATTCTAATACAGAAATAAAAGAAGAATTAAATCTTTTAAAAATAGAAAATTTAATTAACAAACAAGAATCTAGTGTACTAGGAGAACCTAGTAAATTTTCAAATTCTGACAATGAGCTTGAAGAACCCATTATCCACAATCAAGATGGTAACCTCATCCAAATACTTAACCAAGTTAAAATAAAAAATGGCACATAATAGATAGAATAATCATACAAGATTTTGATTTTACAACAATGATTCTTGTTGACTCAAGAGCTGATTTAAATTGTATGCAGGAATGACTAGTTCCTACTAAGAAGACAAGAGAATCTTTGTCCTCTACCAATGGTACTCGTATGCACATCAATTATGAAATACCCAAAGTTCATATTTACCAAGATGACGTATGTTTTAAAACATCGTTTGTCTTAGTAAAAATATATGACTGATTGAATAATTTTAGGTCTACCTTACATTGCTTTGTTGTAGCCTTTTACAACAGAATATGATGGGATAAATACCTATGTCATGGAAAAGGCTGTAAAATTCAAATTTTTATCTTTTTCTCATAATGAAAAATTAAACACCTTCAAAGAAAAATCTATTTCTAATTCCTTAAACCTCATCCCTTCTAAAGAAAAATAATTGTGTTTCTTACAAGATGAACTAAAGTTCAAAAGAATTGAAGAACAACTTCAAAATCAAGCTCTCCAAAAATAAATAAAAGTTTTTGAACAAAGAATCTGAAAGTATTTATGTTTTAATGTTCCCAACGCTTTTCGCACAGGAAATAGTACACCGTTAGTCTGCCTTACATTAAGGAATTTAATGAGAGAAATATCCCTTACAAAAGCACGCCAATTCAGATGAATTCTGAAATGCTTGTGTTCTGCAAAAAAGAAATCACGGAACTTTTAAATAAAAAAATCGTTAGAAGGAGTAAACCTCCTTGGTTCTGCTAAGGCTTTTATGTACAAAAGGCTAGTGAAATTGAACGAGGAGTTCCTCCTAATAAATTGTAAACCCCTTAGTAATGTTTTGAAATGGATTAGATATCCAATACCAAACAAAAGGATTTGATTAATAGACTTGGAGATGCTACTATCTTCTCTAAGTTTAACATGAAATCTTGATTCTTGCAAATCCAGATAGAAGAAATGATAAATACAAAACCGCATTTGTATCCCCTTTTGGCCATTATGAATGTAATGTAATGCCCTTTGGACTTAAAAATGCTCCTAGTGAATTCCAAAATATTATGAATAAAAAATTTAATCAATTTACTGATTTCTCAATTGTTTAAATTGATGATGTCCTCATTTTCTCTAAAACAATATATCAGCATTGGAGACATCTTGAATCATTTGGTAGGATAATAAAATAAAATAGTTTAGTTATCTCTGCAAGTAAAATTAAATTATTTTAATCTAGAGTTAGATTTCTAGGATTTTAAATACATCATTCTATTATTAAACCAATTGATAGAGTTATACAATTTGCAAACAAATTTCCTAATGAAATCCTTGATAAAACATAATTACAACGATTCCTAGGGCCTTTCAATTATATATCTGATTTCTATAGTAAATTATGAATTGACTGTAAGCCTCTCTTTGACAGACTTAAAAAGAATCATCCTCCATGGACAACCAGTCACTCTGATCTAGTCAAAAGAATTAAGGCCCATGTTAAGATACTTCCTTATCTTGGCATCCCTACTAAACGGATGCCTTTGAAATAGGATACCGAGGTATCTTATTACAAAAAATTTCTTTAAAATCACCTGAGCAAATTGTCAGGTTCACATCTGGAACTTTGACCCGATCCCATCAATAAAAAATGAAATATTATTTGTTGTATTATGCATACATAAATTCCAAGATGACTTGTTAAATTAGAATTTTTTGTTAAAAATTGATTGTAAATCTGCTAAGTAAGTTCTGGAAAAAGATGTTAAAAATATAGCTTCCAAACAGATTTTTGCTAAATGGCAGTCTATACTTAATATTTTTTATTTTGATATTGAATTTATTAAAGGTATTAATAGTTCAGTTTCTGACTTTTTAACCCGTGAATTCTTGCAGGAGCAACAACACAATGGGGTCTAGGCCTCAGGCCTCAAAGCACGAAACTAAAGAGGAACCTTTAGTCCCACAATAGGCCCAAATTAAATAGGAGTTCTCTACTCCTAACCAAATGACAATACTTGGGTCCATCAGACCCAACTATCAATTAGCCCTGGTTAACCAATTTGACCCATTTGTAATTTCTCAGCCCTTTGATGCCCAATTAGTAAATTAGCCAATTACAAAATATAGAAAATCATCTCCATATCAGCACAAAAGCCAAGTAAAAATCTTTTTCATATTGAGCTCACATTCACTCATCTGGAAAACCCTGCTGAAATAGCAAAAGCACCTTTTCATCCTAATTTTCACTTTGTCCCTGGTCATGGAGACAAAAATCTCAGTTTCTATAGAGACATTTTTTTAGAAACTAAATATGTAAATATCAACTCAATCAAGAATGGAGAAGGAAAGATCATCTATCACTCCTTTTACATTCTCAAAATTCTAACATTGGAGGAATGGAAGGCCCATCCTTCAGGCCTGAAAAATCTTTTGAACAAAAAATAATACAATTATTTTGACTACATTGATGTCTGGTAATCAATTTTCTTGCACCTAGATAGTAATTTTTCTCACTCGTGATTTTTAAATTTCGACAAGAATTTTAAAAATAATCTTTCAAAGTGGTTCTTAAAGTGGTGGTTCGTTCACGGTCCTCTCTTAGAACTTTTCCCAATCGATCTACAACATAGTTTTGATTTATTTTTAAAATATTATAAGCATCACCAATTGAGGCTTCTTTTCCTCAACTACTTTGCTTTATAAATAAATTTAAATTACCATGGATTATCAATTGGAAATACTCAATAGAAGATGAAGTTCTCGACAAACAGTATTATTTAAAATGGTGGGACATTCAATACCTAGAAAATAAATACATCCATCAATCAAGAGTTTGCAAAAAAAACCACCCTAGCCTGAAACTGGTCAATCCATTTACCCAGGCTCCATTAAAAATAAATGAACCTACTAGCCCAAAACCACAATCAAAATCATCCAGTTCATCCAAAGAATTCAGACCTATATCAAACCCCGAATCAAAACCCTCCGCAAACGGTAAATCCAAGGCCACAAAGCCAAAATCTAAATCAAAGTAGGAATTGGTCCAAAAAAAATTGCTTCTCCTACTAGAAGACAATGACGATTCTGACTCTGGATATTCAGTTGAGTCAAATCACCCAACAAAGCCAAAATTCCAGAAAGGCTAGACGTCCAAGACTCTCCATCAACAATTGATGGACAGAGAAAATTTGAAAGGTCGTGTCTTACCTCAATGGGCCTTTCACGCATTTTAGGATTCACAAAATCCATTTGAAAGTACCATCTTAAGCAGTGATGAATAATATTGAAAGACGAATATTTTTCCTTTGGCAAAATGCCAACGTCAATAGACAGTACCAAGTAATGTAACAATCAAGACACAAACAATGAAGACACAAAATTCTGAGATAGCAATTATCAAAGAAAACAGTGGCTCTACCAAAATAACAACAGTCTCAATGACTTTCAATAAATCATGACAGACACAAATGTAAAGATTTCAATTATCAAGATTCTTTGTAATTTGTCACTTTATAATAATTGTACTAGTTGTCAAATTATTAGACAACTATTTATGATTTCTACTATTTCTAGTCAAAAGTAGGCAAAAGTATAAATGTAAAGTGTTTTTACTTTTGTAAAATAGAATAGTTTAGGTAAGTGATGGGTTCTCGATGAACTCCATTTTCCTTAGCTATAAATAGGTAGCCCTCTCTCATTTGTTCTTCAGAACTCATTTTACAACTCTTAACTATTTGAAAGCTAAAACCTGTTTTAGAAAACAAAGCTTTCTTCTTCTTCTCCTTTGTAAATATTTTCTTCTTTTTTCTTCAACATAAATTAGTAAGCGGGAGCACTAATTTATCGTTGCCAATAATTTCACTGTTTGTGTAAGTTTTTAATCTTTTATAAAAATATAATTTTTGTAATTACTGTTTGTTAATATAGTTTTTACTGTTTATCTTCTTGCATCTTATTACCCCATTTCTAATTAACTGTTGATTCCTCACCTTTTAGTATCAGAGCCAAACCTGGTGGGGATAATTACTGTTTATTTACTATTTCTACTTCAATTTCTACATAATTAATACAATATTATCCCCTATCTAATTTTATTCTTACATCTTAATACCCCCTATTTAATTTCTTTAAATTAATGTTGATATAGCATCTTTGGTATCAGAGCAAAACCTGGTGGGGCTAATACTATTCCTTTACTATTTCTACTTCAATTTCTGCATAATTTAAACAGTTCACCGCCTATTATGGTTCGTTATTGTTAATATTGTTGACTAACTGCTTCTTTAAATAATTGCTTATAATTAATCCCACTCTCCGCCCAAGTGGCTGGTTATTCTTGTAATTGATTATTTCTCTGTATTATTTGTTTATCTAATCTATCTGTTTTATCAGAGGCTGATATGTCAGCTTCTATTTGGTCAGCTTCAGGGATCTCGGTAAGACCTCTTAGATACGTAAATATCGAGGGTAGGGTGGTTGAAGAGGTGAAAGGGAGAAGAATGAAGTCTAATAGGAGGTTGTAGAAGTCACTACAAGGTTAGTAACAAAGATATCAGAGTTTTCTTAGATTCATGAAAATTATCAACCTTATTTTCAATTTTGTCTAATTGTTTTCTTATTCTAATTAGGCTTTGATTAGTGTGATTGAGTTGTTCAATCAATTTTTTATCAGGTTCTTCTTCCTTTGCAATCTTGATAAGAGAAGTAGTTATTAAAGAATTTTTATGGTTAAGGTCTTTAACAGTGGATGATTCATTAATTTCTAAATTTTTTAATGTTTCTTTAATGTTTGAAGATTTATCAATTGTGACAGAGTCACAGGTTGATTCTAACATATGGCTCTCTAAATTTGAACTACTGTTCTCTAATTCTTGAAGTTTTTTTAGTAAGGTTTTCAAATTCTAGATAATTGTTTTGGTTATCAATCATACCAGAATAAGATGATTCATTAGTTTTTAAATTCCTTAATGTTACTGAAATATTTGAAGAGTCATTAATTGTGAAAGATTCATATGTGGATTCTAACCTATGAATATCTAATTTAGAGATACTGTCATGGTCAATAATCTTAACAGATGATTTAATTTCTAAATCTTTGGATGGTTCTTAAATACTATTTGAAGGTTCATCGATTGTGGATGATTAGTAGGATTCATTATTGGAAGAATTATGACTTATGGATGGCTCATAGGTAGACTCTAACCTATGACCATCTAATTCTGAGATATTGTTTCTCAAAATTTCTAATTTTTTAAGTATTTTTTCATCTGGATTTCTCATAATGAATTTGGAAGGGTTCAATAAATTCTTTTTAAGGTTGACAATTTTTATGATTAATTAGGATTTTTTTCAGGTGGTGGATGACTAGCAGTCACCACACTAAAGTCTTCCTTGACCCATTTGGGTTTAGAAATTACTTTAATATATTTCTCATAAATATCCTCAATATAATCAAGGAAAAACATGTTAACTTTGTATTTTTGCATGAATGCTTTCCATTCAGCAAGTATGATTTTCCTTTGATCCATATTATATGAATCTCTAAACTTATTACGTCTAATCAAATTTGTATTCTTGGCTGGGTCATTATTGTGTTGATTTATACCTGTCTAATCAGGTTTGTATTCTTGGTTCAGGGTATTTGAATTCAAATTTTTAGAATTTCTTAATTCTTGTTCTAATTTTTGAATTCTAAAAATTAATAGATGATTCAGGAAAGGAACTCCTAGGGGTACTAAACTGGCTATACTTCCTAGTTTGAGAATTAAAAGATTGGTAATTAATTTTATCATATTGTTTATTATTAAGGTTTGTCTGACTTTCTTGAGAACTTATTCCTTTAATATCTAGACCTTTAATTTTTAAATTATTTTATTTATTGCTCTATTTGAATCCTAATATCTTGATCATTACTAATGGATGATCCAGAAAAAGAACTTCTAGACCTACTAATCTTAGAACTGAAAGACTTATAATTAATATTCTCAGTAAGTTTTTAGTTTCATTGGAAGAAAGTATTTTTTCATGCTCTTTCCTCGGAACATGTATTTTTTCAATTATTTTTTTATGATACTGAGGCTTGAAGGAAGCATAAGACCATTTTGATTTGTATATTTATTTATTGGGGATTTTAGATTTATTCCATACTATATGATCTATTTGATCATCTGAAAAGTATTGAAAGTGTTCTTCACTATAATCTACTTGATTATCTAGAAGATATTCAAAATTAATATCTACTTGATCATCTGCATAGTAATTAAAGTGTTCTTGACTTATTATGTCAGGTATTGCATCCATTGTAGACTTAATGCTACAAGAAGCTTCTAAGTAATCTACTCATTGCTCAAATAACTAAATTATTCTTATGATTGAGAATTTCATACTGTATTTTTTGTTACTAACCTTGTGGTGACTTCTACAACCTCCTATTAGGCTTCACACTTCTCCATTTTGCCTCTACAATGACCCTACCCTAGGGACTTATGTATCTAAGAGGTCTTACCTAGGTTCCTAAAGCTGACCAAATAGAAGCTGATACGTCAGCCTTTGATAAACAGATTTACAAATAAGATAAACAAATAATACAGAGAAATGTTCAATTGTAAAAATAACCAGCCACTTGGGTGGAGAATGAGATTATGCAAAAATAATTATTCATGTATGCAATTGAGCAATAATAATAAAAATTACCAGCCATAATAAGCGGTGAGCAGTTTAATTATGCAGAAATTGAAGTAGAAACAATAAATGAACAGTATTATCCCCACTGAGTTTGGCTCTGATACCAAAAGATGCAGAATTAACAGTAAATTAGAGAGTGGGTATTAAAGAAGCAAGAAGATAAACAGTAATTACAAGGTTAGTAATAAAAATATAATATGAAAATAAGAAGATAAACAGTAAGTCACCTTACAGGAATTAAAAGCAAAATTTTGTTTCAAAGTTTTCAATTTCTCATTGTGAGAGAAAGATAGAAATTTGAATTTTACAAGTTCACTCAAGGGATAAGTAATTATCCTATCATACTCTATGATAAAAGGATACAACAGAGAAATGAATGGTAAACCTAAAATAATTTTATCAGTCATGTTTTTCATTAAGACAAAAGATGTTTTGAAACATACATTGTCTTGACAAATATGGACTGTGGGTATTTCATAAATGATATGCATACGAGTACCATTGGAAGAGGACAAAGATTCTTTTGTCTTCTTGAAGTACTTGATTGGAACTAGTCCTTCCTGCATACAATTCAAATCTGCTCTTGAATCCACAAGAGCCATTATTGTGAAATCAAAATCTTGAATAATTATTCTGACCATTATGTACCATTTTTTATTTTGATGTGATTAAGTATTTGGATGAAATTTTCATGGTTTCGATTGTTAATAATGGGTTTTTCAACCTAATTTACTTGGTTCACTAAATTCTTGTTTATTAATTATATTTTCTATTTTTAAAAGGTTTAATTCTTCTTTTATTTCTGTATTAGAATTTCTTAATTCTTTTATTTCTATTTTAATATATTTAATTTTTTTTTGAAGTTCATGTAAGGTGACTTCCTTTTCTTTCCCTTTTACCCTATTGAACTTTTCAAGGATTTGTGAAAGACTCACAGTATTATTATTATTAGACTTAATATTTTGTTTCTTAAGATTACCTTTTTCAGTCTTTCAAGGTAATCTTGTTTTAATTCTGTATTTTCAATTTTTCTAATTAAATTTAACAAGAGGGTTTCTTGTTCTTCATTTTTATTCAAGACATTTATTTTTTACAACAACTATCACTACACCCTATAGTGATGTTAGGAGAATCATCATTAGAACTTGAGAATTCAGTTTCAGAGGTTTCAGGCATTTCATATTCTCCTAAATATTCACTATTGCTTTCATAATAATCTATTGTTTCTAAGATTTTAAACAATTCTTGTTTATCTTCTTCTGAAATTTTTAATTGATAAATTTTATTCTTAGCTTGATAGGCGTTAGAACGATGACCTTTCTGGCCATTTTTGTAACACGTATTATTACTTTTATCAAATTTTTTAGTAAAACTTTCTTAGAATAATTTTTTATTCTTAGAGAATCGTTTATCAAATTTTTATTCTTTGAGAAAGATTGATCAAAATTTTTATTTCTGTTTTGATAATAATTCTTCCTATAAGGTCTATGAGACCTTCTAGGGCTTAGGTGGGAATTTTTCTAATTTTCTGAGAAGGGGTAATAGAGGGCAAACCATTTAGCTCACAAAAATTACTTAACTCATATTTAGTAGTTTTACTTTTTTTTAATTTTTTTATTGATTTTCATATGAACGCACATTTTCAAACCTTCCTTTTGTATTATGGTGATTATTGTTCCATAGGTTAGACTATCATGGTTTATATTACCTAGGTCATTACTGAGGACTGTTCTTATTTTGTGTGCAAATAAATTGGGTAATCCATTAATAACTTTTTCTTTTCAAAAAGGTTGGTTACTATCATCCTTTGACATAACTCTAGATAAAAATATATTTTTATACCAATAAAAATCACTTAAGGTTGGACACTAAGATTGGTTAATTGATCATGAATACACGAAGTAATATTACTTGACATACCAATGAAGTGTTCAATTATTGTATAAAGGAGTGTATTAATTCCATGTATTGTTTCCTGATTTTCCCCAATAATTTGGTTTCCTTCAGCATCAATTTTTACTGCTGAAAGAATGGCAAGTTTAGATTCTTCTATGAGTTGTTTTTCTCACCAGGAATGGAACAATCCTATGAATCCTGTGACTAGCAGATTTATTACTTTTTTATGGAGTAAATTGTGGGTGGTAATGTAGATGTTAGCTACCATTGCCATATATTGTAATTTATTAACGACTTCCTATTCAGAAAGGCCATCAATATTTCATTCATAAAATTTTTCTATAGAAACAGAAAATTTATTATAGAGAAGATTCAGTAATTTGAATGTCAGGAGGCAAGGGTTTTTATGCCATTTTTTTTCTAATTTATTAATTTCTAAATTTTTAAATATTTTTCAATATTGTTAATATTTGAAAATTCACTTATTGTAGATGATTCATCGGTTGATTCTGACCTATGGCTTTCTGAGTCTGAATTATCGTCTTGGTTAATTACTTTCAATTCTTGAAATATTTTATCATTTTTATCAGACTTTGTTTCAAATTCTAGACTACTATCTTGGTAACAACCTTAACAGAAGAAGATGACTCAATAGATTTATTTTTTAATTCATCAATCATTTTATCAATCTTTTTATTAATTGGAATAATTTTTAAAGTAGTTTTATCTGAAAAAAATTTCTTTCAAGGATTCATTAAATTCAGGTTCATTAAGAACATCAACCTTATTCTCAATTTTTTTAATTGTTTTCTTATTGTAATTAGACTTTGATTGGTGTAATTGAGTTGTTCAACTACTTTCTTATTTGTGTTTTCTTCCTTTGTTATCTTGAAAGGAGAAGCGTGATTAAAGATTTTTTATGACTAATTACAATGTTTTCAAGAGGAGGATGACTAGTAGATACTACACTAGAGTCTTCCTTAACCCATTTATATTTTGAAAGTACTTTGATATTTTTCTCATAAATATCCTCAATATAATCAAGGAAGAACATATCAACTCCGAATTCTTGCATGAATGCCTTCCATTCAACAAGTATGACTCTTTTTTGGTCCATACCATATTTTTATCTGAACCTATTGCGTCTAAGAATAAAAATAATTCTAAGAAAAAGCTGATTAAAACAATTGATCAAATCATACAATTTGTATTGATTAATAAATCTACAAAACATGTTTTGAAATTAATTCCTACAAAGTTTTGCCAGGTAATGACCCATTCTTAGCAATTCTGATTTCAATATTTAATCTATCTAATATATTAATGATTAAATGTTTGACCCCCTTATCGGTAATATTTTGCAGGGAATCATTCCAGGATTTTGCAATGAAGGAATTTGATCTCCTACAATATGGAAAGGTAGAGCCTAGAATACTTAATCAAAATTCTTTCAAAATCAAGAAACTCAACGGTAGGGCAGCCGCCGTTTGTTCAAAATCCCCATTCATTGATTATCGTCATAATGGATTTGAATATCCAAGAAATGACTGGATTAATGAATTGGATAAAATTTTAGAAGATGTTGGGTTGAAGCATGACTTCAATGCAGCATTAATTCAATGGTACGAAAAAGATGGAAAAATAAGTTTTCACAAAGATAATAAAATATGTTATGATAACAGCAAAATTTTAACTGTAAACTTATTGGGACAAGCAATTTTCAAAATTGAATTTTCAGACAAAACAATGAAAGAATTTCTTATGCTAGAAGGAAATTTCTTCGTCACGTCTGATGGATTTCAAATAATTTATAGGCATGCAATAGAGTCCTTAACCATAAGAATGAGCATCACTTTCAGAAAACATGTGAAAATGATGAATGGTTCAATAATAGAAGAGTTTTCGACTCAACAATTGGACCTTAAAGCTCAAATCAATGAGGAGTCTTCTACTCCAAACCAAGCTCAATCAACAATACTTAGGTCTATCAGATCCAATCACCAATCAACCATAGTCAACCAATTTTACCCATTCTCATGAACCTTTGATGCCCAATCACTTTCAAAATATAAGAAATCATTATTTGATTTTCAAAAAATGGCCAGTAAAATCTCTTTCATATTAAGCCTCCATTAGCTCATTTGAAGGATCCTGATCAAATTGCCAAACACATTTCATCCCTAAATCCCATTATATTCCTGGACATAATAAAAAAATCCCAGTTTCTACAGAGACATTCTGTTGAAACAGAATCTATAAAAATTAGCCCAATAAAAATATTCTGAAGAAAGAATCATTTCTCATTCTTTCTCTTTCCTCAGTATCATAACTATGGAAGAATGGACAATCCATCCTTCACGTTTCAAAGTACTTTTGAATAAAAAATAATACAATTATTTTGACTATATTGATGCATGGCACAAGATTTTCTTGCATCAGAATAGTGATTTTTCTCACTTTTGGTTTTTAATTTTTTATAACAATTCTGAAATTGATTTTCCAAATTGGTTCTTAAAATGGTGTTCCATTTATAGTCTTACCTTAGAACTTTTTACAATTGATTTATACTAATGTTTCAATTTATTTTTAAAGGTTTACAACCCCTCACCAATTGAGGTTTCCTTTCCCCAAATACTTCATTTTTCAATAAAATATAAATACCTTAGATTTTGAAATGGAAATACTCGGTTGAAAATGGAATCCTCATCAGAGAGTATTATGTTAAATGGTGGGAAAAGTTGAAAACCCAAAGAATAATTACGTCCATCAATTATGAATTTGCAAATGTCCATCTCATTACGAGACTAGCAAATCATTTTATCCAAGTTACTTCAAGAATTAATAAGCCCATTCACCCAGATCCACAAATCAAACCATCCATTCCAAATCCATCCAAATCTGGATCCATAACAAAATCAGAACCCTCTTTAAAGGGTAAATCAAAGGCCATGAAGCCAACATCCATTTAGAGAAAAAATTAATTCAAAAAATGCTTCTGCTTTTGGAATATAATGACAAATCTGACTCTAAATCATCCAAAGAGTCAAAAATACTAATCATCCAGAAAGGTTACTCTTCAGCAATCAATTAATGAATCGAAGAATTCACCCTTAGCAAAATGCTAATGTTTGAAAAAAATCATAATCAAAGAATCAAGGTAATTTTGAATATATACTATGGTGACACCTCAGCACAATGCAACAGTCATAATGATCTTCAAGGTAAGCAATTATTAATAGCACTAGTCACAATAAATTTTGCAGACAATAATTGTGATTTCTCCAAAATCAACAACCAAAGCACAACAATCCAAGATGGCAAATATCAAGCAATCCAATGTGCAACAGTCTCAATAACATTTCAACAACAGCAATCATGGAAAAGAAATTATGAAGACACGAAGACTGAGATAATAGTTGTCATAGAATCTTTACATTTTGTCTTCTTCTGTAATAATTGTACTAGTTGACAAATAATTAGGCAATTATTTGTGTTTTTTACTATTCTTAGTCAAAAGTAAACAAAAGTAGGCATGTAAAATGTTTTTATTTTTGTAGAATAGAATAGTTCAGGTAAGTGATGGGTTCCCCGTGAACTCCACTTTCCTTAGCTATAAATAGGTAACCCTCTCCCATTTGCTCCTCAGAATTCGTTTTACAACTCTTAACTATTTGAGTGCTAAAACCTGTTTTGTGAAACAAAGCTTTATTCTCCTCCTCTTTTGTAAATCTTTTCTTCTTTTTCCTTCAATATTAATTAGTGAGCGGGAAGACTAATTAATCATTGCCAATAAAACTATTTTTGTAAGTTTTGAATCTTGCACCTTACACAACACTTTTTACTGTTTATCTTTTTTAATTCTTGCATCTTAATACCCCCTCTCTAATTGTTTTTTATTACTGTTGATTCTGTATCTTTGGTATCAGAGTCAAATCTAGTGGGGATAATACTATTGATTTACTATTTCTATTTCAATTCTGTACCTTTTGGTATCAGAGTCAAACCTGGTGGAGATAATACTATTAATTTACTGTTAATTCTGCGCCTTTTGTATTTTTTGACAACAACTATCCCTACACCTCATAGTGATGTTAAAAGAATCATCATTCAAATATACAGAAATTGAAGTAGAAATAGTAAATGAAAAATATTTACTTCTTCTTCACCTCTTTTGTAAATAATTTCTTCTTTTTTCTTCAATATAAATTAGTGAGCGGGAGCACTAATTTATCGTTGCCAATAATAAACATTGTTTGAGTAAGTTCATAATCTTACACCCTAATACAGTTTTTGTATTAACTATTTATTAATACAGTTTTTACTGTTTATCTTCTTGCATCTCATTACCCCCTTTCTAATTTAATGTTGAGTCACCACAAGCCTAATAGTAAAAGCGTGCATTTTGGTATCAGAGCCAAACCTGGTGGGGATAATATTGTTCATTTACTGTTTCTACTTCAACTTCTATATAATTAAACTGTTCACTGCCTATTATGGCTGGTAATTGTTATTATTGTTTATCAATTTCATAAATGAATAATTGCTTTTGCATAATCTCACTCTCCGTCCAAGTGGCTAGTTATTCTTGCAATTGATCATTTCTCTGTATTATTTGTTTAACTAATTTGTAAATCTGTTTATCAGAGACTGAGGTTATATCTTCTATTTGGCTAGCTTCACGGACCTAGATAAGACCTCTTAGATATGTAAATCTTGAGGGTAGGGTGGTTGTAGAGGTGAAAGGGAGAAGCATGAAGCCTAATAAGAGGTTGTAGAACTCATTACAAGGTTAGTAACAAAAAATACGGTATGAAATAGTTATTTTGAGAAATGAGTAAATTAGTTAGAAGTAATTCTTCTTGTAGCATTAAGTGTGCAATAAGTGCAATACCTGACACAATAAGTGAAGAACACTTAATTACTATACAGATGATCAAGTAGATAATAATTTTGAATATCTTCTAGATGATCAAGTAGATCATAGTGAATAACACTTCCAATACTTTTCAGATGATCAAATAGATAATAAGGTAAGGAATATACCTAAAATCCTCAATAAAGAAATATACAAATCAAATTGGTTTTATTCTTCCTTCAAGCCTCAGCATCATGAGAAAATAATTGGAAAAATACTTTTTCTGAGGAAAGGGCATGAAAAAATACTTTCTTCTAATGAAACTAAAAAAACTTACTAAGAATATTAATTACCAATCTTCCAGTTCTAAGATTAGTAAGTCTCGAAGTTTCTTTTCTGGATCATACATTAGTAATGATCAAGATATTAGGACTGAAATAGAGCAAGAATTAAAAAATTTAAAAATTAAAGGTCTAGAACCTAAAGGAATAAGTTCCCAAGAAAGTCAGATAAACCTTAACAATAAACAATCTACTAAAATTAATTACCAATCGTTTGATTCTCAAACTAGGAAGTATAGCTAGTCTAGTACCCCTAGGAGTTCGTTTCCTGAATTATCTATTAATAATCAAAATTTTAGGATTCAAAAATTAGAACAAGAATTAAAAAATTCAAAAAAATTTGAATCCAGATTCCCTGAACTAAGAATATAAACTAGATTGAGGAAGAATAACCCAACACAATGATGACCCAGCCAATCTTGATAAATGTAATAGGTTCCAAGAAAAATATAATATGGACCAAAGAAGAATCATACTTGCTGAATCGAAGGCATTCATGCAAGAATTTAGAGTTGATATGTTTTACTTGATTATATCGAGGATATATGTGAGAAAAATATTCGAGTAATTTCAAAATATAAAATGGTCAAGGAAGACAACATTGTGGTAACTACTAGTTATCCACCATCTGAAGAAATCCTAATTAATCATAAAATTCTCAATCTAAAAAAGAATTTATTGAACCCTTCAAAATTCATTATAAGAAAACACCTGATGAAAAATACTTAAAAAATTAAAAAATTTGAGAAACAATTTCTCAAAATCAGATAGCCATAGGATAGTATCTACCTATGAGCCATCCATAATTCATAATTCTTCCGATAATAATATTGAAGAATCCTGTAGGTCAGAATCCTACGAATCATCCACAATCGATGAACCTTCAAATAGTATTGAGGAACCATCCAAATATTTAGAAATTAAATCATCTGTCAAGATTATTGACCATGACAGTATGTCTGAATTAGATATTCATAGGCTAGAATCCACCTATGAATCTTTCACGATTAATAAATCCTCAAATATTGAAGAAACATTAAAGAATTTTAAAAACTAATGAATAATCTTATTCTGGTATGATTGATAACAAAAACAATTGTTCAGAATTTAAAAACCTTACTAATAATAAACTTCAAGAATTAGAGGACAGTAGTTCAAATTTAGAAAGCCATAGGTTAGAATCAAATGTTAAATAAACATTCAAAAAATAAACATTCCTCTTATTAAAAACCTTACTAATGATAAATCTTCAAATGTTAAATAAACATTCAAAAATTTAAAAATTAATGAATTATCCTCTGCTAAGGACCTTAACCATAAAAATTCTTTAATCACTACATCTCCTATCAAGATTGCAAAGGAATAAGAACGTAATAAAACATTGATTGAACAACTCAATCACACCAATCAAAGTCTAATTACAATAGGAAAACAATTCGACAAAATTGAGAATAAGGCTGATGATCTTCATAAATCTAATGAAACTCTGAAAGAAATTTTTTTAATAAATCTTTCAAATAAAATCACTTTAAATATCATTCCTCTTATTAAACAGATTCAATAACTGATGAATAAATCTCTTGAATCATCTTCATCTGATAAGATTAACAGTCTTTCAGGATTTGAATTGAATCTGAAAATTTTGATAAAATACTTGAAAATTTGAAAGTTATTAATCAAGATGGTAATTCAGATTCAAAAACTCATAGGTCAGAATCTACCTATGAGTCAGCCACAATAGGTAAATCTTCAAACTTTAACAATATTGAAGGATCCTGCTCAAATTGCAAAACCTATTTCATCCCTATATTCCATTATGTTCCTGGACATAATAAAAAAATCTCAGTTTCTACAGAGACATTATCATAGAAACAGAATACATAAAAACTTATGAACAAATCTCTTGAATCATCTTCATCTGATAAGATTAACAGTCTTTCAGGATTTGATTTGAATTTGAAAAATTTGATAAAATACTTCAAAAATTGAAATATTATTAATCAAGATGGTAATTCAGATTCAGAAAGTCATAGGTCAGAATCTACCTATGAGTCAGCCACAATAGGTAAATCTTCAAACATTAACAATATTGAAGATAAATTTAAAAATTTAGAAGTTAATAAATTAGAAAGGAAATGGCCTAAAAGGCCTATTCCTCTTGACATTCAAATTACTAATAGTTCTTTATTTAACCAATTTTTTGTTTCTGCAGATAAATTGCACAAAAAGAATATTGATGGACTTTCTGAGCAGAAAGTTCTATATAAATTTCAACACATGGCAATGATAGCTAACAGCTATATTACAACACACAATTTACTTCACAATGAGGTAACCAATATTTTACTCACAGGATTCACAGGAATGTTATGTTCCTGGTGAGAGAAATATCACACAAAAGAATCCAAAAATACTATCCTTTTAGCAATAAAGATTAATACTAAAGGAACACTAATTATTGGAGAAAATCTTGAAACAATACTTGATGCCACCGAAACACTTCTTTAGACAATATTTAAATAGGTCATTGGAATGCTAAGTAATATTACTTCGTGTATCCATTATCAATTGACCAATCTTAGGTGTCCAACCCTAACTAAATTCTATTACTATAAAAATATATTTTTGTCCAGAATAATGTCAAGGGATGATAACAATCAACCCTCCTAGAAAGAAAAAATTATTAATAAATTACTCAATTTGTACACACACAAAATAAGAGTAGTCCTTAGTAATAACCTAGGAAACATAGACTATGATAGTCTTACCTACGGTACAATTATTCTACAATACAAAAGGAATATTTTGGAATGTGCATTGATATGAAAATCAATAAAGAAACTAAAACTATAGAATATGAATTAGGCAATTCTTGTGAGCAGTATTGTTTACCCCATGTTAGAAAAAATGACCATTCAAACCGTAGAAGGTCTCATAAGCCTTATAGGAGAAAATACCATAAGAATAAGCATAAGATTTTTAACCAATATTTTTCAAAAAATAAAAAATTTGACACACGTTTCTCCAAGAATAAAATTTATTCTAGAAGAAAACACAATAAATGTTCTTTTGATAAAAATAAACTTAAGCATTTTAAATACGGCTAGAATGGTCATTCTTCTAAAACTTGTCAAGTTAAAGACAAAATTAATCAATTAAACATCTATAATGAAGATAAACAAGAATTGTTTAGAATCATAGAGTCAATAATAAATCTTCTAGTCACAGGATTCATTGAAATACTTCATTCCTGGTAAGAAAAATCTCTCACAGAAGAATCTAAAATTACCATTCTTTTAGAAGTAAAGATTGATGTTGAATAAAACCCAATTATTGGAGAAAATTAGGAAAAAATACATGATGGCATTAATACACTCCTTGATACAATAATTGAAAACTTCATTGGTACGCCAAGTAATATTACTTATCGTATTCATGATCAATGAACCAATCTTAGGTGTCCAACCTTAAGTGATTTTAATTAATATAAAAATATATTTTTATCTAGAGTATGTCAAGGGATGATAGTAATTAACCCTTTTGGAAAGAAAATTTTATTAATGGAGTACTAAATTTATTTTCACACAAAATAAGAACAATTCTTAGTAATGACCAAGGTTATATGAATTATGATAGTATAACCTATGAAACAATAACACCATAATACAAAAGGAAGGTTTGAAAATGTGCGTTGATATGAAAATCAATAAACAAATTAAAAAAGAAAGTAAAACTGCTAAATATGAGTTAGGCAACTTTTGTGAGCAATATGGTTTACCCTCTATTGCCCATTCCCAGAAAAATAGGAAAAATTCCCACCTAAGCCCTAGAAGGTCTCACAACCTTATAAGAAGAATTATCATCAAAACAAATATAAATATTTTGATCAATCTTTCTCAAAGAATAAAAAATTTGATAAACGATTCTCTAAGAATAAAAATTATTCTAGGAAAAAGTTTACAAAAAAATTTGATTAAAACAATATTACGTGTTTGAAATGTGGCCAGAAGGTTCATCTTTCTAACACCTATCAAGTTAAGAATAAAATTAATCAATTAAAACTTTCTGAAGAAGATAAATATGAATTATTTAGAATCTTAGAAACAATAGATTATTATGAAAGTGATAGTGAAGATTTAGGAAAATATGAAACCCCTGAATCCTCTGAAACTAAATTCTCAAGTTCTGACGATGATTCTCCTAACATCACTATAGGGTGTATGGATAGTTGTTATAAAAAAATAAATGTCTTGAATAAAAATGAAGAACAAGAAACCCTCTTGTTAGATTTAATTAGCAAAATTAAAAATTTAGAATTAAAACAAGAATACCTTGAAAGACTTAAAAAGCTAATTCTCAAAAAAAGAAAATACTAAGTGTAATAATAATAATACTGCGAGTTTTTCACAAACCCTTGAAAAATTCAGTAGGGTAAAAAAAAGAAAAGGAAGTCACATTACAAGAACTTCAAAAATAAATTAAAAATATTAAAATAGAAATAAAAGAGTTAATAAATTCTAACATAAAAATAAAATAAGAATTAAACCTTTTAAAATACAAAATCTAATTAATAAACAAGAATGTAGTGAACCAAGTAAATTACTAGTTTCTGATAATGAGGTTGAAGAACCCATTATTAACAGTAAAAATGATGAAAATTTCATCCAAATACTTATTCACATCAAAATAAAAAATGGCACATAATGGTCAGAATAATTATTCAAGATTTTGATTTCACAACAATGGCTCTTGTGGATTTAGAAGTAGATTTGAATTATATGCAGGAAGGATTAGTTCCAACCAAATACTTCAAGAAGACAAAAGAATCTTTGTCCTCGGCCAATAGAACTCGTATGTACATCAATTATGAAATACCCACAGTCCATATTTGTCAAGTCAATGTATGTTTCAAAACATCTTTTGTCTTAGTCAAAAACATGGCTGATAAAATTATTTTAGGTTTACCATTCATTTCTCTGTTGTATCCTTTTCCACAGAGTATAATGGGATAATTACTCATCCCTCTAATGAACCTGTAAAATTCAATTTTTTTTCTTTCTCTCACAATGAGAAATTGAAAATTTTGAAACAAAATTCTATTTTTAAGTCCATAAACTCAATTTCTTGTAAGAGAAAACAATTATATTTACAAGACAAAATTGAAGAGAATGCTTTTTAAAATCAAGTTAAAATCATTGAACAAAATGTTCCTTGTTTAGCAATTAATTGTAAGCCCTTTAAAGATGTTTTGGAATGAATAAAGTATTCAATATCAAGCATAAGGGATTTAATCAACAGACTTAGAAATGCTGATGTATCCTCTAAGTTTAGCATAAAATCTGAATGTTGGCAAATCTAGATAATAAGACTAGGAAATACAAGATTATATATGATCATTATCAATGGAAAATGATGTCATTTGATCTAAGATTTCCGCCGAGTGAATTTTAGAATTTAATGATTAAACTCTTTAATCAATTTACTGATTTCTCAATTGATTGCATTAATAATATTCTTATTAGACAATACTGGTTGCATATTTTGATCGTTTGCATTAGCCAATAGGTTAAACAATACTGAAAATACTTTAAATTATTTTCCAAGATAATAAAACAAAATTAATTAATTATCTCTACAAAATCTAAGAATAGATTTCTAGAATTTGAAACTTATTATTTCAATATTAAAACAATTGATGACATCATACAATTTCGTATGATTAATAAATCAACAAAACGTTTTGAAATTAATTCCAAACAATGTTTTACGAGGTAATGACCCATTCTTAGTAATTCTGATTTCAATATTTAATCTATCTAATATATTAATGATTAAATGTCTGACCCCCTTACTGGTAATATTTTGTAGGGAATCATTTAAGGATTTTGCAATGAAGGAATTTGATCTCCTAGAATATGGAAAGGTAGAGCCAAGAATACTTAATCAAAATTTATTGAAAATCAAGAAGCTCAATGGCATGGCAACCATCTTTTGTTCAAAATCTTCATTCATTGATTATGGTTATAATGGATTCGAATATCCAAGAAATGACTGGATTAATGAATTGGATAAAATTTTAGAAAATGTTGGGTTGAAGCATGGCTTTAGTGCAACATTAATTCAATGGTACGAAAACGGTGGAAAATAGGTTTTCACAAGGATAATGAAATCTGTTATGATAACGTTAAAATTTTAATTGTAAACTTATTGGAACAAGCAATAAGCAAAATTGAATTTTCAGATAAAACAATGAAAGAATTTCGGATAATAGAAGGAACTTTCTTCGTCATACCTGATGGATTTCAAAAAAGTCATAGGCATACTATAGAATCCTTAACCAGAAGAATCAGCATTAGTTTTAGAAAACATGTGAAAATGATGAATGGTTCAATAATAGAAGAGTCTTCGACTCAACAATTGGTAAAAGCCCAAATCAATGAGGAATCCTACTCCAAACCAACCTAAATCAACAATACTTTGGTCCATCAGATCCAATCACCAATCAACCATAGTCAACCAATTTGACCCATTCTCTATAACCTTTGATGCCCAATCACTTTCAAAATACAACAAATCATCATTTGATTTTCAAACAATGGCCAGCAAAAATATCTTTCATATTGAGCCTCCATTCGCTCATTTGAAGGATATGCTCAAATTGCCAAACCTATTTCATCCCTAAATTCCATTATGTTCCTGGACATAATAAAAAAAATCTCAGTTTCTACAGAGACATTCTCTTAGAAACAGAATCCATAAAAATTAGTCCAATTGGAAATTCTGAAGAAAGAATCATTTACCATTCTTTTTCTATCCTCAGGATCATAACTGTGGAAGAATGCAAAATTCATCCTTCAAGTTTCATAGTACTTTTGAATAAAAAAACAATATCATTATTTTGACTATATTGACTAATGACATAAGATTTTCTTGCTTCAGAATAGTGTTTTTTCTCAGTTTTGGTTTTTGAATTTTGACAACAATTCCAAAATTGATTTTCCAAATTGGTTCTAAAATGGTGTTCCATTCATGGTCTTACCTTTGAACTTTTTCCAATTGATTTACAATAATGTTTCAATTTATTTTTAAAGGTTTCCAAGCCCTCACCAATTGAGGTTTCCTTTCCCCAAATACTTCATTTTTCAATAAAATATAAAATACCTTAGATTTTGAAATGGCAATACTCGGTTGAAAATGGAATCATCATCAGAGAGTATTATGTTAAATGGTGGGAAAATTGAATACCCAAAGAATAATTACATCCATCAATTATGAATTTGCAAATGTCCATCTCATTACGAGACTAGCAAATCCTTTTATCCAAGCTCCATTAAAAATTAATGAGTCCATTCACCCAGATCCACAAATCAAACCATCTAGTCCAAATCCATCCAAATCTGGATCCATAACAAAATCAGAACCCTCTTCAAAGGGGTAAATCAAAGGTCACGAAGCCAAAATCCAAATTAGAGAAACAATTATTTCAAAAAATGCTTCTCCTTTTTTAAGATAATGACAAATCTCACTCTAAGTCATCCAAAGAGTCAAAAATACTAATCATCCAAAAAGGTTACTCTTCAGCAATTGAAGAATCCACTTGACAATATCAATACCAATAATGATTAGTCAATGAATGAATCAAAGAATTCACCCTTGGCAAAATGCCAATGTTTGAAAAAAATCATAATCAAAGAATCAAGGTAAATTTGAATATATACTATGGTGACATTTTAGCATAATGGAACAGTCATAATGATTTTCAAGGCAAGCAATTATCAATAGCACTAGTTACAATGACTTTTGCAGACAATAATTATGATTTCGCCAAAATCAACAACCAAAGCACAACAATCCAAGATGATAAATATCAAGGAATCCAATGTGCAATAGTCTCAATAACATTTCAACAACAGCAATCATGGAAAAGCAATTATGAAGACACGAAAACTAAGATAATAATTATCATAAAATCTTTACATTTTGTCTTCTTCTGTAATAATTATACTAGTTGTCAAATAATTAGGCAACTATTTATGCTTTTTAATATTCTTAGTCAAAAGTAAACAAAAGTAGGCATGTAAAATGTGTTTACTTTGTAGAATAGAATAGTTCAGGTAAGTGAAGGGTTCCTGGTGAACTCCATTTTCCTTAGCTATAAATAGGTAACCCTCTCTCATTTGTAGCTCAGAACTCATTTTACAACTTTTAACTATTTGAGTTTCTATATAGACATTTTCTTAGAAACAAAATCCATGAAAATTAGCCCAATCAAAATTTCTAAGGAAAGAATCATTTACCATTATTTCTCTATCCTCTGGATCATAACTATGAATTTTTTATTGGGCTAATTTTCATGGATTTTATTTCCAAGAAAATGTCTGTATACAAACAAAATTATTAATAATTCTGACATTATTAATTTCATTTCAAAAATTAATAATTAAATTCTTGACTCCCTTCCTTCTTGATCTCTTATGTCTGAAAAAAATAAAAAAAATGTCAGTATTACTTTGGACAGATTGTCCATAGCAGCGGAGGCCGTGGAGCGGACTCGCTGTGAGCCCTGAGAGTGTTAAGCTGGAATGCCCGGGGATTGGAAAAGCCACGGGCATTCAAAGCTTTGCACCAATTGGTGCAAAGCAAAAGTCTTGATGTTATTTTAATTTCTAAAATGAAATTAGATTCTAATACTATAGGGGTATGAAAAAGAAGACTAGGTTTCACCAATGGGGTTAAGGTTGACAAAATCAGTTTGAGACTTCTTATGGAGATCAGGATATCACTGTTTCTATTATATCTTACTTAGAGGGGGCATACTAATGGTTTTGTTTTGGCGGTGGGAGGGAGTTCTTGGAGATTAACAGGCTTCTACGTACGGGAATCTGGTGACCAATTTAAGAGCTCAATGATCAGAGCTTCTTTGCAGGCTGAGTAACAATATTTATGGGTCGTGGCTAGTCTTAGGGAATTTTAATGAAAATGAAAATTAATAAATACAAAATTGCATGGAAAATAATGTCATTTGATCTTAAATTTGCTTCAAGTAAATTTTAGAATATAATGATTGAATTCTTTAATCAATTCTTAATTGACTACATTCTTAGTAAACAATACTAGTTAAATTTCTTGATTGTTTACATTGAGAATATTTCCTTTTAATACGACAAATAATACTAGAAATATTTTGAATTGTTTGTCAAGATAATAAAACAAAATAGTTTAGTTATCTTTGCAAAAAGAATCAAATTGTTCCAGAATTTGAAATTAACCCAACTACTCAAATCATACAATTTGCCTTATCAAATCAGAAATTTGTTTTAATTAATTATGAATCTACAAAACATGTTTCGAGATTCCTTCCAAACAATGTTTTGCCAGGTAATAATCTATTCCTAGCAATTTTGATTTCAATATGTAATTTATCCAATGTATTAATAATTAAATTCTTAACTCTCTTACTTGAAATCTTTTGCAGGAAATTATACCAAGAGTCTGCAATGCAGAAATTTGAGAAATCTGGCCTACTAGAATACGAAAAGGTAGAGCCTAAAATACTCAACCAAAATTCTTTAAAATCAAGAAGCTCAATGGAGGACAATTGCTTTTGTTCAAAACTCCCATTCATTAGTTAGGTCATCTTAGATGAATATCTAAAAAATGACTAGATTAATGAAATAGAATTTTTTTAGAAAAAGTTGCATTAAGGCATGATTTCAGTGCAACCTTAATTCAATGGTATGAGAAAAATGGAAATATAGGTTTTCACAAGAATAATGAAATCTGTTATGGTAACAGAAATATTTCAACAATGAACCTTTTAGGATAAGAAATTTTAAAATTTAAATTTTCAACAATAAAATAATTTTTGGTATTAAAAGAAACTTTATTCATCAGTCCTGATGAATTTCAAAAATATCATAAGCATGCTGTGAAATCCTTAATAAAAGAAATCAAGATCACTTTAAGAAAATATGTGATGAATAGTTCAAAACTAAAAGAGTCTTCGGCTCAATAATTGGCCCTTAAGGCCCAAATCAAATAGGAGACTCCTACTCCTAATCAAGTCCAATTAATAATACTTGGGTCCAACCAATTACCAATTAGCCTTCTGGTGGGGATATGACTCTTTCTCAAACACTCAACCCTTTAATGCTCAATCACTTAACCAATCAATTTATCATTTTCAAATAATGCACAATGAAAATCTCTTTCATAATGAGCCTTCATTTGCTCATCTGAAGGATTCAACACAAATTGCTAAAGCCCATTGCATTACCAAATTCCCTTATCTCCCTGGACACGATAACAAAAATTTCAGTTTCTATAGAGACATTCTCTTAGAAATAAAATCAATGATAATTAGCCCAAGTCAAAAATTCTGAAGAGAGAATCATTTATCATTCTTTCTTTATCCTTAGAATCATAATAATGAAAGTTTGAAAAATCCATCTTTCAAGTTTCAAAATACTTTTAAATTAAAACAATAATTATTTTGACTATATTGATGCATGGCACGATATTTTCTTGCATCACAGTAGTGACTTTTCCCACTTATGGTTTTTAAATTTTGATAACAATTTGAAAATTGATTTTCCAAACCAGTTCTCAAAATGGTGGTTCAGTCATGATCTTACCTTAAACTTTTTCCAATTGATTTACAGCAATATTCTAATTTATTTTCAAAGGTTTACAAGCTCTCACCAATTGAGGCCTCATTTTCCCAATTACTTTGGTTTTCAAACAAATACAAAATACTTTGGATTTTGAAATGACAATACTTGGTTAAAAATGGAGTCCTCACCAAAGAATACGATGTCAAGTGGTGGGATAAATTGAATACCTAAAAAATTATTGCATCCAGTAATTATTTTGTGAGTGTTCATCCCAATATGAGACTAGCAAATCATTTTACCCAAGCTCCATTAAAAATTAATGAGCCAAGTAACCAACTCCACAAAAAAACTTATCAAGTTTGAATTCCTCCAAACCCAAATCAAAACATGAGTCTGAAACCTCTTCAAAGGATAAATCAAAGGCCATCATGCCTCAATCCAAATTGGAAAAAGAATTAATCCAAGAAATGCTACTTCTTTTGGAGAACAAAGACAAATATGACTCTAAACCATCTATAGAGTCAAGTTACCAATCCTCAGGTTTTGATTGTGGTGACTTCTACAACCTCCTATTAGGCTTCACTCTTCTCCCTTTTGCCTTTACAACCACCCAATCCTTAGGATTTATGTATCTAAGAGGTCTTGCCTAGGCCCCTGAAGCTATGGAACGCCAAAAGCGAAGGCAGCTCTCTGGGTCCCTACCGACGCTGGGGTGCGAAACTTTGACCCATTCAAGGTGAAAAATGGGGTCGATGGTGTTGGCTAAAAAAGGGGTAGAGAGGAGAGCTTTGGGGTACGCTCACTTCTGCATTTTTGCCAAATAGAAGCTGATACATCATCTTCTGATAAAACATATAGATTAGATGAATAAATAATACAGAGAAATAATCAATTGTAAGAATAACCAGCCACTTGGGTGGAGAGTGAGATTAATTATAAGTAATTATTCAAAGTAGCAAATAAGTAACAATAATATCAGTAACCAGCCATAATAGGCGGTGAACAAATTAATTATGTAGAAATTGAAGTCGAAACTGTAAATGAACAGTAATTATCCCCACCAGGTTTGGCTCTGATACCAAAAGGCACAGAATCAACAGTATTTGGATGAAATTAAGTATTTGATATGATTAAATATTTAGATGAAATTATCATTATTTTTATTGTTGATAATAGGTTCTTCAATCTTATTAATTGAAATTGTGAATCAACTAGGTTCTCCTCGTTTACTAGATTCATGAATTTTAATTAAACTTTTTATTAAAAGATTTAATTCTTCTTTTATTTTAATGTTTTTAATTTCTTTCTGAAGTTCATGTAGGATAACTTCTATTTTCTTTTCTTTACCCTTATTGAATTTTTAAATGTTTGTGAAAGGCTTGCGATATTGTTAGGCTTAGTATTTTCTTTTAAAATTACTTTCCTAAGTTTTTTTAGGTACTCTGAATTTTTAATTTTACTAATTAAATCCAACAAGAGATTTTCTTCTTGTTCTTTATTTCTATAGAACATTAATTTTCTGACAACAACTATCCCTACACCCCATAGAGATGTTAGGAGAATCACTGTCATAACTGGAAGAGTTAGATTTTGAGGATTCGAGGTATTCAAATTCTATTAAATCATCATTATCACTCTCATAGTTTTCTATTAACTCTACGATTCTAAACAATTCTTGTTTATCTTCATTAGTGAGTTTTAATTAATTAATTTTGTCTTTAACTTGACAAGTTTTAGAAGAATGACCATTCTGGTCATATTTAAAATACCTAAATTTATTTTTATCAAAAGAATATTTATTGTGTTTTCTTCTAGAATAAATTTTATTCTTGGAGAAACTTTTGTCAAAAATTTTATTCTTTGAAAAATATTGGTTAAAAATCTTATGTCTATTCTTATGAAACCTTCTAGGATTTGGATGGGAATTTTTCCTAATATGGGGTAAACCATACTGCTCACAAAAATTGCCTAATTCATATTCTATAGTTTTATTTTCTTTATTGATTTTCATATCAATGTGCATTCCAAAGTCTTCCTTTTGTATTGTAGTAATAGTTGTACCATAGGTAAGACTATCATAGTCTATGTTTCTTAGGTTATTACTAAGGACAACTCTTATTTTGTGTGTGTATAAATTGGATAATTTATTAATAAATTTTTCTTTCCAGGAGGGTTGATTGTTATCATCCCTTGACATTATTCTAGACAAAAATATATTTTTGTACCAATGGAATTTAGTTAGGGTTGGACACCTAAGATTGGTCAATTGATTATGGATACGCGAAGTAATATTACTTGTCATTCCAATAAAGTATTTAACTATTGTGTAGAGAAGTTTATTAGTGGCATTAGGTATTGTTTTCTGATTTTCTCCAATAATTAGTCTTCCTTCAGTATTAATCTTTATTGCTGAAATGATGGTATTTTTATATTCTTTTATGACATATTTTTTCCACCAGGAACATAGTATTCCTGTGAATCATGTTACTAAAAGATTGGTTACCTTATTGCGAAGTAAATTGTATGTGGTAATGTAGCTATTAGCTATCATTGTCATGTGTTGAAATTTATTGAGAACTTCCTGCTCAGAAAGTCCATCAGTATTCCATTTATGCAATTTATCTGCAGAAACAGAAAATTTGTTAACTAAAGAACTATCAGTGATTTGAATGTCAGGAGGAATAGGCCTTTTAGGCCATTTTCTTTCTAATTTATTAACTTCTAAATTTTTAAATTTATCTTCAATATTATTAATGTTTGAAGATTTACCTATTGTGGTTGACTCGTAGGTAGATTCTGACCTATGACTTTCTTAATCTGAATTACCGTCTTGATTAATTACTTTCAATTCTTGAAGTATTTTATCAAATTTTTCTGATTCAATTTTAAATCCTGAAAGACTGTTAATCTTATCAGATGAAGATGATTCAACAGATTTATTCATCAGTACTTGAATCTGTTTATTAAGAGGAATGATATTTAAAGTGATTTTATCTGAAAGATTTATGAAAGATTTTTCTTTTAGAGTTTCATTAGATTCATGAAGATCATCATTCTTATTCTCAATTTTATCTAATTATTTTCCTATTGTAATTATACTTTGATTGGTGTGATTGAGTTGTTCAATCAATTTTTTATTAGGTTCTTCTTCCTTTGCAATCTTGATAGGAGAAGTGGTAATTAAAGAATTTTTATTGTTAAGGTCCTTAACAGAGGATAATTCATTAATTTCTAATTTTTTTAATGTTTCTTTAACATTTGAAGATTTATCAATTGTGAGAGATTCATTGGTTGATTCTAACCTATGGCTTTCAAAATTTGAACTATTGTCCTCTAAATCTTGAAGTTTATTATTAGTAAGGTTTTTCAAATTCTGAACAATTTTTTTGGTTATCAATCATACCAGAATAAGATGATTTCATTAGTTTTAAATTCTTTAATGTTTCTTCAATATTTGAAGATTCATTAATTGTGGAAGATTCATGGTCAATAATCTTGACAGATGATTTAATTTTTAAATCTTTGGATGGTTCCTCAATACTATTTGAAGGTTCATCGATTGTGGATGATTCGTAGGATTCTGACCTACAGGATTCTTCAATTTTATTATTGGAAGAATTATGAATTATGGATGGCTCATAGGTAGATTCTAACATATGGCTATCTGATTCCGAGATATTGTTTCTCAAAATTTCTAATTTTTTAAGTATTTTTTCATCAGGAGTTTTCTCAGAATGAATTTGGAAGGTTCAATAAATTCTTTTTTAGGTTTAGAATTTTTATGATTAATTATAATTTTTTTTCAGGTGGTGGATGACTAGCAGTCACCACACTAGAGTCTTCCTTGACCCATTTGGGTTTAGAAATTACTTTAATATATTTCACATAAATATCCTCGATATAATCAAGGAAAACATGTTAACTTTGTATTTTTGCATTCAGCAATTTTCTCTTTATCCATATTATATAAATCTCTGAATTTATTACGTCTATTAAGATTAGATGGGTCATTATTGTGTATACTTGCCCAATCTGATTTGTATTCTTGGTTCACGGTATCTGAATTCAATTTTTTAGAATTTCTTAATTCTTGTTCTAATTTTTGAATTCTAAAATTAATAGATGATTCAGGAAAGGAACTCTTAGGGGTACTAGACTGGTTATACTTCCTTGTTTGAGAAATAAAATATTGGTAATTAATTTTACTAGATTGTTTATTATTAAGGTTTTTCTGACTTTCTTGTTAACTTATTCCTTAGGTTCTAGACCTTTAATTTTTAAATTTTTTAATTCTTGCTCTATTTGAATCCTTATATATTTATCATTACTAATGGATGATCCAGAAAATAAATTTCTAGACTTACTAATCTTAGAACTGGAAGACTGGTAATTAATATTTTCAGTAAGGTTTTTAGTTTCAATAGAAGAAAGTATTTTTTTCATGCCCTTTCCTCAGAACATGTATTTTTTCAATTATTTTTTCATGATGTTGAGGCTTGAAGGAAGCATCGAACCATTTTGATTTGTATATTTGGGGAGTTAGGTATATTCCATACCTTATGATCTATTTGATCATCTGAAAAGTATTGAAAGTGTTCTCCACTATGATCTACTTGATATCTGGAAAATATTCAAAATTATTATGTACTTGATCATCTACATGCTAATTAAAGTGTTCTTCACTTATTGTGTCAGGTATTGCACTTATTGTAGACTTGATGCTACAAGACGCTTCTAACTAATCTACTCAGTGCTCAAAATAACTAAATTATTCTTATGATTGAGAATTTCATACTGTATTTTTTGTTACTAACATTGTGGTGACTTCTACAACCTCCTATTAGGCTTCACTCTTCTCCCTTTCGCCTCTACAACCACCCTACCCTCAGGATTTACATATCTAAGATGTCTTACCTGGGTCCCTGAAGCTAGCCAAATAGAAGCTCATATGTCATCTTAATTATGAAAGCAATAAGATAAATAGTAATCACAAGGTTAGTAGCAAAAATACAGTATGAAAATAAGAAGATAAATAGTAAGTCACCTTACAGGACTTAAAAACAGAATTTTGTTTCAAAGTTTTTAATTTCTCATTATGAGAGAGAAAGAATTTTGAAATTTACAGGTTCATTCAAGGGATACGTAAGTATCCCATCATACTCTGTGGTAAAAGGATACAACAGAGAAATGAATGGTAAACCTAAAATAATTTTTTCAATCGTGTTTTTCTCTAAGAGAAAAGATGTTTTGAAACATACATTGACTTGGCAAATATGGACTGTGGGTATTTCATAATTGATATGCATACGACTACTATTGGCAGAGGATAAAGATTATTTTATCTTCTTGAAGTACTTAGTTGGAAGTATTCCTTCCTGCATACAATTTAAATCTGCTCTTGAACCCACAAGAGCCATTGTTGTGAAATCAAAATCTTGAATAATTATTCTGATCATTATGTGTCACTTTTTTTATTTTCATGTAATAAGTATTTGGATAAAATTTTCATCGTTTTGATTGTTAGTAATGAGTTCCTTAACCTCATTATCAGAAACTAGTAATTTACTTAGTTCACTACATTCTTGTTTATTAATTAAATTATCTATTTTTAAAAGGTTTAATTCTTCTTTTATTTCTGTGTAGAATTTATTAATTCTTTTATTTCTAATGTAATATTTTTAATTTCTTTTTGAAGTTCCTGTAAGGTGATTTCCTTTGTCTTTTACCCTATTGAATTTTTCAAGGGTTTGTGAAAGACTCGTAGTATTATTATTATTATTAGACTTAGTATTTTCTTTCTTCAGAATTACCTTTTTAAGTCTTTAAAGGTATTCTTATTTTAATTCTAGATTTTTAATTTTGCTATTAAATCTAACAAGAGGGTTTCTTATTCTTCATTTTTATTGAAGACATTTATTTTTTTACAACGACTATCCCTACACCCTATAGTGATGTTAGGAGAATTATCTTCAGAACTTGAGAATTTAGTTTTAGAGGATTCAGGGGTTTCATATTTTCCTAAATCTTCACTATTACTTTCATAATAATCTATTGTTTCTAAGATTCTAAACAATTCATGTTTATCTTCTTCAGAAATTTTTAATTAATTAAATTTATTCTTAACTTGACAGGTGTTAGAAAGATGACATTTCTGGCCACATGTGAAACACGTAATATTACTTTTATCAATCTTTTTAGTAAACTTTTTCCTAGAATAATTTTTATTCTTAGATAATCGTTTATATAATTTTTTATTCTTTGAGAAAGATTGATCAAAATTTATATTTCTGTTTTGATGATAATTCTTCCTATAAGGTTTGTGAGACCTTCTAGGGCTTAGGTGGAATTTTTTTCTATTTTTCTGAGAAGGGGCAATAGAGGGTAAACAATATTGCTCACAAAAATTACCTAGCTCATATTTAGCAGTTTTACTTTCTTTTTTAATTTGTTTAATGATTTTCATATCAACACACATTTTCAAACATTTCTTTTGTACTATGGTGATTATTGTTCCATAGTTTAGACTATCATAGTTTATATTACCTAGGTCATTACTAAGGACTGTTCTTATTTTGTGTGCAAATAAATAGGGTAATCTATTAATAAATTTTTCTTTCCAAAAGGGTTTATTACTATCATCCCTTGACATAACTCTGGATAAAAATATATTTGTATACCAGTTAAATTCACTTAAGGTTGGACACCTAAGATTGGTTAATTGATCATGAATAAGCGAAGTAATATTACTTGGCATACCAATGAAGTGTTCAATTATTGTATAAAGGAGTGTATTAATTTCTTCAGGTAATGTTTCCTGATATTCTCCAATAATTGGGTTTTCTTCAGCATCAATCTTTACTGCTAAAAGAATGGTAATTTAGGACTCTTCTATGAGATGTTTTTCCCACCAGGATAGGAGTATTCCTGTGAATCATGTGACTAGAAGATTTATTACTTCTTCATGAAGTAAATTGTGAGTAGTAATGTAGTTATTAGCTACAATTTCCATATGTTGTAATTTATTGAGGACTTCTGGTTCAGTAAGACATCAATATTCCATTCATGTAATTTTTCTGTAGAAACAGAAAATTGATTAACAAGAGAAGATTCAATCATTTCAATGTCATGAGGCATGGATTTCTTATGACATTTCCTTTCTAATTTATTAATTTCTAACTTTTAAATATTTTTCAATATTGTTAATATTTAAAAATTCGCTTATTGTAGATGATTCATAGGTTGATTCGAACATGTGGTTTTCTGAATCTAAATTATCATCTTGGTTAATTACTTTTAGTTCTTGAAATATTTCATCATTTTTATGACACTTAGTTTCAAATTCTGAACTACTGTCTTGGTTAACAATATTAACAGAAGAATACAACTCAATAGATTTATTTTTTAGTTCATGAATCATTTTATCAATCTTTTTATTAATTGGAATAATTTTTAAAGTGGTTTTATCTGAAAGATTTACTAAAGATTTTTCTTTCAGGGATTCATTAGGTTTAGGTTCATTAAGAACATCAACCTTATTCTCAATTTTGTCTGATTATTTTCCTATTGTAATTAGTCTCTGATTGGTATAATTGAATTGTTCAACTACTTTCTTATTTGGTTCTTCTTCCTTTGTAATCTTGAAAGGAGAAGCAGTGATTAATAAATTTTTATAATTAATTATAATCATGAATGGTTATTAAGTTTAAATTTATAATAAGATTATAAATTAGCTATTCACTAGTGGATTAATGGTATTTAAGGATCAAGAGGTAATTAGAAGGGTAAAATGATAATTTTGATCAGTTCTAATTTATGATCTAATAATTGGAGCATAGAACTGGATGAAATGATTATATCAGTGGACAACATGAGAATACTCTGTAAATACATTCTATAATCTCTAAAAGTGCAATTTCATATTTATAGTAGAGTAATAATAGAATTAATAAATAAGATTCTTTAATTAAAGAGTTTAATTAATAATCGTGTTTATTGGAGCTTAGGATTATAGGTTCATGGTCCTCAAGTCACCTCTATACTACGTTGTTTAGGGTGTAAATATTTCAGGACATGAGAAAAGGACTGACTTGTAAAAGAAATTTTTATTCTGGGGTGAGTACATAATTATAAGATAATTATATGTGATTAATTAATTAAATAATTAAATAATTAAATTATTTATATATTTAAATATATTTTTCCAGAAATTATGTATATATAAATAATTATCGATTTTTTTAATTATCGATAAGTGAGACAGAATATCTAATTTGTGAAATTAGATAATTAAATTATTATTAGATAATAATTTAAATTAACTAAATCTGTTATTTGTGAAATAAAAGATAAAATATTTGATAGTGATAATCAAATATATTAATTTTGAATTAACTGATATCTAAATAATTATCTGACTAAAATAAATATTTAATTTCAGTAATTGTCATGTGGCAATCACTAATAAGGTATCAGAAATTGACATCAACTACTGTGGTGTCACGTAGAGGTGGCAACCGTGCCGGTTCGGCCTGCGAAACCAGTTGAACCGGCATGTTACAATCCGGCCCGACCCGGTACAATTAAATATTATTTTAGTTTATCCTTAAAAATCCGATACGCCATTATCTAGAATATATACAGATATTATTCTAATGGCATTGGTGGTTGAACGAAGAGAAGAGAATCAGTTGATCAGATCATCAGTTCGTCAATCAAGAGTTGAATTGAGAACACGATTGGTGTTAGAGATATTTTCTTCTGTGATTAAACGTTACGCATCTCTAAAAGAATAATCATCACATTCTTTTAGAGAATCGTCTCACAAAAGTCATTCTCAGTAAATCTCTAAATCTTATGTGTCGAGAACATCTAGAGACAAAAAAGTGTCTTGTAATATTCTACGTGCCCACACATGTCCTAGTGCGTTGAGGATTGACTTGAAAAATCTTGTTGTGGATCTCGGAGTCTACTGATCGTTGGAACGATTTTGTGAGACAGAGGATCGATCGGTTTTCACAAGGACACTTGATATAGAGTGCAAGAGATATATGATTCCTAACTGTTGTAGATTTAACTTATAAATATATAATGGATCCTGACTCATTGAAAAAGAGTTTTCAATAATAAAAAAATTATTTGGTTATCATGGCGTTGTGTAAGTTTTATTTTATTAAAAAATTCAATGTTTATTAAAAGTTTAATTTTTTTAGAAGGACATGCACATCCACACTTCCGCTGCGCACGCGCCGTGACGACCAGCACTCTTAACCTTATCTCAAAGTGGAAATGGGAATACTCTCAACCTAACTGCATCAGTTGAAATATTATTGTGCGTGAATGTCTCATAGATTTTAAGAAAAGTTGCTAAGTAAACATTTGGATTATCATTAGACAGACCACTGAACTGATTTACTTGCACCATGAGAATGATAGTCGGTTAAATCTCAAAATTATTGGCATTAATAACAGAGCGTTGAATGGCATATGTAGGCTCATTGACCACTAGCATAGCATAGTCTCGAATCGCCCGGTTATTTTGGTTGTTCACTTATTCAGAATTTTTTCTAACATCTTCCATGGTTTCTTGAGGTTTTTTAGAAGCTTCCCTCCTCACTTTTCTATTATGACGACAAGTTCGCTCAATTTCCAAATTTCATATCCAAATTTCATACACCTTAGAAAATACCTAAAAATTCAAAATAGTAAATAACCGTAAAAGAATTAAGACTCGAAGTCAAATTAAGGATATGTAACTCCAATATTAATAAACAAAATCAATCCCCGGCAATGGCGTCAAAATTTTGTTACGATTTTTCTAGAGTGCAAGTGTACACTATCGTTGTCAAGTAATAAAATTCTATAAAATAGAGTATCATTCACATGATTGATTGATATGAAATATTAAAATCAACTAGACCTTAATTCTAATTGAGAATGACGAAAAAGTTGGGAGTTTTAATTAAGCAAAAATTCTAATTAAACTAAAATGATAAAGATTTGATAAATATTAAATAATTCAAATTTGAATAGCTAAAAGCTCTAGGATTTTCGATTACACCAAACCAAATATGCTCTAAATTTCCAAATCTCAATCATCAATATTTATCAAATTATTGATAGCAAATTTCTCTAATATAATTATCAATCTTTCTCAAGTATCGATAACAATGAATAAAAAATATTAATCTCACATCCATGTCAAGATTAAATAAATTGTAACTCATTAACCACAAGAAATTATAATTGTTACGCCGGATCCATAATTATCTCTAACTTATGAAATTCTAATGGTGTTATAAATAAAGAGAAAATTTAATCATCACTTCTCGGTCTCTGAATTAAATCTAAAATCATACAATAGTTGGTCAGACGATCTCAAGCTTTAAGAACGGATTATAAGACCCGATAATACTGAATAAACAGTGATTGAAATAAAAATTAAATTATATGAACAATCATGATTTGGTTATGTCGTAGCCCTAGATAAGAAAATTAGAACATACTAGAATAAGAAAATATCCTAATAATGTTCATGAACATAGATGAAAAGAGAAGAAAAACTAGATTTCAGGATGTAATTGAAGTTGGGATTCGTCTCTCAGTTAGATCCGTCTTCATTTCCTCTCCAAAAATCTATCTTCTCTGCCTCTCATGTCCAAACAAGTCCTCCAAAACCCCTCAAATATTCTATTTATACACTAGGGATTGATAAGGATAAAATTGGAGTGAAAATTGGAGGAAAAAAATATCCTTATCGCATTGGCGGCTCGACACAGGCCTTCTGCCCAGGTCCGTTCTTTTCTCGATTTATCTTCATTTTTGCCTTCTAAACCTTTCTAAATTTTTTCAAATCAATTCAAATGCACTAGAATATCTCACCGACAAAATAAAAGTAAAACAAACATAAATCAAATAATAAAACTCAAAAAACCAATAAATTAAAGTTAAAATTATCTAAAATGTGAGTGTGAAACACACTCATCAATATATATATGAATTGCAATAATTATTTACATAAAGACTTTCATAATTATTTATGAATATATAATATTATTTTAGTGAACTAATCAAACAGTTTATCATCACTCTGATCATAATTATTTACATAAATTATATAAAAAATAATAAAAGTTTTACTAACAAAAATACCTAGTGGTAAAAGTTAATGTATATTGACTGAGAATAATAAAAATATATATTAATATTTAAATATACGTAATCTTACTGTTAGATATATATTAATATATTCAAACTGTTGAAATAATAGTAAAGATTTATTATTTATAATTAAATAGGTATATAAAAAATAAATCATATTTATTATTTTTAATTAAATATAATAATTCAACACTTTAAGTTTAAGTAATCTAAAATGGGTAAATCTTTTCGATAACTTAAAATTTAAAAATATTTAGTTTAACTATTAATTTAGATAAATGATATTAAAATTAATGTAGTTGATGGGTATTATGACATAATATTCAACCAAACATGTTTATAATTTGCTAGTTATGTATGTGAGAAATCTTGGACATCACATTCAGCATGATAGTTGAAGCTATCAAATATAGCTTGAGGACCCAAGACCAACACATCGGGAGCACCCCATGACCAACACATCGGGAGCACCCCATGACCAACACATCTCAGTTTGTGCCATAGGTCGAGACCTAGATGTCTGTCTTACCCCTGACGTCACGAGTGATTATTATGAGTACTGGCCATATTGTGGCCCGTACTCTTGTCTCTTGGATGGGTAATGCAACAGTCGATATCCATTTTGATTGTTAAAAAATATATAAGTTTATTTTTTCAATTTTCATTTTCAACAAATCACATCCATTCAAATCTAAATCAATAGATCATTATTCCCCAATAATTACTCCAACGTCACTGCTAATCGAAGGGTCCCACTTGAACTAGGGGAATAATTCTAGGTTATTTGGATAAGTACACCATTTCCATTTTTGCTTAGGATTTCTATACTCATTTTCTAAAACTTAAAATTTTATACCACTGGCCCACTAAATCAAATAAAACTATTTGTTCACACACTACCCAAGGCAGTTACACATCAAGTAGGATTAGACTGTTACTTGTTCTTTTACCTTCCTTCTTCACGTCTCTTCTTTATTTCTCTTCCTTGGGTTTGCGTTCATTTGCTATCTTCTTCCTCTTCGTCTCTATTCTCATATGTGCTCTCTCTTCTCGATGAAAAATCGAGACTTCTTCGACGAGAGACAGTCTGCAAGTTGTCTTCTTCTTCTTCTTCCATTTCTAGAGCACTCTGGCACGATATCCACTGACTGACAAACTCAGATACTCATTCTTCTCTTTTTTTTACGCAGAAAATGATTTAGAGTTTGTTGCTCTTTCTTTTGTTCTTCTTACTAGAAGTTTAGGGAAAAATTGTCTAGGTTTTTAAAATCGAGACTTTTTCTGTTATGGGGTTAAGAGAAAATCTTCTAAGGTTAGGTTGTCCCTCTTAATGATTATAACCATCTGCATGTTTGGATTACTTGATGTTTGTGATAGATGTTTATGACAACCATTTGAATATATTGACTACTTGAAGGGTTCAAGTAGTTGTTTAGGACTACTTTAACCCTTCAAGTAGTCATCTTGACAACAGTATCTGACTACTTAGACCTTTCAAGTAGTGATTTTGATTCTGAAAGTCAAAACAAGTCACTACTTGAAGGGTTCAAGTAGTGTATCTGACTACTTGAACCATTCAAGTAGTGATTTTGATTTTGGAAATCAAAATAAGTTACTACATGAACCCTTCAAGTAGTGAGTTTGATCCTAGAAGTCAAAATAAGTAACTACTTGAAGGGTTCAAGTAGTTGTATCTGACTACTTGAACCCTTCAAGTAGTGATTTTGAATCTAAAAGTAAAAACAAGTAACTACTTGAAAGGTTCAAGTAGTTATTTCTGACTACTTGAAAGGTTCAAGTAGTCATATGTTCACTACTTGAATGGTTCAACTAACTGTATCTGATTACTTGAACCCTTTAAGTAGTGATTTATTTCTGAAAATCAGAACAACTCACTACTTGAAGGGTTCAATATAGTCAAAATAATCTTGCACCTCAATACAACTTTTGTAATTACTGTTTGTTAATACAGTTTTTACTGTTTATCTTCTTGCTTCTTTAATACCTCATCTCTAATTTACAGTTAATTCCACGTCTTTTAGTATCCGAGTCAAACCTGGTGGGGATATTACTGTTCATTTACTGTTTCTACTTTAATTTCTGCATAATTAATCTGTTCACCGCCTATTATGGTTGGTTACTGATATTAGTGTTACTTATTTGCTACTTTGAATAATTGCTTATAATTAATCTCACTCTCCGCCCAAGAGGCTGGTTATTCTTATATTATTTATTTATCTAATTTATCTATCAAAGACTCACGTATCAGCTTCTATTTGGTTAGCTTCAGGGACTTAGGTAAGACCTCTTAGATACGTAAATCTGAGGGTAGGGTGGTTGTAGAGGCAAAAGGTAGAAGAGTGAAGCCTAATAGGAGATTGTAGAAGTCACCACAAGGTTAGTAACAAAAATACATAATGAAAATCTACAGCATACAATGTTAGGAATCATATACCTCTTGTAGTCTTAATTAAGCGTCATTGCAAAACTAATCGATCCTCCGTCTCACGAAACCGTTGTAACGATCAATAGACTCTGAGATCCACACCAAGATCTTCTAAGTCAATCCTCAACACACTAGGACGTGTGTGGGCATGTAGAATATTACAAGACATTTTTCTATCTCTAGATGTACTCATCACATGAGATCTAGAGATTTACTAATAATAATTTTTGTGAGACGATTCTCTAAAATAACGTTATGAATATTCTTTTTTAGATTTGATTAACTATTATTCGTAGAGTAAAATCACTTTGAGCAATTGTGTTCTGAACTCAATTCTCTGATTGATGAACTTACTCTCTGATTCAACTGATTGATCTGATCAACTAATCAACTGATCCATCAACTAAGGCCATTCGAATAAAATTTGTATCTTATTCTAGATAATGGCGTAATAGATAGTTAGGAATAATTAAAAATTAATATTTAATTTCAAATTCCCCAATACAGAAAGACCCACTATATAATACGCCACACTGCAGTGCCCTATGGCACTACAGTGTTACACGCCTATTGTTGTAGTGTCACGCTGCACTACAGTAGTCCATGGTGATCTATAATTCTCAATCATTGATCGACATATGATAATTACTATAAATTAAATATTTATTTTAATTAAATTATATCTAGATATTAGTTAATTTAAAATCAACATATATAATTATCCCTATCAACGAAATTATCTATTATTTCACAAATAACAAATTTAGTTGAGTCGAATGATTATCTAATTATAATTTAATTATCTAATTTCACAAATTAGATATTTTGTCTCACTTATCAATAATTAAAAAAATAATCGATAATTATATATATATATAATTCAATTAATTAATTAATCACACATAATTATCTCATAATTATGTACTTGCCACAGAATGAAAATTTTTTTGTAATTCAATCATTTTTTCATGTCCTAAAATATTCACATCCTAAACTGCGTAGTATAGAGGTTATTTGGGACCATGGACCTATAATCTTAAGCTCCAATAAATTATATTATTAATTAAACTTTTTAATTAAATAATCTTATTTATTAATTCCATTATTACTCCACTATAAATATGGAATTGCACTATTAGAGATCATATATTGTATTTACAAAGTATTCTCATGTCGTCCGCTGATATAATCAATTCATGTAGTTCTGTCCTCCAATTATTAGTTCGTAAATTAGAACTGGTAAAAGTTACCATTTTACCCTTCTAATTATCTCTTGATCCTTAAGTATTATTAATCCACTAGTGAATGACTAATTTATAATCTCATTACAAATTTGAGCTGAATAACCATTCAGTTTGAGAATTAACACTTAAGGGGGACCAATATACGATCCGTTTGGAAAGCTTGAATTTCAAATCTTGTAAGATCATGTTCCTAGCCATCCATATCACTAAATCTCGAAAATAAAAGTTACTAGTTTGTTTTACAAACAAACTTTAATAAGTGAATCAAATGATCCAGTAGACATGTATAGGAGTCATGACTACTCAGGATTCAAACCGATCTACATATGATCATTGAATTGATGTGTATTAAATATTTATTATAAACGACACGTTGATAAATATATTAATTCACATCAGTCCAGTCATATATAATCTCATTATATAAAGTACATTCACTAAGATGTCTATCCACATCAACGATCTGGATCAAGATCACACGCATTCATAATGCTTAGTGAACCATACTAATAACCATAATTAAAAATTTGAGACTTTAATATATTGCTGACAAATTTAATTATTATCTATGATCTTAATCATCTCGTATTAATACAAGATCATAGTCTCATTATTGAGTATGAAATTTTCAAATATTTACATAAATTATTCAACAATAATTTAATAGAACAATTATAAGAAAAATGTAATCCTCATTAAATTTTATATCAAAATGTTAATACACATGCTTTCAAGGCATAACCGCCAACATAAACGTCATTACCCTTCGTAGTGGCAAGGAGTTTGTAGAATCCAAGAAAGTAACAGTTGAAAGCTCTTAGCCAATTGAAGCATAAACTGATGTTGTAAGTAGTGATTTTATTGAGAACTCAAGAAAGAAAAAAGACAAGCCTAAGTCAAAGCTATTTCTTGATAATCATCCTCCTTATGTCCCACCTATTCCATTTCCTTAAGGATTCCAGAAGCAAAAACTGAACAAGTAGTTTTCTAAGATTTTTGATGTGTTTGGGAAACTACATATAAACATCCATTTTACCGATGCTTTGGAATAAATGCCCAGCTTTGTCAAATTCATGAAGGAAATTCTCTCGAACAAGAGAAAGCAAGTTGATGTTTGTGTTGAAATTCTACATGATCACAATTCAGAAGTTTTTCTTGGGTTATTGTTATTTTGAAATCTCTGAGACAAGTTTAGTTAATCAAAACATTTCACAACTCTGTCTGTAGTTTTTCTTAATTAGAGCTTATTATTTATCAAATTTGATTTATTTTTTTATTTTAACTTTTTGTTTTGCTCGAGGACTAGCAAAAAGTTAAGCGTAGGGGTATTTGATGAGTGTGTTTCATACTCATATTTTAGATAATCTTAACTTTAATTTTATTGGTTCTTTGAGTTTTATTATTTGATTTATGTTTGTTTTACTTTTATTTTGTAGGTAAGATATTCTAGTGCATTCAAATTGATTTGAAAAGATTTGGAAGGCAAAAATATGAATAAATCGAGAAAAGAACGGACTTAGGTAGAAAGCCAGCGTCGCGACGCCAGCGCGATAAAGATATTTTTTTCTTTCTGACTTTCACTCCAATTTTATTCTTATCAAACCCTAGTGTATAAAAAGAATATTTGAGGGTTTTGGAGGACTTTTTTGGACGTGGGAGATAGATAAGAGAACTTTTTGGAGAGAAAATGAAGACGGATCCAACCAGGAGATGGATCTCAACTTCAATTTCATATTCAAATCTAGTTTTTCTTCTCTTTTCCTCTATGTTCATGAATATTATTAGAATATTTTATTACTATAGTATGTTCTAATTTTTTTATCAAGAGCTACGACGTAGTCAAACGATGATTGTTCATGTATTTTGATTTTTAATTCAATCGATGTTTGTTCAATATTATTGAGTGTTATAATCCGTTTTTAATGCTTGTGATCATCTGGCCAACTATTGCATGATTTTGGATTTAATTCTGAGACTGAGAAGTGATGATTAAATTTTCTCTTTGTTTATAGCATCATTAGAATTTTATAAGTTAGAGATAATTATGGATCTAGTGTAACAATTATAATTTCTTGTGCTTAATGAGTTTCAATTTATTTAATATTGACAGATATGCGAGATTAGTATTTTTGATTCATTGTTATCGATGCTTAAGAAAGATTGATAATTACATTAAAGAAATTCGTTGTCAATAATTTGATAAATATTGATTGATTGAGATTTGGAATTTAGAGCATGTTTGGTTTGGTGAAATCGAAAACCCTAGAATTTTTAACTATTCAAATTTAAATTATTTTATTTTTATCAAATCTTTATCGTTTTAGTTTAATTAGAATTTTAGTTTAATTAAAACTTCCAAATTTTTCGTCATTCTCAATTAGAATTAAGGTCTAGTTGATTTCAATACTTAATATCAATCAATTATGTGGACGTACTCTATTTCATAGAATTTTATTACTTGGTAATGATAGTGTACACTTGCACTTTAGAAAAACCGTAATTTATATATTTCCTTATCTAACAAATGTCTGTAAGTATATTGTGAAAAACAAATCTGCAATATATTTACTCTGATTTATATTCATTTATTTTATTAGTAAACACATCTTTGCCTAAAATTCACCAGTAATTCCTCTAAAAATTAAGGGAAAAACAAAGTAGCCGCAATATAAGTACTCTCAATTTATATTTATTTATCTTATTAGTCAACACATATTTGCCTGAAAAATCACAGCCAATTCCCCTAAAAGATAAGGAAATTGCTTCATTTTTATAAAAAAATGCATTTAATGAAAATTTATAGATTTTAGAAACAAAAATATGTCAACGTTAAAACATATAACTACTACGAAATTTATATATATTTATCTAAAAATCATAACTAATACTCTTAAAATAAAATATTGCCCCATCTTAAAAAAATAAAATTAATGAAAATTTTACATAAATAATTATAGGAGAAAATATTTGAAATAATTATTTTCATTAATTACATAAATACTAATAGAACTAAAATGAACCAATAAATAAGAAATTAAATTTAATCAATGAAAATAGTTACGTAATTCATATTAGTCAGTTTGTCATATATATATATATATATATATAATACTCTTTTATAGATTTTATATCATAAATAAAAGTGTTAATCGAATTTTTCAGTATTGTTAGTGTTAATAAATAAATTTTTCGGTATTCTTATATATCTCATGTATATAAATTTTCTCTTACCTATTTTGTTATAATTAGTCTCATTAATTTGATTTTCTTTAGATGAGAAAATCTAAATTTTTTTTAAAATTTATTAAAGCACAACTCGGTTATGATATTTTTACTTATAAATGATACATGGCTATTTTTAGTCATTTTTAAATATATAATAAATATATTAGCTGGTTAGAATGTATCATTTAATTTATTATTTAACCATTAATAAAATTTCAAATTCACAATTTTTTCTAGTACTTCTAGACTCTCCACATAAGCGAAATAAATCTTGATTTAATGCTCTAATGATTAACATAGAAGGATCTTTCCTGAATTCGATTTGTCTGCCGTTGTAGAGTAAATACGAAAGTGTGATATGAATCATATGTTTTGATCTAAATGACTCAACTCAGCTAAATTAAAAAGCAAAAAAATATCGTACTTTACCTTTAGCATTTAAAAGATATCTTTCCTCTCTAGCTGTGAATGGACAGTCCAATCTCCATTAACTGCCTTATGACATCTGCAAAGCCAACTCCAAGGATACACGGCTTTGACAATTTTCTTAATGCTATACCTATATATCAACATCAGGTTAAAGTTGTTGACCCTTAGATATGAACTCACAAAGGTTCATTGTTCTAAAGTTTTACATTTAATACCTTTGGGACAATGCGGAAAGATAAAAGCTAAAATCTTCAAATTGTGACGTTTTTTGTTTATTGAATGATTAATAATCTTATGGAAAATTAAATTATAATTGGACCATTTTAATATAGACGTGTTAATTAAGTTTAAAAAAATGGCTCTACAAAGACTCAAATAGCAACCTGCATCGATTTCTTACTCCAAATTATGCTATCGTGATCTTTCCAAAATTGCAAACAACGGAAGTAATAAGAAAAAAATGAGGGTTAAACTTAATTATTAGTTATTACCATATATATTTAATTCATCTGATGATGTTTATAAATGACTATAGCTATTAACCATTAACTAAGTTAGTTATAGTGAGACTTTATTTATGAGGTTCAATCCCACAAATAATTCATTTTCCTATGAAAAAAATGTTTGTGTGCAGATGATTCGTATAGATATTGCCATTAATAAATGTAGATGTGTATATTTTATTGCTAAAGGATTGTTACGCGTCGTTTAATGATTCGCTCTAAAAATTAAAAATAAGAAGAAAATTATATCGTATAATTGTTAACTCGATACTAGTGTGGTGCCTAGAGTTAACTCCAAACATGAGAAATTTTAAAGTGTTCGTTGGCACTTTCGGGGCATAACCTTTCATCTCTTCCCAGGTGCGGAAAAAATATAACATAAGGGAAAAGAAAAAAAATAAAAATAAAAGTTAAAAAGATACACGTTACATTTAACCCTATTGATTAATTATAAGGTCGTTTGATTGGTTTGTCTTGATATTATTGGTAATCCAAATTTACCTCTAAACCACTTTTAAAACAAGAAATGGTCGAGAATCAACAAGAAAAAATAATCTCTATTAGTCAATTGAATTAACTCTAAATTTAATATACACAAATTTACTATAAAATTATAAATATACCAAAAAATAACAATAATAATTTTTTCTTTAATTATTTTTTAGATTATAATGTACGATTAAGTATGTCAATCATATTTTCTTATCAATTCATTTATGCTACATATTTTTCCATTAATTTAGTAATTACGGTGATTTAAGATTTTACGTATTAAATGAGCCTTAAACTGCGATAAAAAAAATGCTATGAAAAAAAAACTTCGTCGTTGGCTATTTGACATATGGCAGCAACATAAGAACCCCAAACCATTACCCGAGCCAAATCTGGGCCGAACCAAAGAGCTATATAGAACTAGTACTAGACCTCTGCTTCTCTCTCATCAAATCAAAATTCAAAATTCAAAATCAGCGTTTAGAGTTCACTCTCTGTTTCTTTGTTTTCTCTAACAATGGCTTCCTTGAGGACTGCCCCTGTCGTTTTAGCCTTCATTCTTATGTTTTTTACGATTTCAGAAGCAAGAGAATATCTGGTTGGTGGCGAAGAGAATTCATGGATAATTCCAACTTCACCTTCCTCTATATCTCTCAATCGATGGGCTGAGAAAAATCAATTCGAAGTTGGCGATACACTCAGTAATTTCAAAATAATTTCAATCGCCCAATTTTCTTTTTCTGCTTTAGATCATTTTCCTTAGTTTAGTTTAGACCATATTCTGTTTGCATGATTTTCCATCTGGTTTTTAGTTTCTTCGATTTTTATTTCATGGGTTTCCATTTCTAATAAAAAAAAATTATTTTTGGTGCACATGATTCAACCATGCATAAATATTTTTTAGGTATTCTGCGCTGTTTGTTTCCTTAGAAAATATATATGCAGTTTTATATTTTAAGGTTCACGAAAATATAATTTTTTTTACATATAATGAATTTAGCACTTAAAAAACAAGATAAAAACTCTGATAATATTTTGTCATGATTTCCATCTGGGTTCTCATTTCCTTACTTGTTTTCTATCTGGGTCGTAAGTTTTTCCCATAATTTCTTCTGGGTTTCTTTCCCATTTCATCACGATTTCACACGATTCAACCATGCAGAAATTTTCCATTACTCTGTTTGTTATTAGAGAAACTAAAACAATAAGAAAATAAGGTTTATGTTACTTTGTTCTGATTTTACAGTAATGCAATACGATCCAAAAACAGAGTCAGTGCTGGAAGTGAAAAAGGAAGATTATGAAAGCTGCAAGAAATCAAACCCAATAAAAGAATACGGAGATGGTAAAAGCAAGGTAGAGTTGGAAAAAGCAGGGGCATACTATTTCATAAGTGGAGCTGACGGGCATTGTGAAAAGGGTCATAAGCTGGTTGTGGTTGTGTTGGCAAAACATAAGCCTAAGGCCGAGTCTCCAAGCCCAAGCCCAAGCCCAAGCCCAAGCTCAAGCTCAAGCTCATCCACTGGTTCTACTGTTGCTGCTCCTTCACCCAATGGTGGTGTTTTGGGGTTGAGCAGTGAGTTTTTGGGTATAGTGATGGGTGCGGTGAATTTGGTTGTTATGCTCTTCATTTGAGGAGGGTTGAGAGAGAGAGAGAGAGAGGGAGAGAGAGAGAGAGGGGGAGAGAGAGAGAGAGAGAGAGAGAGAGAGAGTTGTATCTCTGTTTCTTTTAAGTTGCATTTATACTTTTTAGGTAATTAGGTTGTTTGCTTTTGGACCATGCTTTTATCATTTTCAATTTTCATGTTGATTAAAGCTAAATAAAATACTTCTCTTAGTTGTTTGCATTAAATGCATGAATCCTTTTCCGTTGCTAGTCTAAATATTTAAAGAAAATGATGAAGCCAAAATTCAGATAAATTATATATATATATATATATATGTAGTGTGTATTGTTTAGCCAAACCTTCTGATTACTTAGTGAATAGCTGAATATTTTTTTATGGTTTAAATCAACTAAAAATGTAAAAAGAAAAAATAATTTCTTATTAAAAGACTAGAAATGTGAGCTTTGAAATGATTTTGATCATTAAAAGAATTTAAAATTAACGTAAAGTAAAAATCTTGTGTCTAATAAAATGGGTGGATACAGATAAATAAATCACACATTTATGAAATCGTCAATCCAAGTCAACTATGTACTAATTGCCAATACTTAAAATTTATAAAATTTGTAACTTCTACTCTTCTTCTATATTAATTAGATGTTCCAAGAGGACTGAAATATGTAAAGAACTTTATAGTTGGACTTGTCTGGTCTTTACTGACGGGAAATTTAAGTACTAGTCTTGTTTGTGATTCTAACAAGTAATTTACACAAAATTAAAATCTGATGTATGCAGACTAATAATAAACAATTGGAATATATCTAATAATAGTTTACGTAATCAACTGAAAATTAGACTATATTTGGGCAAAAATACACTTTGGGTCTTCTAAATTTAGATGAATCTCAATTTAATCAATGTAAGTCCAATTTTCCTAATCGAGTACTCGAATAGTTTTAAAACGACACAATCAAGTCTTTTTCTGAAACCTCAAACCCTTGAAACTGCATGATTGTTGATATCATGGACATTTACAATTAACATTCAATTGTGCTCTAAATGTTTAGGTCGTTAACTACGTAAACTAACTAAAGTTTGAGGATAACAAAAGCATCAAAAGCATCAAACTCAAAATTTTAAATTATTTGAGGATTTGATTGAAAAAACTTGACTTATGGGAGTTAAACTGAGGTCATAGTAAAACTGAACACTAATGTAGCACATATATTTTTGATAACTTTGTCTAGACTGTTCACTAATTTTAAAAGATAAAAAAATTAATGAAAGTACTTTTTTCTCAAAGTGTCATGAGTTGCATGTACTTCTTACTCACATCTCGACTAAACTCATGAGACTGCATCATGCTCTAAAAAAAATTTAACACTTTAAACAAATCGTTGATTTTAGTATCAAAAGAATGACCTCAAAGAACTGTTTGTACTAAAAATAGTAAAACGTTAAACCTAGGATGAAGCAAATTTTCAAATATAATGTCTTCACATCACTGAGCCCACGTTAGAAATTATAATAAATATACAAGTTTTTTAAGTCAAATTAACAAATGACATAATTTTTAATTTGCATAAATATATAAGTTTTCATCACACATCAGCTTTTTCATCATTAATATAGTTGTATGTTACATATATGTCCATGCAGTGAGTTCTCCAATTTTATGGTTGAATAACTATAATTAGAGAATGTGTTTTAAATGGATATAAATTTTTTGTTATTTTAAAATTTAAAAAGCACACTATTTATTTATTTTTTTAGGAAATCAGTTGAAAATAATAAGTTACTAGGCTATTGTTGGTAATTTTTTTATAAAATACATGTTAATTCCAAATCTTAAAAGCATAAATTATTTTCTGCTGTTATACTTCGAATTCTTTCTATAATATCATTATAATTTTGATCAATGTCTCAAACATCTGAGTATATTTTTTGTATCGTTTAATTTTTTTATCGATAATTCATAAATAGTCAGTGATTGCAGATACCGTATTTTATCTGGTCCAATACTTAAAAATATAAATTTTATTTTTTTGACTCATATACTAGTCTAAAACTATATATATGATTTAAAAAATAGCATAATACCTAAAAATAAGAAGAATTGTTCAATGACTAAAAAGAAAAAAAAAAGAGCAAAATGACTCAAATAAAAATTGAAGCCCTAAGTTTGCCTATAAATAGAGGGGAGGTCTTCACATGAAAATGAGAATTGGAGAGGGATTTTAGAGAGAGAGAGATGTCTTGAGAAAATAAGAGAGACGTTTTTAAAAGAGATAGAAAGAGAGTATTCACTTCTATTCATCTTCCATCTTCTCTTATTTTTTTTCTTAAGGTAGTGTAAATTTCTTGCACTTTAGCTTGTAATATATCTTGTTCATTATTCTTCATCATCTCTCTTCTTGATACTCATATAGTTGATATTTTTTGTTTCCTCTTTCATACATAAGTTATTTGTTCTTTCTTTATCATTTCTCATATTCTTAATCGTAAGTTTTATTTTCATGCATTGTTGATTTCTCTACAAATTTGATAATGAGATGTATTTGTCATTAACTCAATCAGGGAAAATTGGGTACAACTCATCCCCAAAGGCACCTGGCCATAACCAAGCTTTCGCTCCACAAGGTGAACTCGCTAATGAGTCAATCATCATACCCGATGTCGATGGCCCAAAGGTGCAAACGCCTGTTACCAAACCAAGTGAAGACCCACTGTCGAAAGATAAGCTGGACTTTCTAGAGGAGAGATTAAACACCATCAAAGGGTCAGATGTGTATGGAATCATTGATGCCACCCAATTATGTTTGGTCCTAGATATAACCATCCCACACAAATTCAAACTACCTGAGTTTGAAAGATGGTTCTTGTGCAAATGATGATAATTTGTTGATTCATTTCTTTCAAGATAGCTTGATGGGGCCTTCATCTCGCAGGTATATCCAATTGGATAACAACCATATTCGGAGGTGGAAAGATTTAACTGATGCTTTCCTAAGACAATAAAAGTACAACATACATATAGCTCGTGATCGTCTGGATCTACAAAAGATGGAGAAAAAACCTACTAAAGGCTTTAAAGAATATGCACAAAGGTGGAGGGAATTAGATGCTTAGGTACAACCCGCCTTATCAGAAAATGAGATGGCTGCAATGTTTATCAACACCTTAAGATCTCCATTCTATGATAGGATGATTGGAAACGCTTCAAATAACTTCTTTGACATTATAGTGATAGGTGAAATGATTGAATATGGGGTAAAGAATGGAAAATTTTTGGAAGTTGTATCAGATACATCATTCGCAAAAAAATGCCGCCATTGAAACGAAAAGGAGGGGACGTACAGATGATCAATTTTGGGTACCCGTCTCAAGCTGTGAACTCGGGCCAGGATATTCAAAGTATAGTGAAGGGCCCAAATCTACGAAATCATATGTGGCAAATACCTCACAAATTCTGTACAATTATCACTCTCAATGAACATTTCAAAACAACCCAAGACCCGGTTTTATACCACCAATCTCACCAGCAAAATGTTGGTCAGGCTGATCAGCCTCAGAAGGGAAATAGAAATAATCAGCGTTTTGTCCAATATGATACAATCCATATGTCGTATATAGAACTCCTACTACAATTGATACAGAATTTAATCAATTGGTGTCGATTCCTTATAAACCATTCCAACCACCATATCCAATTGGTATGATCTGATTGATCATTGTAATTATCATGCTGGGGCAGTGGGACATTCGATTGAGAATTGCACAGCATTAAAGGGTAGAGTACAAGCTTTGATCAAGACTCGATTATTGAGTTTCAAAAAGGCTAATGGGAACCCAGATATTAATTTCAACCTTCTACCAAATCATGAGAATCATGTCGTAAACGTAATTGAAGAATCTTTTCCATATGAAAAAAAGGATGTGGCAGATGTGAGCACATCAATGGAAATATTTTTCCATCTTCTTTCTAAAAAGGGTACGTCTACCCAACACGCTCAGAGGATGAAGGCATTTCTAATAAGCATATGCATGACTTTGATTGTTTGTTTCATAAAAATGTGACTAGGCATACAATTGAGGAATGTGCTATTTTAAAATGAAAGTGCAAAGGTTGTTGGACGCAAATATACTTACAATAAGTCATAAAGGAGAAAGGGAATACCAAGAAGATGACTATTTAGTCCTTATGATAACTAAAGAATCGTCTGAAGTAAATGTTGAAGTGTCGTCCTATATCCCAAAACCCTCACAATACATTATGAGAAAAAATCAACTTGCACCACTACGTCTTATGCTCCAATGCCCATCACCATCCAAATACCGGGTGCATTTGCTTACAAATATTCAAGAGCAGTACCATGGAGGTACGAATATGAGGTTATTGCAAGCAGTAACGACAAAACTCAAGCGCTAAATCCATCAGACCTCGATCTCCCCAAAACTAAACTTTCAGAAGTATGTGGGATGACGGGGAGTGGTAGATGCTACACGCTAGAAGTTTTGAAAATGGATAAAAGTGACGAGTTTGAAAGGAAAAGGAAAGGGAAAGCCAAAGAAAGCGACAATGGTCATAAGCTCCAAAAAGAGATGTATAGCGGCCAAGTGATAGACCCAGATATAATAAGAGGTACATAGAAAGTCTGAAGAAGAAGTATGTGAATTTTGAAGTTCATCAAGTAAAGCGAGTATAAGGTGATAGAATAACATAACTGCTTATCTATTCGTATATCTTTACTATCACTCTTTCTTAATTCTAAACCACATCGCCCAGCATTATTGAAGGTTTTGAATCAAGCATATGCCTGTCATGACATTACAGTGGAGAAGTTGAGTGAAATTGTGGAAAATATTACCGCACCAAATTTTATCACTTTCACAGATGATGAAATCCCTACCGATGGTACTGGAAATACCAGAGCTCTATATATATCTGTGAGATGTAGGGATTATGTTGTTGCAAAAGTATTGATTGATAACGGCTCGTCTCTAAATGTAATGCCAAGATCCACACTAGAAAAGCCCCATATGGATGCGACACATATGCGGCCGAGCATGATGATAGTAAGAGAATTCGACGCTTCCCGAAGAGAAGTAGTCGGATACATAGATATATAAATTCAAATCGGGTCATGCCTATTCAATATTATTTTCCAAGTGATGGACATACATCCAACATACAGTTTTCTTTTAGGCCGGCCATTGATTCACTATGTTGGGGCAACACCATCTTCCTTAAATCAGAAGCTGAAATTTATAATGGATCATAAACTCATTTGTACATATAGGGAAGAAGATTTATTAGTATCCAAGCCATATGCTGAGGCAGCAGAAGAAGCATTGGAGTGTTCATTTCGATCATTTCAAATTGCGAACACCACATTTGTTGCTAGTGGGAAACTCGCTCTAACATCAAGCCTATCAAAAGCATCTCAAATGGTGGCAAAGTTGATAATAAAATGGGGATACAAGCAAGGCAAAGGACTCGGGGGTAACCATCAAGACATAAATAAGATAATCGATTGAGACATGAATGAGAAAAGGTTTGGGCTTGAATATAAACCGACCAAGGCTGATAGAGGGGGAGTGGAAGCTCGAAAGAAAGAAAGGAGGATTTCTAGGCTTGAAAATAGGGAATTCAATATGAAAATGGCAATCATACCCCATATTTCTGAATCCTTCAGAAGTGGCGGAATTTCTTTCGAAGAACCGGTTATAGTAGAGCAGTACGACCTTGAAGATGATATCACCTAGCTTTCAATATCCGCAATCTTAGAAAAATCATCAAGTGAAAGTACAGAGGACTTGGTTTCTCGATACGATTCAGATCGTGAGTTTAACAATTGGGATGTCACCTCGCTACCAGTGATTCTTGAGAATTTTTAAGAGTAATGTGTTAATGCCAGAATTCTAATAATTATGCTCAATCTCTTAGGAATTTCGTTGTTATGGCCCTACATGTCCGTCTGTTTCATGTCATCTCTTTGAATGAAAGTCTAAAAACTTGTTTCGTTTCCTTCTGTTAATAAATACAATTCTAGTTATTTTTTGTTCCTCCTTTTATGTCTACTCTTTTCCATTTCTGAAATGTTTTTCATAGTCATGCATTTTTTATTTTCTTTTCTCGCCTTCCTTTCATCCAATAATCTAATTCAGGTTTGAGAACGGTGATTTTGAAAACAAGAGTATAAGCAATAACTTTGACAATCTCATTCTTAGAGTAGAGTCAGTTTAAAGTGACGAGGATAATTTTGAGTCATCTCCAGAAATGTTAAGAAGGGTAGAAGAGGATGATAAAATAACGCAATCATATCAAGAGTTAACATATGTGATAAATTTGGGATTGGATGGAAAGACGAAAGAAGTCCAAATCGGCATTTCTATGACAAGCAAAAGTCACCAACAATTAATTGACTTACTCAAAGAGTATATTCAAGTCTTTGCATGGTCTTACCAAGATATGTCAGGTCTAGACACTGATATCGTGGTTCATCATTTGTCACTTATGCTCGAAAGTTAACCAGTGCGACAAAAGTTATAGAAAATGAAACCAGACATGCTGGTACAGATCAAAGGAGTTAAAAAGTAAGTAAATGTGGGTTTTCTAGGAGTAGAAAAATACCCTAAATGGGTTGCTAACATAGTCCCAGTGTTGAAGGAAAATGGCAAAGTAAGGATGTGTATTGATTATAGAGACTTAAATCGAGCAAGCCCCAAGAATAATTTTCCATTACCCCATATCGATGTCTTAGTAGATAACACTGCAGGACATTCTACCTTCTATTTCATGAATGGTTTTTCATGGTATAACCAAATCAAAATGGCTCTTGAAAACCGTGAAAATATCACTTTTATAACTTTGTGGGGTACATTTTGTTATAAGGTTATGTCATTTGGTCTAAAGAATGCAGGAGCGACTTACCAACGAATAATGGTAACATTGTTTTATGATATGATGCATAAAGAAATCAAAGTGTACGTTGATGATATGATCGTCAAATCTCAGCAAGAGGAAGATCCAACTGTCACTCTGTGGAAACTATTTGAACGGTTGAGAACATTCCAGTTAAAACTTAACCCGACAAAGTGTACATTTACAGCATCTTCAGGGAAACTACTTGGTTTTTTCGTGAGTAAGGAAGGAATAAAAGTTGACCCTGACAAGGTTCGAGTCATCATTGATATGCCACCACCTCAAACTCAAATGGAAGTTACAGGTTTCTTGGGGAGATTAAATTACATAGCCCAGCTCATCTCACAGCTAACTGCAACTTGTGTTCTATCTTTAAACTTCTCCGCAATTCTGATACAGAAGGATGGAATGACGATTGTCAAAATTTTTTTGAGAAGATCAAGTAATACCTGCAGAATCCACTTATACTTGTTCCTCTAACTCCAGAGCGTCCACTCATTTTGTATCTTATAGTAACAGAAAAATTCATGGGTTGCGTACTTGGTCAGCACAACACCTCTAGAAGGAAAGAACAAGCAATATACTATTTAAGCAAAAGGTTCACAAACTATAAGGTTAACTATTCGATGTTAGAGAAAACGTGTTATGCACTAGCCTAGATTGCTCATCGGCTTAGGTAATACATGTTATACCACACCATTTGGTTAATTTCAAATATAGATCCAATCAAGTATATCTTTAATAAGCCATCACTTTCTGGGCGAATTGCTAAGTGGAAAATGTTACTCATGGAATATGATATTGTCTATGTCACGAGAAAGTCAATAAAAGAAAGTGTACTTGCTGATTATCTGGCAGATCAACTAGTTCAAGATTATGAACCTATGAAGTTTGATTTTCCTGATGAGAACGTATCAGTCATATGAAAAAATGTAGGAGAACCTATGGATCCATAATTGTAGACAATATTATTTGATGGCGCATCTAATGAAGCAAGATATAGAATTGGGGCCATCCTCATATCTCCCAAGGGAAAAAATTTTCCATTCACGGAAAAACTATGCTTTGACTATACAAACAATGTGGCAAAGTATGAGGCATGTTCCATGGGAATTCAAGAAGCTTGTGATATGAAGATAAGGAAGTTTCGAGTATATGGAGATTCTTTATTGGTGATACGACAACTAAACGGAGAATGGGAAACTAGAGACTCCTAGTTGGTACCTTATTACAAACATGTAACTAAGTTAAGCCGAACTTTTGAAGTGATCTCAGTTGACCATATACCCAGAGAGAATAATCAAATCGCAGATGCACTGGAAACTCTAGTGTCCATGTTTGCCGCAGACTTTAAGGAAGAAGTTCAACCAATAAAAATTGAGAAGCCGGATTTTTCTTCTCACTGTATGCGCATTGAAGAAGAGTTAGACACAAGACCATGGTATTACGACATCAATCAACAAAAAAGAATGGAGAATATCCCTCTGAAGCTTCCGAGAATGATAAACACACCATTAGAAGTATGTCCATGAGTTTCTTCTTGAATGGTGAAATACTCTATAAAAAATCATGATATTGTGCTTTTAAGAAGTGTTGATGCAAGGAAAGCGAATCAAATCACAGAGGAAGTTCACGAAGGAATTTGTGGTGTTCATGCTAACGGACATTTGATGGCCAAACAAATCTTGAGATCATGATATTATTAGTTAACTCTAGAATCTGACTGCATCAAGTATGCCAAAAAATGTCATAAATGTCAAATTTATGCGGATAAAATTCACTTACCCGCATCCCATTTACATGTCATGGTCGCACCTTGTTCATTCTCTATGTGGACCATGGACATCATTGGTCCCATCATACCAAAAGCCTCTAACGGGCATCATTTCATTTTGGTCTTTATAGATTATTTTACCAAATAGGTGGAGGCGAGTTCTTATTTGAGTGTAACCAGAAGTGTGGTCATTAAGTTCATTAAAAAGAAAATAATTTACCGATATGGTCTACCTGGAAGGATCATCACAAATAATGAGACAAATTTAAACAATAAGATGATGGGAGAATTATGTGAGCAGTTCAAAATTAAGCATCATAATTCATCTCTCTATCGTCCGAAGATGAACGGAGCAGTGGAAGCAGCTAATAAGAACATAAAAAAGATTATAGAGAAGATGGCGGAGGTTTATAAGAATTGGCATGAGATGCTCCCTTTCCCACTACATGGATACCGCATAACAGTTTGAACGTCAACCGGGGCAAAGTTGTTTGACCCCTCTAAGTATGAGAAAAGTGAAGTTGGGCAAAAAAAATGTTTTAAAAAAGAGTAGTCTCAAATACTGGAGAAATTCTTATTCCATAATTTTTTTCAAATCTTGTTTGTAAACATTATTCATCATCAATAAAGAGCCTTTTTTCCAGTTGACAAATACATATACTTCATCTTCTCGTTATTTCCATATTCTCTTATTCCTCTCAATTCTAAGATATCATTAATTACTCTTGAAATAACTCAGAAGCATAAACTAAGTTAGGTGAAAGTTAATTGAAAAAAGAAAAGAATAGGAACTAAGAAAGGCGGTCTGAGTGCGAGGTGAACTCTGAAAAGTCACCATGAGAAAAGTCAGTATGCACATGACGAAGGCCAAAACGCGATTAAAGGATTACAATTAAAGTACAGAAAAGAAGCAAAATATGGAGAATTATTCATTTTTCTTCATCATTAATTTCAAGCCAAATACTGTGGTATAAGCCAATGAATAAGGATGAATCATTTTCTTGAAAGTATGCTCAATATTTCATTGCGAGTCTATGACCATAGGCCAAGTGATTGTTTTGAGGGGAGAAGGATATGGCTACATTAGTCAATTTTCAAAAAATCATCAAATAATTTTTTTACAATGTTCACAATCATGCATAGCATGCATGCACGTAAAATCATTACTTTGCATTTATTTTCAAGAATTACAATGCATAGGCATGCATCATATTGATATGTTTTAATACAATTCAAGTGCATGAATCATTTTAGGATATTTTTCCAAAATCCACACATGATTTTTCAATATTTAGAGCATGCATTAGTCTAGCTTTGGCTACCATATGAAGCCTTTATAAATCATATCAAACACTTCATTTTCTCCAGTTAAATTGAACCTGCATCAAGTCAAGGTCGAAGCCTGCATCTATCCAGGTCCACCTCATTTCTTTATCATTGGTTAAATCGAACTCGACTTTGTTGCAGTCGAAGCCCGGTGTCAATGCCTGGTCCGTTTCAATTAATATGGTTAAATCGAACTCGCATCGAGTCGAGGTCGAAGCATGTGTCTATCTAGGTCCACATCATTTCTTTATCTTTTGTAAAATCAAACCCGACTTTGTTGCGGTCAAAGCTCAGTGTCAGCGCCTAGTTCGTTTCAATTAATATAGTTAAATCGAACCTGAATTGAGTCGATGTCAAAGCATGTGTCTATCCAGGTCTATTTCATAATTCCGTCATTTCATAGAACCCGAATTAGCCGAGGTTTATATTCCCCTTATCCATATAGTATTTTTTTCGATCAAAATATTTATCTACACATTTGTACACCTTCTTTTTTCCTTTTTTATTAGTAGATATTATGGTTTATTTTAATTTATTTTATTTATATATATCTTTTACTTGTTTCACGTATTGTTTCTTTATTTTCATCCTACATATTTTTTTTAAATTTATCATATTTTTTTATCATCTCTATCCTTTCTTTCCATTATTCTTTCTTTTTCTTTATAGTTCTTATTTATTCTTATTTGTTTATGTATTATTGTCATATCATCATGATTATTATGCGCTTATTTTTTCATTCTTTTATCATCAAATTAGCGTTATAAATTAAAACCATAACAATTAGATTTAAACTTTTGTTAATTTTATTATTTTGTTTTCACTAAAAAGGAATCCGATGACGGACTTTGGAATTTTCGGGATACCAAATTTCTTGAATTACTGAGGTGAGGAGTTATTTTAGGATACCGAGAGTAACTCCAATAATGCTTTGATTTAAAAAATTATATATAAAAAAATAAAAAATAATTTTTCAATGGTTTTTGTATCACCTATTAAAGGTAATTTATTTTGTTCATTTTTATAATGCAAAATATATCAAATGAGACATTCAAAATTGAATTTCTTTAACATTGTTTTAAAATATAATTTGGATAGCATTTGATTAAATTTGGTAACCATTTTTCATAATGAGTGTTGGGGGTGCTAATACATTCTCCACACGCAAATGACTCCCGAACTAATTTTAAATTTTCGTAGACCAAAATATTTGATTTTAAAATTGGGTGACCAATCACGCCCTAAAATGATTGGTGGAGACTCCAAATTTCTTCTCCACAAATGATTTTTTCAATCGTTGCTACGCGTTGCAGGCATGTTGCGACAGTGATTTACTTGCAATATATCATTGTCACAGCATTGATGCAACATGTATTATAATTATTTATATTGAAATCTATGGCGGCATGCGGCGGAAGGCGTGGTGGTGTTTAAAAAAATAATTATAAAATGATAAACAATCGCATCGTCACAGTCCCAAAGATGAAATTTTTTTAATTCAAAACTATTTTTTCGGATCAGATCCGTTATATATCTATACATTAAATCTAAGACATACAAAGACATGAATTATACCTCTTATAGTCTATCAAGTGTCCTTGCATACAATGAACTTGTAATCTCACAAACAACAGACTACGCGATCCGCACCAAGATCTTTCAAGTCAATCCTCAAACACACTAGAACATGTTTGGGCACGTAGAATAAATTAAAAACACTTTTATATCTCTAGATGTACTCAACATATGAGATCTAGAGATTTTGGAGAATGGCTTGTGATACAAAACTCTGAGAAAATTAGGAAGACTCACAAAGCTTTTTGATTAACTTTTAATCAGACAATTGCACATTGATTGCAGTTGCAGTGCTAATGCCAATAGAATAATATCAATATATCGACTCATCAAATTTTTTAGGGATTTACATAAATTAATGAATTAATTATAAATATGACATTGCAGTGGGACCCACTACAATTGAGCAATGCTGCAGTTCCACACAACACTATAGTGTGCCATGAAGAACCATAGTGAGTCACGACATAGATGACTCGCGGTACCACGGTAGTGTCGTGAGGTACTACACTGGTCTACGTGTCCACTATAGTAGTCCATATCAATCTCTGATTCAAAATCAGTGATTGACATGTGTCAGTCCAATACGCCACGTGCCAATTTTCTAAATTTATTATTTACTTTAATCAGATAATATCTAAATATCAGTTAATTTAAAATTAACTTATCTGATTTGTCAATCAATTATCTTATTTGTTAACTAATAAATTGATAAACCAAATCAAATCATTGTCTTATAATGATTTAATATTATTTAATTTCATAAATCAACTATTCTATCTCCTTTATCGATCAACACAAAATTAATCGATAAAATTATTTAACTATAATTTTCAAAAACTACATTAAATAATTAAATTAATTAATTATATATAATTATCTCATAATTATATATTTACCCTAAAAATTTAATTCGTATCGTAAGTTAGTCATTTTCTCATGTCCTGAAATATTCACATTCTAGACTGCATAGTATAGAGATGACTTGGAGACCATTGACCCATAATCTAAGCTCAAATAAACCAGATTATTAATTAAACTCTTTAATTAAATAATTATATTTATTAATTCATTATTATTCCACTATAAATATGGAATTGCACTCTTAGTAATTACAAAATATATTTATAGAGTATTCTCATATAGTCCATTGATATAATCACTTCATGTAGTTCTGTCCTCCAATTATTTGTTCGTAAATTAGAGCTGGTCAAAATTATTGTTTTACCCTTCTAATTACCTATTGATCCTTAAGTACCATTAATTCACTAGTAAATTATCAATTTATAATTGTATTAGAAGTTTAAGCTCAATAACCATTCAATTCTACGATTAACACTTAAGAAAATCAATATATGATCCGTTATGAAAGCTTGGAATCTAAATATTGTAAGATTATGTTCTCAGCCATCCATGTCATTGAATCTCTAAAACAAAAGTCACTAGCCTGTTTTACAAACAAACATTAACGATTGAATCAAAAGATCTAGTAGACATGCATATGAGTTCATGACTACTCTGAATTCAGACTGATCTATATATGATCATCAGTTTTGATGTGTAATAAATCTTTATAATAAACGGTAAGTTAATAAAGATATTAATCCACATCGATCTGTCCTATATAATCTAATTCTATAAAGTACATTCACTAAGATATATATTCACATCAATGATCCGGATTTAAGTCACATGCGTTCATAAAACTTTGTGAACCGTACTAGGAACTATTAATTAAAGATTCCATATTTAATATGTTGCGGACTATTTTATTCATTATCTACAATATTAATTCTCTCGTACTTATACAAGACCATAGTCTCATTAATGAATATGATTTATATATAAATTATTCAACAATAATTCAAAAGAACAATTATAAAAAATGTAATTTCATATTAAAAATATCTAAACACATACTTTGAGGGCACTATGCTCAACATTTTTTATGATTAACTATTAGTATATCATTGATTTTTTATAGTATATATGTATGTAGTTGAATTCATAGTTGATTTTTTTAACTTGTAGTGCCAATAAGTTGTTATTAGTTTATCAATAAAATACCATGTACAGTTTTTCTACGTATCTCAATGAGTTCCTAGTCGTATAACAATGAAATACTTTTCAAAATATCAGCATGTATATAAATCATAGAAAATGACTCTAATGGGCAATGTATACTGATTTTTACGATTAGTTTATCTGATAGTTCTATCATTATATATATATATATATATCAATTGGAATAAGAGTATTTTAATCATAGTGTTTTAGTGATTTACTCAAAGCAAATCAATGATATAGTTGAGCTTTTTAGATGTAGAGAAAGGGGGCTCGGCGAAAAAAGGATTATAACATGAGAGAAGCAAGGAGGTCAACCTCTTTCAAATATACAACATGGATTCTAGCAATACAATGTAGTTGCACTCTCATGTTGATCCGAATGAATCATCATTTCCACGAGGTCAATCTTTGCCTGCTAGGCAAGAGGATAGCAAGTTACAAATTCTATCTCGGTAGGACATGTATTTCTATTACTATGAAATTCTTAAATGAAGTAGTTAATGGTGTGGTTACCATTGTCCTTTTTGCAGCGACGAATCTTGTATGTGTTCCTAAGAAAAGTTATATATTTTTCAGGGTTTCGAAGGGGCATGGAAACACATAAAAACTCGTGAGTGGAAATGGAAAAGAGATGTCACTACAGTTCCTTTAGAAATGGTAAGATCTTTGGCACAAGAAGAAGGGGTTGATCCGTATCATCTTGACTTGGTTATGATTTCTCTATTTTTTTAAGAATACCGAGTTGGGTTCTTTTCCTCCCCGTATCGAATAGAACATGTTGAGCCAAATCTTCTTCATGTAAAACCTACTTTATTTAAATCGGGAAAATCGTATGGTTTTATGAAACCATGTGCTATGGCTCGAATCCGTAGTCAATCCTATTTATGATAGGAGCAGTTGACAATTGAATCTAATTTTTCCCATTATTTTCATTTCTGTACCAGTAATTGGATCATCAAAGCGTGTCCAGTGCGTTGACCTAACTAGGTAAGGTTTTGGTGCTTTTAATTAGCTATTTTGATTTCTTAAATTAGGGATTTTGATAGACTAACTTTATATATATATATTGGATATTGATTGGATTTCAACCATTTAAAAAATGTATAATTTGGTTTATTTATTGAATGAGTGACAAATATGTAGTATAATTTTTACAGATTTGGTTGACATATTTAATTTTTATTTTTTTGATTGATTAATTAACAGATTTAAGATCTCATTTAACATAAGATTACCACTTAAATGGAACAATCCGGATGTAGAGACAGATGCAAAGCCATTTGATCGAGATCGAGTAGCTATAGCATATGTATTTCCAAATCGGAATCCCGTTTTGGGTACACCCATAATATTTTGGTCCATCAATTTTGAAAGTTATATAAAATTGATGTTGTAATAAAAACTAAAAAATAACTGACGTTTCTCAAAAACCTTATATGTTTCTCTATATCTGTAAATCTCACTACTTAGTAGGGCCTGCGCTGCAGCCCAATGCATGAGCGAAAGTATTGTAAGGCCCAAATATTATTTTTAACAATAAAAAAAGAACAAAAGGAAAGAGAAAAAGGAAGAAAACAAAATCTTATTTAATTATCCACAGCGCACACACACTGTCTCCCTCCGACCTCTTCATCCTTATAATCTGTCTATGGTTTCATGAACAGCTTCTGTAAATTCTTATGTCTTTCTCTTCGAACACTTCCTGAGGAACTTCCTCTGGTTGTCGAGAAGGGTTGTTGTTCTTGTAATTGCTTCTTCGGGCCGCAATGTCCTTGTTGTGTGGGAAAGGGATAGTTTCGCCTCCCAAACTGAGCTCCCCATCGGTTTCCTTTCACACAAAATCAGAATTTCTTAAACCCACACGTGCTGGTCTTGGCTTGCTTCATTCTTTGCAGGTATGCATTATCAACTTCACCAGTTAGTTGCTGCTGCAGAAAAAAGCTCTTAACTAGGTCTATTACTGCAAATCCTGTTTAATCAAGATTTTGTGCTATTGATTTAGGTATTATGAGACCCACTTCCATATTGAGGATACTTAATTCATAAAACAGCTGATTTAATTCTTCATTCTCCAAATTTATTGTTTATTGAATGAATATGGAGTAACATTCAAATGGAATGCTCCATGTTCTGATTGGAACTTTTATCTTCCAATGAATGGAGAAGGTGTCTCTTTAGAATACTTACAAAGTATGAACTCTGATTACTTGTTTGTTAATAAGAATAACTTATTTTACCAGATAGGTGCATTTGGGAAAGAATATTTAGATTTTCAGTTTTACAGTAACTTTTCTTATCCATTTCCTCATTCTGCTTGAGTTCAATAACCTCTCTCTTTCAAAGAATGCTTCTTAAATGGAGTTCAAGGTTGAATTAGAGATCTATTTTACCACTTTTATAGATAAATCAATGACTTTTTACTTGATGATAGATATCACTCACTGACATTTATAATGTATAAAGTATATCTAAAATGTCAAATGAGATGGCCACCACACCTCTATGCATTTCGTGATAAGTTTACAGTTGAAAAATCCAATTTACGCATGTCTATACTTGTGTGAAACGTAGTCTATAGAGGAAAAGTTTAGATGAAAACGAACAACTAAGTTATTTGAGTGGCAGAAATATCTCCATAGGAAAGTTTCCAGGTGATTCATACCGTGTTATTGAGATATTGTTGCTCTTGTGCAGCATAGCAGTAGTTATAGAGTGACTTTTTATTTTCTTCCATTCAATTTCTTATTTACTAATATGTATTCTTGCTCTTATGCAGCATAGCAGTAGTTGCAGTCTCAAACTTCTGGGGAATTCTAGAATTTCACCGAGAAAAGTTCATTGTTCAAATGTTCTAGTAAGAAGCGAGCATCCTCAAAATGCTGATTTTCCTCGGTATTACTCAAGAAAGGAGAGGAAGCCGTTTCCAACGCCGATCGTGGAATTGAGACGGGCTGCTAGAGAGAGGATCAAAAAGAGCAAAGGCAAGCCAAAAAAGCTAGTCCCACCCCCCAAGAACGGGCTTCTAGTTAAGAGCCTCATACCTGTTGCATACGATGTGTACAATACAAGAATCACATTAATCAACAATCTCAAAAAGCTCTTGAAGGTGGTTCATGTGCATGCTTGTGGGTAATTTTCTTCTCTCTCTCTTTGACCATAGCCAATAATGGATGTGTCAATGTTCTTTGACCTGACTTTTGTTTCTTCACAGTTATGTGCTTATGTTGTATTCTTGGTTTGTTTTTCCAAAGAAAAAAAGGAAAAAAACAATTTTAAGGCCATGTTTGGATCTTAGAAATTGGTATGGAATGGAAAGAAAAAAAGAAAATGTGAAAGTTTACATTTCCATTGTTTGGAGTCTTTGGAATATCTAGAGGAAAATAGTGATATGAATGAATTTGATTATATCAATAATTTCCTCCACTTCTCCTGTAATTATACTTATTTTTCCTAACATGTTTCTTCCCTTCCTATTTTTCAAGATCCAAACATAGCTTAAGTGCCGAATAGATTGACACTTGATAGAAATCATATTCTATCTATTTGATCGTAAGTGTCTTATGATCCTGGGCTTTCATAATGATCTGATCTGATTGAGCAGCTAGATGTTGTCAAATTTTAATTTTTGCATCAAATTAGAGTAATTTGGGGAAAGACATGTATAGATATTGCCTGAATTTACTTTCTCTAATAACTCTATAAAGACAATTGATTTTTATCAAGCGGTTTTACTTTTAGTATATATTCATCAACCTGTATTCTTATTAGAGTCATCATGAAAGTTGTTCAGGTGGTGTAATGAAATCCATGTAGGACCAACTGGACATCCATTCAAGTCATGTAGAGGGCCAAATTGCAACGCGCGAAAGGGCCTTCATGAATGGACAAATGCAACCATTGAAGACATATTCCTCCCAGTTGAAGCCTACCACCTTTACGACCGTCTCGGAAGACGTATTACCCACGAGGAAAGATTTTCGATTCCTCGAGTACCAGCTCTAGTTGAGCTTTGCATCCAAGCAGGCGTTGAAATTCCTGAACTGCCCACAAAGAGGAGAAGGAAACCAATAATCCGGATTAGCAAAAGTGAGTTTATAGATGCAGATGAAAGTGAACTACCGGACCCCGAACCAGAAGTTCTTAAAATTTTAACCGAAATACCTGATCATGAAATCATACCCCCATCGGACGATGAAGATATAGCTTGGCTTGCAGAGGAAACACTTGAAGCGTGGGAGCGGATGAGGCGAGGGGCTAAAAGGCTAATGAAGATATATCTGGTTCGGGTTTGTGGGTATTGCCCTGAGATTCATGTGGGGGCCAGTGGGCACAAGGCACAGAACTGTGGTGCACACAAGCACCAGCAACGGAATGGACAGCATGGTTGGCAGGCAGCTGTGCTTGATGACTTAATTCCGCCCAGATACGTGTGGCATGTTCCTGATGTAAACGGACCGCCATTGCAGAGAGAGCTTAGGAATTTCTATGGGCAAGCGCCTGCAGTGGTGGAAATGTGCATGCAGGCTGGTGCAGTTGTTCCTGATCATTACAAATCAACGATGAGAATAGATGTGGGGATCCCTTCTGATATCAACGAAGCTGAAATGGTTGTTTGAGATGAGAATAGATGTGGGGATCCTTTCTTGAATGTAGATTGTTTGTACTTTGTAGAATGTTTAAATCAATTAAGGTGTGCAAAATTGCAGGAATTAGAAGTAACCATATTAGTCTTTCCTTCATAACCCATAGGCTATGTTTGGATATTGAAAAGTATGAAAGAAAGGCTACGAAATAGTAAAGAATTTCATTTTCATTTTCATGTTCTTGGTGTGTGTTTGAGGGTGCTTGTATCCATAAGCGTTTTAATCCATTGAAATAACACTAGTTTAGTTAACAGTTATTTCAAAATCTATCTTTGTATGCAACCTTTGGATATACTTTCATGCATGTTTATTTGCATTAGAAAACATTTAAGAAAACACTCGAATAAAGTAATTCCGAATCAGCATTTATCAAGTAAATGAGATTAGAATTTAGCGCTTTTGAATATTTGACAAAAAAAATTAGTGTTTGAACGTAATAAAGTGCTTTCAAATGATGCTTTCAGATTTTTAAGAGTTTGTGGTTGGAAAGTGTACTCGAATCACCACTAACAAAGGAGAGAGAGCAAAGTGGTCTTAAGCCAAGAAGAGCGGTTCCTTCGCTTGCTCTAATGAACAAGTCAAAGCCCAAATCATTCACTTTTCCTTCTCATTGCTACGATTATTTCCACTTGTCCATCAAAGCTTCACTTCCTCTTCCCTATATATTCCCTTCCCCCCACCCACATATCATTCTTTCTTACACACACACACTCTCTTCTCTGTCTTTCATTCTACAGTAACAAGAACAGAGGACAAAGAATTGAAAAGCCAGTAAGAGACTTTCAAAGGTAGTAATGGTAGGAGCAGAGCAAGTGAAGGCTGCAGCCGGGCATTCAACGGAGGTGCTTCACCAGCGGAGCAAACTGCCTTTCTGTCCAATGAGGATGGCTGTCGGTGGGTTTGCCGTGGTAGCCACACTTGGTTACTTGGTCTTGTATACCAAAAAGAAGCCTGATGCTTCTGCTATTGATGTTGCTAAAGTCTCTGTTGGTGCTTCTCGTCCGGACAATACCCATCTTCCCAAGTAGAAACTCCCAAATTCTTCGCCTTCATGTCGTTACTCAAGCTGTTCTCTTATAGTTTTATTTTTATTTTCTGTTGTGATGGAATTATATTGTCTTGGTATGTAGTTTTGTAAACGAATCGTCTCTCTTTATACAAGTTTGTCTTGGTTTCTTTTTCATCTTCATACAAATGGATTGTTAGATCAGATCTGTTCGGTCAGAGTGTACCGAAATAAAAGAAAAATTTAAAAAAACTTAAAAAGTAAAATGATTTTTTACATTTGAGCATATCTAGACGTCAGCATTTGATCTGAGGGTTGAGAATTAACTTTTTAGTTCTGCCTTTGAAAAACAATGACAGATAAACTCAGTCCGAAAAATGGCAAGTAATTGAAGTAATGGGATGCAAATTTTAAAAGAGAGAGGGGATACGAGAAATCAGTAGACATTATGAAGTTTATTGGATTGAGCCTTGGTAAGTAAGCTAATAAAAAAACTAAAAAGGAAGAAGTATATGAATGATCGATTTTTAAGGAGATTTAAATTGCTTGAGTATTAAGTTAGCAAAAATCACAAAAAAAATGCTTGGTTAATGTAAATGAACTATTGATTCACATTAAATCACTGGTTGCTCCATGTAAGAATTCTAAAAACTCAACCATTTTTACAAAAAATAAAAAATACAAAATTAACAGTTATTTACCTAACTCTAGCTGAAAAACTTGTAATTTCCTATTATTTTTCGAACTACAAATGAACAATTTTGAACTAAATCTTGTTCTAAGAATCCACCACGAGTTATGAGAAGGTGTAATTAATAATTAAGCTATAAAATAAAATAAGACACGATTTTTTTATCATTGTACTTGATAATTTCAATTTCATAACCAGAAAAGAATAAATTATAAAAGATAATTTTTGTGCACACAATTAGTATTTTTCTTAGTCCAATCTTTTTGGTCATAAGGCTATGGTCTTAATTATTTGCTCGAATGACTTGGTTAAGATTGCATTTAAATTATAAGTTTAGCGCTTGATTGGATGATTTGTGATTTGAAAACGATTTTTTAGAAAAACATGAAAATAAAAAAATAATGTTGGGTAAATCTGAAAATATATTTTATAAGAATATTCAAGATTTTTTTTTGTAAGAATGTTTAAAAAAAATCGTTCAAAAACAATTTAAAAATCGATTAAAATTTAAAATATGTAATTTATATTTTCACCAAAAAAATATGTAATTTACATTTTAAATTAATTAAATACCCATTGGGTTTTCTTCCAAGTCAGAAACCGAGTCGGGTCTGGTCTCGGGGCAAAGTCTTCTTTATTCTTGGTGCGTGATCCAACCTGTCCGAGAATCCGGACCTGTAATAGTATCATTGACTTTTTTGTCTTAATTTTTCTTTTTCATTAATAATTTTGCAAAAAAGATATTTCCCAGTTCAATCTCTCTCTAGCTTTAACTATATTTCTCTTTCAACCTTCATCTTTCTATCGGAGAATTAGGGGAGACGGATTGGGCTTCAGGATTCACTGTAAGTGGGTCTAACATCCAACCTCAGTTTCCTAAGGATCAACAACACCTTATGTATGTACTGCTCCTTTTATTTTTTCAGCTTTCACTGTGTTTTTGCTATTTCTTACTGTAAATCTGTTGCCTGTTGAGGATTTAGAACTTGGAAATTAAATGGGTCTTCTTTTGATTATGTAAACTATAGGTTCAGATTATGATATTTGATGGTCAACGATACTGAAAAGATATGATGGGAACAATTTCGGAACTATTTTAAGTTATGAAAAATAATAAGGAGAAATTTTTTGTGGGTCTAGTAAATGAAGATAAGCCTTGTTTTCTCTATGCTGTCGTTTGAAAAATTTCAGTATTGTGAATATATGCATAAAATTTGAAGGATCTAAGGAGCCGTCTTGTATCCGAAATATTGGATTTTTTTTAGGTATTGACTTAGTTTGAGGTTTTCAAACGAGTTCATAGAATGGAATTGCAATTGATCCAATTCTATCGCAGTTTAATTTTTGGAGTATTTCGTTATGCAGGTGTTACTTATTTTTTTAGATGCAAAATAAAAGAAAATGTTGGATCGTGGTTACAAGTCACAGTTCATGGGTGGCCAGCAAGAGAAGTTTGTCCGGTATGATCGAGTTTTTAGTTTATCATGCTCTTCCAGCAGTGGAGGAAAAAAAGTCAAGCAGTTTGTTTTGTGTTTACTTTTATGAGGTCCTTTTATCAAAAGCACAAATGAGTGAGCTTTTTATGTAGGATTTAGCTCGTAAACATTCAGTTGAAGTAAAAATTTAATCTCGAAGATGATGACTAATCCTATAGTGATCATTCCTACTTCATAGATACTTTTGCTGTAGATAGTTTTGAAACTGATGATTGCTGAGCCTTCTCCCTTTCCACAGTATCTTTTAGAAAGGTTTAGATTTGGAGTTACATAGCACAGAATGCGTCTTATATGTTCTATTTAATATTTATTTCCATTTCTATAATAAAAAGGAGGCATCTTATATTGCTGGTTGGTTTTATCTGTATTCTAGGTTGGACGACTTGGACTCTAGGGCGTCATCTCCAGATGTTGGCATGAGAAGATGTGGATTCGGCATTGAGGGATTCAACCGTGTTGCACCTAAGAGTGATAATCCATCTGGATCTTTTAAAAGAGGAATGAGAAAAGGGTCTGAAGGACTTAAATCGATAGGCCGTTCTCTCGGACTCGGGGTTTCACGAGCTGTGTTCCCTGAAGATCTTAAAGTGTCAGAAAAGAAGATATTTGATCCCCAAGACAAGTTCCTCCTGTTTTGGAATAAGCTTTTTGTCATATCATGTATTCTGGCAATCTCTGTGGACCCTCTATTCTTTTATCTTCCGGTCATCAATCGATTATCAAATTGTCTTAGTATAGATCGTAAGTTGGCAATAACGGTGACAACATTGAGAACGATTATTGACGCCTTCTATCTTATTCATATGGCTCTTCAATTTCGAACAGCTTATATTGCTCCATCATCTCGGGTTTTTGGACGAGGTGAACTTGTTATAGATCCTGGGAAAATAGCGAAGCGATACTTACGGCGCTATTTCATCATTGATTTCCTAGCTGTGATACCCCTACCGCAGGTTTAGACATTGTTTCTTAAGTTATTTACTCTTCTTCTTCCTTCAATTTGCTTCTTGATCTCATACTTTATGCTTTGTTATTCAACTCCATACTTATGCTTTGAAGATGATTGATATCTTTGATTTTGTTGCTTTAGATATGCAAATATCGGGTCCTGCTTCAACTTCTTTTCACTTTGTACTCTTTAGAGGGTCTCTTCTCCGCCTTTTGCAAGTTTGAAATGTTATCTGTTTTGCTCAAAAAGTTTTCTTGGAGCCTTATGCTTTTGAAAATATGTTTGCCCCCCGACACCCAGCCTTTTTTATCCAATTTACAGTCACAATCGCTCTGACTATTTGTGTTTATTCATGAATTTAAACATGTGCAGATTGTGGTATGGAGATATCTACACAGCTCAAGTGGTTCTGACGTATTAGCTACCAAACAGGCGTTGCTTTTTATTGTTTTGTTTCAATATATCCCAAGATTTCTTCGAGTGTTACCTTTAACTTCAGAATTGAAAAGGACAGCAGGCGTTTTTGCTGAAACTGCCTGGGCAGGTGCTGCGTATTATCTGCTATTGTATATGCTTGCTAGCCATGTAAGTTCTTATCTGGCATAGAACTACATATTCATTTTCATCTGCCTTTATGGATACTAATTTTCTTTTGCTTGGACGGCCCCGTATGGGTTTTCATAAATGTCTCCTGACCTTCTATTTGAAATTTTATTGTTCATATTGTTCTTCACCACTACACTAAAACTGGTTACCCATCTTTTTACTCAAAAATAGCATGTAAAAGAGGATCACTGCATACTAGAGTGGGGAAGATACTTATAAGGATTATAAAGGTTATATATGACTAGATATCAGAAGGGGTTTCTGGCAATTTTTTATTTTTTCATCCTTGTTTGCAATTTGAAACTGTTTTTATATACCAAGCTATTCATGTCAAAAAGATATACAGATTTTTCTTTTCAGCTGTACAGTAATGTTTCTTACACAAGCTGTCGACTTCAAATATTGATTCTAATATTCAGAAAACTCCACTTTTTGTCTCTAAATTTGATTACAACTCAACTATGTCTATTATTGGACCAAATCTTTGCAGATAGTCGGAGCATTTTGGTACCTTTTAGCTGTAGAACGCAACGATACATGCTGGCAACGGTCTTGTACTGGAAACTGCAAAAAAGATTTCTTGTACTGTGGCAACCAACAGATGGAAGGTTACGATGTTTGGAATAGTACTGGTAAAGCTTTTCTTCAGTTGAATTGCTCGGCAACTGATGATAATTCCAAACAATTCGATTTCGGAATCTACCAACAGGCTTTGTCATCGGATATTGTTTCATCCAAGAAATTCATCTCGAAATATTGCTACTGTTTATGGTGGGGGCTACAGAACCTGAGGTATATTTCCCCCTTTCTTGTAGGTGCAGATTCCACAAGTATTATTCTAAGTTTGTACTCTGCAGCATCTAGCATGCTTATGTCTAGGATGGTTTACTTTCGGTCTTAGGGTTAAATCTCATCAACTAAGGAAAATATGAAATTATTCATTAAAATAAAAAGGGAAATTAAATAAAGAATTGTGTTTAATGCCTTGTTACCAAACTAAACAAGTTTTAATTATTAAGTTATTCGTTTTCTATTTCTATCCAGTACACTTGGCCAAGGGCTTCAAACGAGCACATACCCTGGAGAAGTGATATTTTCTATAGCACTAGCTGTATTGGGACTCATCCTCTTTGCTCTTCTTATCGGCAACATGCAGGTAAAAAGTCCGAAATATACGACAATTATGCTTTATATGTCCTAGAGGCACGTTTCACAGGCGATCCTTTTCGTCCGATGATGTATGTATGTATGCTAAGATTAACATATTTTGCTATTTTCAGACTTATCTTCAATCGCTTACCATAAGGCTTGAGGAAATGAGGGTGAAGAGACGTGACTCAGAACAGTGGATGCACCATCGCTTGCTTCCTCAGGAGCTTAGAGAACGAGTCAGGCGTTATGATCAATATAAGTGGCTCGAAACGCGTGGTGTGGATGAAGAGAGTCTGGTCCGGAGTCTACCGAAGGATCTTCAAAGAGATATCAAGCGGCATCTCTGTCTTGCTTTAGTGAGGAGGGTATGATCTTGAGGTTTTGAGAATGGACATCCATGTAGTTTTTTCTGAAATGATAAGGATATCCCTCTAGAGTTTGATGAATGACTCAGACCTCATTTCATATTAGGTTCCCATGACAAAGAAACCCAAACTGTTAGGTTTTAAACTAAAGCTGTTTAAATAATATGTGATACCAAAATTACCCTCGTATTTCCAATTCTGAAAAGCTTTAAAATCATCTTTTTATTTTCAAACCTAATTCACCTAACTTATATGCAAACCCAAAATCATATTTTTTTCAATTCAGTTTATGTTTCAGGATACATAAAATGGGCTGGTCGGTTATAGGGACAATCTTGTCTTTTCACACCTAAGTCAACACATTTTTAACAAAATGGTATTATGTGTCAACTTCGAAGTAGAAAGAATATTCTTGTGTTATTTAAGCAAACTGCAGAGTTGTCATTTGACTTTTTCCTGAATTTTTAGTATCGTTAGTTTCATTGTTGTTTGTTGGTGACTGTAGGTTCCACTCTTTGAGAATATGGACGAGAGGCTATTGGATGCCATTTGTGAACGGCTGAAACCGAGTTTATTCACAGAGAGCACTTACATAGTCCGGGAAGGAGATCCAGTTGACGAGATGCTATTTATTATACGCGGCCGTCTCGAGAGTGAAACTACGGATGGTGGGAGGAGTGGGTTTTTTAACCGCAGTTTTCTCAAGGAAGGTGATTTCTGTGGCGAGGAGCTTTTGACTTGGGCACTAGATCCCAAATCAGGAGCTAACCTGCCGTCTTCTACTCGAACCGTGAAGGCTATCACAGAGGTCGAGGCGTTTGCCTTAATAGCTGAAGAGTTGAAATTCGTAGCCGGTCAGTTCCGGAGGCTTCACAGTAGACAAGTACAACACACCTTCCGGTTTTACTCTCAACAATGGAGGACTTGGGCCGCTTGCTTTATCCAAGCAGCGTGGCGTCGGTATATGAAGAGGAGGGCAATGGAGCTTCGTAGAAAGGAGGAAGAAGAAGAAGCTGAGAGTGCTCGGGAAAACGCAAGTGGAGGCTCGTTCAGCCTCGGTGCCACTCTCTTAGCTTCTAGGTTTGCTGCAAATGCTCTTCGTGGGGTTCATCGTTACAGAAACGCTAAGACCGCGAGGGAGCTGGTGAAACTACAGAAGCCTCCCGAGCCGGATTTTACTGCCGACGATGCCTGACCGAGTCAACCCGTTTTAGTTTGTCCACCAATGTATAAAAGATTCAAATTATAGTTTGGAACTAAAAATTGTAACTTAACTGAAGAATTGTACTTGTGTTGCTTGTTTATCTTTGCAAACTTTGATAACCAGCAGTGAGTTTTGAATTCTTTTCCAAGATGTAACCAAAAATCAATTATCCTGATTATATTCCAGCCCTTGTTTCCTTTTCTTTTTTCACCATAAGTCTGGTTTGTATCTGCTGAAGCTTAGTGACAGCTCCTGCCATTGTTAGGGTGTAAACTGTGCTTGTGCTGCTGCATCTTATCTGAGCATTCTGGACGGATATCGTTCTCTGTCCCTTAACCAAGTCGTGTTCTTGTTCTCTGCCGTTATTACATATCTGGGATCCGTGACACAAATGGACGCTTCACATCCTATTTATGACATTTCAGATTTGGCAGGTGGTCATACATGTGACAACTTTTCGCCACAGAATGCCTGTATCAGCTGGATCTTTCATAAGTGGAGACGGGACGAAGTTCACAATAAAGACGCACCAGACTTTAATTCTCATATTTCCTGACATGTTTTTTAGACTATGATCGAAACATGTTTGATTGTAAAACTATATTGTATTTTACAAGCCTCCCACGACGAAAGCACAGCTGAATATTAATTACTAACGTTCAAGTTATAAATTAGGATTATCTCAGGACTTTGACCTGCAATGATCAAATTGGAAATAAAACTAAACTTGGAGGATCAAAAGTACATTTTATCATTGAAATTAATCATATTTGACTGAGAAAATAAAACTAATCATCGGGGAACGGAAAAATATCATTTCACTAAAAAAAATGACGAAGTGTATTCTTCCAAACACAAACAAGAAACTTTCATCTAAGACAACTTTAAACTACTTTCTCAACAATTATTTTGAACAAGGATTCATTTGAAGATCATTATGAACTTAGATTACTCCCACAAATATTTACTTCGAGCGACGATGAACGATACCATCGGTGCTCGAAAGGAGTAATAATAGCAATTATATGCAAATGACATTTTAGTTTTCATCTTGAGCTGGAGCTTCGATCATTCTCACAGTACGAGGAAGCATAAACTCGGCAAATAAAGGGTAGTGGGAGGATGGATAATAGCCGTCGATGTTATCGTTCACTACTTCACATAAAACAGGAATCAATGATCTACCTCTGAAAAGAATCCAATCTACATGGAGATCCTGCGTTTGACGGTCCCAGCAGAGACAGAGGGCTCGTAAAATCAACTTGAAGTATTCAAGAGCTCCCTGTTTGTCACCTGACAACATTGTTTTTCCCTATTTGATTACATCATATGGTTACGCGAGCTCAAGAGGAGTTTCGATAGGAATAACAATGTACCTTTGAATCCATGATAAGTGCGAATCAGAGATGCATTTTTCCTAACTCGAGCGTTCGGCCATGTGTCTCTCATGTCCCCTACCACACCATGTTCTCTGCAAGCAAAGTAAGGTAAGCTAAGCTATAAAACAATCGAGTTGGACGTCTACTGCAGAAAGGCTAACGTATCGATCTATGGTAGAGATTTTACAAAACAAATTGGCAGTTAAAGCATATAGAAGAGACCTAACATCAAAATTCATGATACGGATTACATCATAACTGCAAAATGAGAAGATTGGCCTATGGATGTATTTGTTTGCTATATAGTAATTGAAAATGATTGCCAATGAAGAAATAAGTATTCATAAGTAATAAGCTTTTCTTCTCATCTGAAAAATCAGACAGATTTATATGACAGTATTAAGCCTATTCATGCACTTCGCAGAAACAACACATAGATCAACCTTCTATGCGTTTATTAAGTACTTAGGAGTTTTTTATTGGGAATTTTGTGTATGTATTAGGTTGCCCTAATCTCCTCATTATATAAAAGATATTAGACGGCCGTTCTAGTAAGAGAAAAAAACACAGAGAGATAGGCGTTAGGCGTCAGAGATAATCTTGCAACTTCTTGATCGTAGTGAAAAACATGCAGCGGCAAAGTTTAACTCTCACATTGAGGGTAAACCACTATAAATCTGGGTGTGTTTTATTTTTACTGACATCGCTAGTAAAGGATTAGGGCATTTTAATCCTCAACCCGTTAGTAAAAAGGTAGTATTGTATGGAGATATTGAATCCCACAAACTTTGTAAATCTATAGTTATATCCAAAGCTCCTATTATTGTTTTGAAGAAACTTTTTCCAGAAAAATCCATGTAATGGATTACATCATAACAAACTGAGAAGCTTTTCTCATCCCAAAAATCAGATTAATTTAATAAAGAGGAAGTGTTCTATGGAGATGATGAATCATTCCTTGCAAACTTCTCTGTAAATCTATAGTTATATCCATATCTCCTATAATTTTTTGAAAGACCGAAGTTCATTTCTTTCACATCATTTGAAACCCAAAAATACGAAAAAATAGTTGAGTAACAAAAGGCGATGAACAGTGGGAGAACTTGGAGTAGAGACTACCTTGATCTCCCAAGAAGAAAGCGGCCGGTAGTTGATTCCTTTTGAGTGTTGAAACCTCCACAGTAAAGAACCGGCAAACTTGGCGGTAACGATGCGATATGCTGCCAAGTGAGCAAAGCGCTTCGTCGACGGGCACGAGGACTGAACTCGTCCATGCTTGTGTTTACTATCTGAAATGAAAATCCTGGTGGTTCAACTCCTTTCAGTTGGAATGTGTGGAAATCACGTCAAGGAAACAAACGATTCACTTCTCGTGCCAAAGAAAAGACATGTAATAGATAATTGAAGACGGAGAAAGTAAAACAATAAGGATATAGCCCATGTTGCAATAGACGGAGCAACTGCACCCCATGACATGCTTCCGGGGACTGATGGAGACTCCGATAACCAAAACGTTCCACCTTCTAGCACCTCTACCTTCATTTAGATATCACGAAAATGAATCAAATCACGAATGTTATTAACACATTGGAAAGCAAAACGTTCAGTTCAATTCAATTCAAATACCTTCTCCTTGTCATAAAAGATGGTGCAATGCTGGTCTGACGTGTCTTCGGATCCTTTTCGTGAAATTCCAAATTGCTCGTAGCCTACTCGATAGAAGAAAAAAACTCTAAAATTAGAAGCTGAAAAGACCAATATTAAGGATGAGAGGAGGTGTGAATGTGTGAGGCAGAAGTATAAAGGTAACATTATGAAACAACGACACTGATATTTCTATGCTGGAAATTATCGAAAAAGAGAGGAACGAGAAGGAAAACTAAGGAAAACAACAAAGTAGTAAACTTTATCCTACGCTAACTTTCCTCCACATTTCCAGTGAAACTAAACAATGAAAATGAAATCTTCTATAATCTCTTTTCCTCTTCCTCGTACTTGACTCTTTTCTCCTCTCAATTGCTGTTTTTTCTTTCTACTCTTTTCATCATAAGTTCATCGTTAGAAAAGTCAGTTATGGTCGATAGAATTATCAACCAGCCCTTTGCAGCAAGTGGATATTCATCAAGAACTGTTTCAGCTATTTAACTGTAAGTCAGGACGTGTTCATGACCTTTATTAGGATTAGGAAATCAAATTAACATGTAAAAGTCTCATCATAGCCTAATTAGTTGACTAAAAGATCTCACAAGTCATCAGAGACAGATACCTGGCAACCCTTGCTGAAGATAATCCAATTGAGACTTTACCGCTAAACCACATATCCACATAATGAAAGAAGATAATATCAGTAGAGAAATTTAGCAGGATTGCGAAAATACTTAGTTGAAATTATTTGATAAATGAACAAAGAGGACCCAGATCAACAATCTCAACCGAATCAGTCACAAGAAAGATCCACTAACGATTACACAAATTGTTTATACAAAGTAGAGGCACAACAGGAAGAGGATGAGATACCTTGCTGAGTGCAGAGAATCATAGGAGAGTAACTGGTAAGGACGCTAATACACAAATCCCTCCTCTTGTCCCATGAATTAGGACTGTCTGCTGATTGATCTTCATGAAAATTGAAGGTCATCACTGTCAAAGAAACACTCATTTTTTTCTCCGATATCCGGCTCTAAAGTCGTTCTCGAGTAATCATTGATGAAAGAATAAGGTATATTTAAAGGGAAGCTTTTTTGACAAATTGGATCCTTGTAATTCAATTATAAATATAATAGTCGGTAAAACGATAACCTGAGCTCAATCAGTGAGAGAGAAATAGAAAGAGAGAGTCGTCAGACAGAGGAGAAGGAATCAATTTAATTAACTGTGCCTGAAGACTCTCAAGTCTGACTGAACAGAGAGCAAGCAGTAGAGCACTGGTCTTCAAACCTGTATTGGGGGTTTCACCACGCACGTGCCAATCAAAACTTATCGATGCCTTGAGACGTGTGAACTGTGAAGTGCGTTTCCGTTGATTTGGTATGGGTTACAGATTCCCGGGTTTGTGATATCAATTATCAGGATTGGGATCTACAGATGCGAAGTTCTATTCCAACCGTCAAAAAACATCTGTATGATCGAGATCAAATGTAAAAAATAAAAAAATATTTTTTACTTCTTTCTTAAATAATGATGCACACGATCTGGGCCGTTCAGATCTAATCTGACGGCTCCAGATCACCAAGATTCAAACTCCTTTGTTGGGTTCCACCGTAAAGAATCCATTTCCCAATTATCATGTATGGTTTTAATTATTTTTTTTAGTCTAAACTTGATACCTACTACTTTGAGTTGAGTTGGGGTAGAATTGTAAAAAAATGGATTTGAATCACAGTTGCTTAGCGACAAACTGTAAAGGATAAGTTAAACATAAACTGTCTAGTTAGATGCGACGGCTAATGCTAGATGAATGAAAATTAAAAAATGAAAAAAAAATTTCTTCTTCTTTATCAGTTCCGCAATCTAGATCGTTCAAATCTAATCAGACGGTCTGAAAGTGCTGAACAGAGAAGTTTGTCATTGGAGTTCAATGATAGACAATCAATTTTCCTTTTTTCTATAAAGAAGACCCATTTGGTGGAAAATACATCATATATCAATTATATGTTGAAAAACCATAAATAATATGGTGAAAAACTGTCGGACAATATTCATACATTGTAATTAAAAAAACAAATATATCTAAAGACAAAGCCGATCGAATAGAAAAACAAGGTGCACAGGCTAAGAAAAACAATAAATGTAGGCTCAAGATTACAATCATTTAAAATGACTAGTCAATACACATAAGAGGTGCACGTGTAATCGAATCTATTATATTTGTTGATAAAATTTCTATTGTTTCCTTATTTTCTTTTTCTTTCTCTTATTTCATTTTTTTCTTTTGTACCTCTGTTTCAATCAATATAAATTATTTTTAAAAAGAGAAGACATCCATTATTCTTTTTGTTTGTGGTAAAAGGTAGAATATGTGACTTCTATATTTTGGAACTTCCATTGTATCGGCATGTTTTTTCCCCCTTTTGGCCTCTTTGGATATAGAGTTAAGCTTGCTCATCTTGAGTGCAACTTCTCTGGGGTAGTTCTAATTTGCTCCTTTTAAAAAATTCCATCTGCTTAAGGGAAATAAAAAAATTTGGGCATTGTTTGACAATCTATAATTTACCCTTATCACCATTGGACTGTTTCTGTGTTTTGTCTAGTGAAAATTCCTTTATTTACTTCTTCCTAACCTATTATTTTCAACTTTTTTTCTTAAAAAAACAACAGGTTCTCACGAATGGTGTTAAGGTGAAGTTACAACGAAATGCCCTTAGAAGCCGTTTGGTATAACATTGTGAGTAAATGATTTCCGGAATAAGATTACTGGAATATGATTATGGGAAAGTATATATCCGGAAAGTTAAGATTATTTTATTTGTTACACTTGAAAATGTTATTATTTAATGATAAAAATGTTAAATTATTTTATTTATTCTGATGAAATGTGGAAGAGAGTGTTATAAGTATAATCATAGATTTCCAATTTTACAGTTTAACTGAAATATGTTTATGTATGACTTCTTAATTAATTATTTTTTGTCATTATTTATTATTTAATTTATAATAGGGTAAAATATAATTGTTAATTTATTTCTTTGATAAAGTAAATTTCTTAAAAAAAATATTTTTATTCATTTTTACTTACATGCTTACTAATTTTTAATGATTAAATTGTTACTTTATCATAATAGTTACATTGTAAATTTACCTAAAAAATATGAAGGATGAAATAATTAATTAATATGATACAAATAAAACAATAAGATATGATGATAACTGAGAAAAGATAAAAATAAAATAAACAGTGAGAATGCTAAATTATTTTATTTGTTTTGATGAAATGTGTAAGAAAATGTCATAAGAATTTATCAATTTATAATTTTACCCTTACCCTTAGACAAATATATAATGCTAGAATTAAAAATACTCATCATCCAAGAGACCTTAGACATATAATTTACCATACACATATTCTGATATTTCAAAAAATTATAGCCATATTGCGTAATTAGTAAACAAATTTTAAATAATTAATGAGAATGATGAGAATGTTAAATTATTTTATTTATTCTGATGAAATATGGAAGTGAGTGAAATAAGTATAATCATAGATTTTTAATTTTACCCTTTAACTGAATTATGTTTATGTATGACTTCTTAATTAATTAATTTTTTTATTTATTATTTAATTTATAATAGGGTAAAATATAATTGTTAAATTATTTCTTTGATAAAGTAATTTTCTTAAGAAAAAATTTTTTTTTATTCATTTTTTTACTTACATACTTACTAATTTTTAATGATTAAATTTTTACTAATTATTTTTATTCTATGGTCGCTTGGATAGATAAGATTATTTGTTAATTCTAGCATTATATATTATCTAAAAAATATTAAGGATAAAATAATTAATTAATAATATACAAATAAAACAATAAGAAATGATGACAACTGAGAAAAGATAAAAATTAAATAAAAATTAAATTAAACAATGAGGATGTTAAATTACTTTATTTGTTTTGATGAAATGTATAAGAAAATGTCATAAGATTTTATCAATTTACAATTTTACCCTTGTCATTGGACTAATATATAATGCTAGAATTAAAAATAATCTCATCTATCCAAGAGACCATAGACCACATAATTTACCATACACATATTCTTATTGATATTTCAAAAAAAAAAATTATAGCCATATTACGTAATTAGTAAACAAATTTTAATTGATCACATTAAAATATATTTTAATAATCTAATTATTCATTGTTTAGCATGTATATAAGTGACTGATAGAGGTTTTTTTAGAAAAAATCATAAGAGAAAATTAATGAAAGATGTCGGGTATGAAGATAGCCCTTAATTTTGGAGATATCAAGATACCTTCAAATAAAGTTATATTTAGATCTGGCCATCTAAAAATTTTGAAACTTGTCATACCAAACAAGGAGACCTCTAAATTTCACTAACATTTCAAGCATTTGGAGATGTCGGGTATGGAGATAACCCCATACTAAATGGCCCCTTAATGTGATTAACTGATAACGAGGAAGTTACAGTGAAATGTATCTGATATGGGTAAGTCTTGCACTTATTGAAATCCCGTGTGTGTTGATTTTGGTTATCTAAATATCAAGAAATGTTATTCAAACTGAGTTCCACATTAGGATGGTGGTTTTTTATTTTATCCCATGATTGATTTCTATGACACTTAAAGATTGTTGGGGAGAAAAAATACTCGAGCTAAAGCCCACTCAATATTCTCATTTCTCAGGTAGGACCCACATTAAGTCCAAAGCAAGGACTCTTTCGTGACTGAAATCACCATGATGACAGAGGCACCACCCACGACTAGATTAATGGACACAACCCCACATATACTTACACTCCCGAGGTCGCACAGATGACAAGGTAATCTCATACATAGGATCGTGGTTACTCGAGATAGCTGATATTATTTTTCTGTCACAGTAAGATATAATAATTAGTCATACAAGGAAATTATAGACACACATCAAATCTATCAGACAATCTCGATGGTTGTTAAAAAGTATAATATGATAACTAAAATATCTTGATAAGAGAATATTCTCCATAAATATCTTCATTCCTTATCAGAATAAGGAAAAAGATACACTGAAGCTGGACGTTTGACTAATACAAAAAATCATTATAAATATATGATGATAAGCAATTCTTCATATCACTATTATTATTTTAAACAATCTACTGATTTGATTATTAGAGTGTATTACCTGGGGCACACCTGATGCACTGTCTATTGTTTTCACGATCTTTCTTATTTTTGCATACCCATAGATGAATCACCGAGCGACACGTGGAGGTCCCCTCGACAACCAATGCTAGCACATTTTTTACATCAACAATTTGACGCCGTTTGTGAGAACGTAAATCTTCCTTTTCAAATCGATCATACAAAAAATAATCCACCGCCATGATCTTTTGAACAATGGTGAAACGATCCAAAACGGGTTAAAGAATCAATTAGGAGATGAATATTGGGATCAGTGAATCATCCATATTGCCCTAAAGAACCGCTGCTGACTTCATCGTCGCACGTTGACAGCCCACCGTCGAACATCGTCTTTGTCGTTGAGCAACGATGTTGTCGCCTGAAGTCTTGAATCGCGAAGCTGCCACCATTGTCAAAAGGTCTTGAACCGTCTTGGAACCTCCACCGTCATCAACCGCGGTCGCGTGGTCCACTGCCGAACCACCCACGGCCTTGCCTACGACGGCATAGGGCCTGTCCAGGCCAAGAACGGCCTCGAGAACCTCCATCATTGTCGAACGAGTGGATATTAGATCTACTATGATTGACACGTTTTCATACTACAAAACACCGGTAGGGATGTTAAGATGGTGATTTCCGGTGGTTTGAAGCTTTTTCGGCCGACAAAGGCAGACGGACGTAGTCTCACGCGCCCCACGAGCTCTGACGATGCGGCACCTCCATCCTTACCTGGATTCAGCTCCTCGGGTTACTTTACCCGAAACATGACACGTGGGTCCATTAGATGAGCCATAGCCAAGCACGCGGCCCATGGATCTGGTGCGCGACCCGCGATCCACCTCAGCCCGCGCATCGCCCAGAGTACGACCTGCAAGTCCAAGGCCTTGTTCACAGGCCCAAAAAACTCAGCCAGCCTAAAGAAACCCAACCAGCGCCCATGTAAAGAGCCTAAGGGAGCTCGCATGGCTGGGCGCAACCCGCGAACCGCTTAGGGCGCGACCCGTATGTCTTGGGCCTTATCCATAGGCCTCACCTCCTCATGACGATCAGCTTTTAGCCTAGTGCTCATCACGACCCATTTTGCAGATTTGAGTCCAACAAGTTTTCATCAGGGACAAATAATTAGGGCGGAGCAGATGCACAATATCAGTATACAACTCAAGGGAAGATTTATTTACGCACAATATTTATTATTATTTATTTTTTTTTATCATTCAGCAATTTGTTTGCTTATTATTCATTTTAATGTGATTAAATTACAAAATTCTCTTTAATTAATTTATATAATTTGATGTTCTATTAATGTCAGAAAAATAATGTAATTATTTGCATCAATATTATTTAATATCTCAAACATGAGTGAGCTTCAAATCGAGACGCGGATCACACAGCTCTGATTAATATCATTCTAAATTTGTTATTCCCTCAAAACCAAGGATCACATCGATTATCTCTATTAAAATTTTGAGAAAAATAATACAATAAATATTATTTAGCATCTTGGATAAGAGCAAGTTTCACGATTCGGACGCAAACCATACAGTTTGGGTCTGCATTATTTTGAATTTTTATTCTCTCAAAATCAAGAGTCACATCGATGATCTCCATTAATTTTTTAGGTAAGTTATTTATTTTTTATGCTCAAATTTACTATTATTTTCAAGAATATTTTTAAAGCACATTAATTTAGTATGATATCAATCATGAAACCATTGTAAGCAATGAGATCCTAGGACATAATATAAAGTCTCATAATCTTTTAATTATATCACCATGATACCTCAGCACGAGGTCTATAAATCGTTTGGGCCCAGTTGATAAGGGGTAATGAACTAGAATAAAGTACGATGACAATCCCCTAGGAATATATAAGTGAAGTTAAAATAAGAAAGTGCTCCCACAAGAGAGCAAGTATGATTGCAAAGACCCAGTAGGTGACCAATCACACGAATGCTCCCACGAGAGAACAAATATGGTTGTTAAGACCCGACAGGTCAAGGATTATGCAGATGCTCCCATGAGAGATCAATCTTAATTATGAAAGACCCGCGAGGTCACGGATTACGCAGATGCTCGCACGAGAGAGCAATCTTAATTATCAAAGACCCGAGAGGTCACAATTACGTAAATGCTCCCACAAGTGAGCAAGCATAATTATCAAGACCTGAGATGTCATGGATTACGCAGATGTTCCCCTGAGGGAGCAATCTTAATTATCACAATCTGAACAAGTGCTCCTATGAGAGAGCAGGCATAATTATCAAAACCTGAGAGGTCATAAATTACGCAAAAGCTCATGTCATACATCAAGCAAGACCCAAGAGGTCATAGATTACACAAATGCTCACGCGAGAGAGTAAGCATAATTATCGAGACCTGACTCACCTGAGAGGTCCACTCCCAGACTGTTTGGCCAACACGGTAAAGGAAAAGATGAAGAATGGGAAGTGAAAGTCCTGTATAGGGTTCAATGACCCGAATAAAGCATGCCCAAAGGACGACATTCCTATTCCAAAAACTAATCAATTTATGGACGCTACAACAGGGCACGAGATGCTCAGTCTCTTATATGTCTTCTCTAGATACTATCAGATACTCATGCATTCATCATACCTAAAGAAGATGAACTTTGTGACTGAGAGGAAGACCTATCGCTACAAAGTCATGTTGTTTGGACTGAAGTATGCAGAAACCACCTATCAACATTTAGTCAACAAAATGTTCCAAGAGTACATGTGGAAGACAATGGAAGCGTTGGGAGAGTTCGGCATAAGATACGAATCTCAGACCACAATCAAGGCTCAAGAACTCGTTGACTTTGGAGTAAAGATGACGCCACAGCAAGAGAAAGAGGAGTCATGCCGTACAGAATATATCACGCAAGATGACACGATTGATAGAGGCACGAAGAAAGAACCTCAGGTATGGAATAGGCACTCAACATGGATGGTTTTGCAAACGCATGTAGAAGCAAAGCCAGACTGATACTCAAAACATCAGAGGAGACCATAACCAAAAGGGTGATGAGCTTCCCATTCAAGACATCAAACAATGAAGCTGAATATGAAGTTTTGATAGCATGTCAATGGAGATTCTCAAGCAAGACACAAGGATGACGAAAAATCATAGAAAAGTTCTAAAATTGAAGGAAGGATTCAAAGGGTGCTCTGTAGAGCAACTATCCCGAGCACACGAGATGCTCGGATGAAAGACCTCGATAAAGGCCACGGCCACTGAGGCCTCCTACTCACCAAAGATGACTAGGAGATAAGACCTTGCAATAGGCAAAAGGGCTATGAAAGAATCTTGTGGCAACCGACCACACGAGATTCTTAGATGAAAGATCTCGATAAAGGTCACAACCTCCGAGGCTTCCTTTTCACCAAACATGATTAGGAGAAAGACCATATATAGGGTAAAAGTATCATGAAAGTATCTCGTGGCACTTGAGCACATGAGATGATCGGACGAAAGACCTCAACCAAGGCGACGGCCTAACGAGGCCTCTTGATTGCCAAGGATGATCCCGAGAAAGACCCTACAGAGGGCAAAAGGACCACAGAAGTATCTTGTGGCACATGAAGTCAAAGAACTCTCAAACGAAAGATCTCACCCAGGGCGACAGCCTAATGAAGCATCTTTGTCATATAAGATGGTTGGAAAAAGACCCTACCGAGGGCAAAAGACCACAGTAATATTCTATGGCACGGGATGTTGGGATGAAGTACTTTGATAATGGTCACAGTCGCCGAGACCTCATAACTTACCTAAGACGAATATGAGAAAAGACTTTATATAAGGTAAACGGACCACTGTAATATTCCATGGTACCTGAAGTCACCACATGACTACGACGGTCACATAGATGACTAAGGCACACAAAGTCACCAGATGACTACATTGGATCCAAAAACATGTAGATTATTATAACACCCAACGTCACCCAGATTATTATGGGACTCCAAGTCACACAGATGGCTAATTACCCTTAGTCACACAGATGACCAAGCACCCTATGTCATTTGGATGACTATATTACTCTATGTCACATAGATGATTAAGGTATCTGAAGTTACCTAGATAACTGCGGTGCCCAGAATCACAATTATGAAAATGACACTCAAGTCACACTGATGACTATGGTATTAAGATTAGCCAAAATCTCACAAATCATAAAGGATCTTGGTACTCTATTGAAGATGACTCCAAATGACCTCACCATCAAGGACTCGTCAAACATGATTTAAGCAGATGAGGCAAAGAGGGCTCCAAAACCTTCCGCTAGAAAGTGAAAGCATTGATGAATTGCATGAGCAAACACATAAGCATAGAGAGATGCAACGACAAGCTCAGAAGAACAAGCAATTCATTTCAAATGAATAACGCCATTAAGACCAAATACAAACCCACCGCTCCTTGGGATACATTTGGTTATCTGGGGAAGACCCAATAACATCACAGCGCCAAGTCGGCCTCAATGTAAAGCAATCCTAACGGACTGGCCGTTTTATCGCCTACACCAGATCAAATGAATTCAATCCTAACTCCAAGCTGTCATGATGCGTTCAGACAAAGGTGTAAAAGTTTTATTGTTATGACCATCGATCCAACTCAAGTTGCCTAACTGCCAGATAGCAATTCTCCATATTACTAATATTATTTTAAACACTCTACTAACTTGATCGTTGGTGTGCATTAGGTGGGGCACCCCCTGATGCCATGCCTACTGCTTTCAGAATCGTTCTTTATTTTTGCAGACCCATGGATGAATCATCGAGTGACACGTGGCGGTCCCCTCGACAGTTGATGTTGGCATATTTTTCACATCAACAAAGATGACTACTTCTATAACTATTTTGGATTAATTGGTGAGTTTCTTGGCATGAGGATGTTGAAGATAATAAAAAACAATAAGGAAGAAGAAGATAGCAGCATGAAGGAGAATAGAAGAAGAGAAAGATTGTTTGCTCTTTAACCTCTAATCCACAATAATATATCAAATATATAATAAGTTAATGACAGATTAACCAAAAAACTGCCACTAACAAACTAAGCTTAAGCCAAAAACTAATTACACTTTACATCCCATCCAAACTGATGACAGGTTGAAAAGGCATCAGTTTGTCATGTAAGAAAACAAATCGAGGAGTACAAAAGGATTTTGTAAATAAATCGGTAAGATGAAAGTGTGTATCAATATGTTGAACTTTGAGATCATTCTTTACGACACGTTCACGAATGAAGTGATAATCAACTTCCACATATTTTCATACGAGCATGGAAAATTGGGTTAGAAGCAAGAGCAAGAGCAGATGTGTAATCACAATAAATGATAGGAGATTCTGGAAGAAAATAATGAAGATCACGAAGTATTTGCCGAATCTAAGATAGCTCAACCTCATTTGATGAATGAGAAATGGTGGGCTATTTCTTAGCACACCAAGATATCTTATTACTACCAAGAAAAATGACAACCCCTGTAGTAGATCTCCTATCAAAAGGATCACCTGTCCAATTTGAGTCACTAAAGACCTGCAAGCAGAAAGAACCCGGTTTAAAGTGTATCCCATGAGTGATGGTACCAACAATATACCGTAGAATACGTTTGACAACAGACATATGCGCAGAAGTAGGAGCATGCATGTATTGCCATACTTGATTAACAACAAGACTTATAGCAGGTATAGTAAAAGTTAAATACTGAAGAGAGCCAACAAGTCTACGATATTCAGTGATATAAGAAAGCGGAGAACCAACATGAGCATATAAATGATTTAGTGGAACAAGGTGAGGAACACGGTTTAGCATTAATCATTCATGTTTTCAAAAGAAGATCATGAGCATACTTTTGTTAGTTAACAAAGATACCACTAGAACTCCTAGTAATCTCAAGACCTAAGAAGTATTTAAGAGGACCAAGATCAGACATATCAAACATGTTATGCAACGAACGAATGCGTTGATCAACATACAGAGAATCAGTACCAGTAATTATAATACCGTCAACATATAAAAGAAGATAAGTAATAGTTTTATCCACATGTTTCACAAACAAAGAAGAATCTGCCTTAGAGGCGGTAAACCCGAGACCATGCAAATAAGAAGTAAAAGTGTCAAACCAAGCTTGATAAGTCTGTTTAAGACCATACAAGGACTTGTGCAGTTTACAAACATAATTAGGATACTAAGAATTAATAAAACCCGGAGGTTGAATCATATAAACATTTTCATTCAAGTGACCATAAAGAAAAGCATTTTTAACGTCTAATTACCGTAACGGCCAATTAAACTGAGTATCTAAGGAAAAATGATAAGAACCGTAGAATGTTCCTAATCATATAAACATCTTCATTCAAAATGCTACCCTATTTTCATTAACTAGTTTATTGCCCGTGCTTTGCACAGGTTTGATGAATAAATTTAAGTTACGTGTTAATGATAGTAAATGAATTAAAGTGAAATAATTTATGACTTTTTTCCCTACATTTTCTATAGATTAAATAAAATAAATTATAACTTCAAAATTTTTACATGTCAAATCTCACTATAAGCATAATTAACATAATCCAAGATAATAATAAATTACTTCACTTTCTAATAATTGCAATTACAAAGCCTGTTATTTATCCATTCCTAGAAGTTCTTAGGAACATGGGCATTCAATATCAATGTTAATACATAATATCAATATGGTCGACTATTATATGGTAGGATTTCAAACTAATTACTAATTACATGATCATAGCTGATCACCATAAAAAATTTGTTCATGTAAACAAAACTGAAACTAAAAAACTCCTTAATATGAAATCAAGAAATCGAAAGCTCATCATGATGACATTTTCAGAAATATCAAATGTCCGTCTACATACTGCAATTAATGTAAAGTTGAATGAATTTTTTTAAAGTGAGATTAACAAACTTCACATAAACAATAATTTGTAACTTCATATATAAACAAAACACTCTAGAAAAATGAGAGAGCGCGAAAATAGAAAATATAAACATAGTGTTCCATCTGGTAAAAATTTAGAGAAGAAAATGTGCTTTCTAACAATGAAAATTTTAAAAGTTGCCTCATGAAACTTACATATGATTCAGTAACAATTTGAATATGAATAGAATTACGAAATTCTGTGTATATATGTTAGAGAGAGTAACTTGGAGGAGGTTCAAGAGAAGATTTGTGTGATGAATAATTGTGCATGAAAAGTGAGAATATAAAGATTTTATAGTAAAAGTATATTGTGAGATGCAAGGTGATCTAAATAGCAGCCGTGGAAAAAAAAAGTTGGCACATAATTACTACTAAATTTGGGAAATAATTGTAACTCCGTCATGGTTCTAATTGCAAAAAAAAAATCAAGAGATGCAAAGATATTACAAAACAATGTTTGAAATGTTGGGAAATTAGGAAATGAAAATTTTATCATTCACTCTAAATGTCTCTCTAGTTTAATTGCAATAAAATAGTTGAATCAATGTGATACAATTGATGTCTCCCTTTTTTGTCAAAGTGATATTTATTTATTTTCACATTTCAAAGGAAAAGTCTTTTGATTTTCCATTCTCTATTAATTTAATAATAACGTTAATTAATTATCAATTTATCTTTTTAAATCTTTATAATTAATATTTAATTATAAATTATTAAAACTAAAATATCCTTTGGTATAATATCAAAACATATATACCATCATGAATCTTTTGAATCAAAGAGAAAATACTTTTACTTAGTGTTTCATATTGTGAAATAAATTTTTACACTTGGCCGAAGTAAATACATAACATATTAGACAAAATTATCAATCAATCAATAGGCATGTTATTTATTTTTAGTAGAAATCTTTTTATTTTCATTAACTACCACTTAACTGCATTTATTTTATTTCCAATTAACTAATTCTTAAAATAATCAGTATGCTTATGATTAGAGAAAATAGAAGTATCAGAAGGTAAACAAGAAATGTTATCAGCATGCATAAGTGAAGGAGAACCAACAGTATATTTAGGGAAGCAATTAATACTATGGGAGGAAAAAACATCAGTACCATGATTTAAAGAGTAAAGAAAGGGTATTAGAGAATCATACCTTGTATTTGGAGTACCATTGCTAGAGGAAGGAAGAGATATAGCATTACCATTGTGACATGAAGCAAAGGGAAAAATTAATTCATAAAAAAGAACGTGTCTTGAAGTATAAAACTTGTTGCCAGCCGTACCATAACATATATATCCCTTTTACTCAAAAGCATAACCTAAAAAGATACATTGAGTATACTTTGGACCAAATTTATTTTTCATGTATGGTCGTAAATATGGGTGACAAGCACAACCAAATATCTTTAAAAGATTATATTAAGGTAATTTGCCAAACAAACATTCAAAAGGGGAGACATTATGAGTAACAGATCTAGGCATTCTATTAATTAGATACGTGGTAGTAGTAAAAGCAAAGTTCTAAAAATTAGGTGTGAGAGAGGCATGATGAAGTAAAGTCAAGCCAGTTTCAACTATATGTCATGCTTCCGCTCAACAACTCCATTTTGGTGAGGGGTATAAGTCCAAGAACGTTGATGAGTGATACCTTGTTCAGTTAAGTACTCTTGAAAAGATGTACTTGTATACTCACCACCACTATTTGATCTAAAAGTCTTAATCTTGGTTGAAAACATATCTTCAACTAAGGGCCTAAATCGTTTAAACACATTAAGAACCTCATATTTAAGATTAATAGGAAATATCCAAGAAAATCTTGAAAAGTCATCAATACAAAGAACATAATACCGGTGTCCAAGAATGGATGTTGTGGGGGAAGGACCCCACACATCACTGTGAATAAGATCAAGAGGAAATTTAGAAATAGAATTGGAAACAGAAAAGGGAAGTTGAGCCATTTTATTTATAATATAACTAATGCAAACACAAGTATCTTTAGTTGGCAGATTACAAGGATTTTGAGCAGTATGCAATATTTGTCTAACTATATTGTTTGTAGGGTGTCCTAAACGAGAATGTCAAAGAAGACTAAAAGACGTAGATCCATAGCAAGCAACATGTGAATGAGGAAAACAAGATGGTATAGGATAGAGGCCATTTATGCTTGGTCCTTTATGCAGAATGACTCGTGTTGCTTTGTCCTAAATACAGAAAAAAAGCATCAAAGATAAATAGACAATTGTTATACAGAAAAATTGATAAACATATAATAAATTAGATGAAAGATTAGGAATAAGAAAAACTTTGGAAAGATGAAAAGACTTATTATGAATATTGAGTGTACACGAACCTATGTGAGATATTGAAAGAGCTTGTCCATTGCCTATAGAAACAATTTCATCGCCAGTATATTCAGTAGGTGTAGAAAGATTGCCTAAGTTTGTATTTTGTTTAAACAGGGAGGCATGTTGGGAGGGTGGTGGTCCAAGTACAGAGGGGGTGGAGGTGGGATTCCAATTGGGTATTCTTCCTCATATACCAAAATTAAAGTTACCTCTATTGGAATTATACATATTTCCTCCGCTTGAAGATGAGTTATTTCTTAATCCCCTTCCCCGTAAGCTGCCTCTGTTATTGTTGAAAGTTGCTAGAAGAGCCATGTTCTGGAAAACTGTTTCCTGGATTTTATGTTGAGATTCCAAGAACCTTTCTTCTACCTTGATAATGGCATGGAGCTCCTTAAGATTGAGTGGCTCTACTCTAGTCCGAGGATCAATTCAGCGTCCATAAAGATTTATCAAGAACGGTGAACTTACTGAGCTGAACCCTTACTTCAACTAATGGGTCGCTCAAGATCAGGCTCTTCTAACGCTAATCAATGCTACTCTCTTACAGATATGGCTCTCTCATAATTGAAAGACCATTTATAGTGTAGATGGGGATATCCTCATCTTCGGTTGACACGGAAACTGCCAATAATTTATCTTTAATCTCTTTGATTTGTTGTATATATGCATCGATTGTTTCTCCAGGTTTCTTGCTAATGGATTGGAGCTAGGACTTCAACTACAGTATATTAGTTCGTGAGATAGACGAGAAGCATTTCTCAATAGATTCCCAAACTTCTTTCGAAGTCTTGCACCCAACAACATATGAGAGATCCATATGTAAGAGAGTATCATTGATTAGCGTTAAAAGAGCCCGATCTTGAGCGACCCATTGGTTGAACTAAGGGTTCAGCTCAGTAAGTTCACCGTTCTTGATAAATCTTTATGGGCGCTGAATTGATCCATCAATATATCTGAATACCATATGTGCCTTGAGTATTGCTGAAATTTGGTACTTCCAGAGCACATAATTCGTTGAATCAAGCCGAACATATATTAAATTGCAGGTATTGGAGAAAAGAAAAATTGGAGAATGGGAGAGACTTTCTTAACAAGGAGGAGTGGTGAAATTGCCAAGTTCTTGAGAGGAGGAAGATGTATATATTTTCCAAGAGGATGATGAATGGATGGTTTTAGGATTAATTTGTGTGCTGATTTGGGATTGATTTTGTGAATCAGTTTCGGAACCAATTCTTGGTTCTGTGAGAGGGGGTTTCTGTGTTGTTGGCCATAGATGAATACTAGAGTCAATTTGACTCTGATACCATGTGGAAAGGCAATAAAGATAAAAGAATCGAAGAGAGAAGAAAGAAAGTGATCTTGCATTTAAAACTCAAACAGAACTAATGGAAGGAAAATATATGCATCCAAACTAAACAGCTAAAGAGAAAAGGGGAGAAAATACTAAACCAACCCCTTAACAAACTAAGCAAAACTATATCCGTTAACACACCATTCTGTGATGATTTTCCATTAAAATTGATAGAAAAGTAACTCCGTTTTTTAACTTTTTTTCTTCCTTTCCAAAAGAGAGAAGACCACCATCATGTACGTATTGTTTAATTTCAACCAAACTAATCTTATATATATATTTATATAAAGTTGGGTATGTAAATCTCTAATTATGCCATGTATCAATGTTCTCTAACTCTTATTGTGCCATGTCTTATTATTTCTTGACTCTATCATGCCAAAATCCTATTGAGAATATTTTTCCTACTACCCCTCGTGTTTCTGATGTCTTTGATTCGACTAATTGTAATGTTTTGCCTAATGATAATGCTGCTGCCATTCTGCCTTCTGATCTGTTTCTGCTCCTAATGATAACACTATTTTTAATTTAGTTTTGCAAAATGTTGACATTGTTGCTGCTATTTTTTCTACGGCTCAACATGATATTTCTGCATCTTCATCTGTTGATTTTCCTATTAGATCTTTTCCTTCTAACTCTACATATGTTAGTAAATCAACACACCCCATGCAGACACGTTCCAAATCTGGAATTTTTAAGAAAAAAAAAAGCATTTCTTGCATCTAATATTTCATCTAAATTTGAACCCACATCCTTTAGTGCTGCTAATAAAAGTCCTGAATGGGTTGAGGCTATGTAAACTGAATATAATGCCCTCATGTACCAACATACTTGGAATCTTGTTCCCTTACCCCCAAATAAGAATGTTGTAGGATGCAAGTGTGTTTATAAACTTAAATATAAACCTGATGGTACTATAGCTACGCACAGAGCCAGGCTTGATGCCAAAGGCTTTGATCAACAGGCTGATTTAGATTATATTGAGACCTTTAGCCTTGTTATTTAAAGATCTACCTTATTGATATTACTTTCTGTTGTTGCTACTTATAACTGGCCTTTATGGTAATTAGACGTTCAAAATGCCTTCTTGCATGGTTCTCTTACTGAAGAGGTTTATATGTCTCAACCTCAGGGTTTTATTGATCGTAATTATTAATGTGAAAAATATACATGCATCGACTGAAGTGGAGTCTGTCATGCATCGCTCAGTGATTCATTTAGGGGTCTGCAAAAATCAAGAACGATCGTGAAAAGCAGTAGACAGGTCACTAGGGTGGTGCCCCACCTAATGCACTCTGACGATCAAGTCAGTGGAGTGTTTAGAGAAAAGTAGCAGTGGGGAGAATTACTTACCATTAAATGAGGATCATCATATATTTATAATGATTTTCTCTATCAGTCAAACGTTCATGTTCAGTATATCTTCTTCCTTATTCTGATAAGGAATGGAGATATTCATGAAGAATGTTCTATGATCAGTATATTTTGATTATCATCGTATCCTCTTTAACAACCATTGAGATTGCCTGATAGATTTGATGTGTGCTTATCCTTTCCTTGTATGACTGATTATTAATATTTTATTATGACAGGAAAATGATATCGGCTATCTCGAGTAGCCACGATCCTTGGTATGAGATTATCTCATCATCTGTGTGACCTCAGTAGTGTAAGTATAGGTGGGACCGTGTCCATCAATCTGGTCATGGAGGGTGTCTCGGTCATCACGGTGACTTCGGTCACGGAGGAGTTCTCAGTTTAGACTTAATATGGGACCAACCTGAGAAATGGGAGCATTGAACCTTATTCAAAAATATTATTAAATGGGTTTTAGCCCGAGTGTTTTTTCTCCTCTACAGTTTGCCCCCACTTCTTGAGTCTGGAGCATAGTGATAGAGTCAGAAAGTATGTTGTGGAGGGAGCCATGAGCTTTTACCCAAGACTATGTCTTTACACTTAATCGAGTGTTAAACACATGTTGGCGTTGAGATCGTCAAACAATAGAGTTTGTGTCCAAATATCTAAGTATTTGTTGTTGGTTCATGATGGCGTCTCAGAGCATCTTGTGACTGAGACGAGATTTCTTCATATTTTTCAATTAACTCTTGGTAAAAAGATTGTCATCTTGATTAATGTTAGACTTCTTCATGTAATGACGTGTGTGACCATGTCAAACTTGAAGCTCTATGGTTCAGGTTTGTGCGAGTTGCTCTGAGTAATTATCGGGATCGAGTCCCTATGATTTTCATCTAGTAGTCAGGCGGGTTGAGTTGGGTCGGTGGTCATAACAATAAAACTTTTACACCTTCGCCTGAACGCATCGTAAGGACTTAGTGTTAGGATTGGATTTCTCTAATCTGATGTAGGCGATAAGACGGCCAATCCATTGGGATTTCTTTACTGTGAGGTCGACTTGATGCTGTGACGTTATTGGGTCTTCTTAAGGATATGATTTTTTCTAAAATCCTGTGTTGATCTATTCTTGACCATGTATCTGGTACATTACTTTGGCATCTCATGTCGTGTGGTGGATGATGGAGTTATTACACTCAATGGCGTGCTTCCTGAAGGTTCTTATTGCCATCCAGAGTCACATTTTCAGAAACTAAGATGTGACTGAGAACCGAAGGTTTTGATGCTTTAGTTGTTGACTCTTTCTCGTAACTCAATGTCTGAGTTTATTGGTCTATCAAAGTCATGTAGTGATTCGTCTGTCTAAGTTATTTGTTACTTTATCTGAAATTTTATAGTGATTTTGTAGTGTAGCTTGGCACAACGAGTGTCATTGAGTTAGCCTTAAAGAAAATCAAGCGGTTCTTTTCTTTGAGAAAATATAACTTTTAAGCATCTATGGAGTGATGCCCCCATCACTGTTCCCTGAGTTTGACAATATTCTTGAGTAATTGAAGGTCCTTAGCTTCTATCCCTCAAGAATATTGACCGAATGTATACCATCGAGTGGGGGGCTTATATTTGGTCTTGTTGGCATTCTTCATTTGAAATGAATTTCTTATTCTTCTGAGCTTGTCGTTGCATCTCTCTGTGCTTATGTGTTTGCTCAATGCTTTCGCTTTCTAGCGGAAGGTTTTGGAGCCCTTTTTACCTCGTCTGCTCAAATCATGTTCGATGAGTCCCTGATGTTAAGGTCCTTTGAAGTCATCTTCAGTAGAGTACCAAGATCCTTTGTGATTTATGAGATTTTGGCTAATCTCGATACCAGTCATCAGTGTGACTTCAGTGTCATTTTCATAATTATGATTATGGATACCATAGTTATCTAGGTAACTCCGGATACCTTAATCATCTATGTGACATAGAGTAATATAGTCATCTGGTTGACTTAGGGTACTTAGTCATCTGTATGACTAAGGGTACTTAGTCATATGTGTGACTTGAGGTACCTAGCCATCTGTGTGACTTGGGGTACTTAGCCATCTATATGACTAGGGGATATCATAATCATTTATGTGACTTGGGGTACTTAGCCATTTATGTGACTTGGGGTACCATAGTCATTTATATGACTTTGAGTCCCACAGTCATCTGGGTGATGTTAGGTGTTATAATCATCTGCGTGTCTTTGGATCCATTATAGTTATCTGGTAACTTTGTGTGCCTTAGTCATCTGTGTGACTTGGAGTGTCATAGTCATCTATGTGACCGTCATAGTCATCTGGTTCCTTCAAGTACCACAGAATATTACAATGGTCCTTTCACCTTATGTAAGGTCTTTTCTCCTATTCGTTTTAGGTAAGTTATGAGGTCTTGGTGACTGTGACCATTATCAAAGTACTTCATCCCAGCATCTTGTGTACTCGGTGCCACGAAATATTACAATGGTCTTTTGCCCTATGTAAGGTCTTTTTTCAATCATCTTATGTGACAAGGATGCCTCATTAGGTCGCCACCTTGGATGAGTCGTTTTGCCCTTCGTAGGGTCTTTTTCTAGATCATCTTATATGATAAGGATGCCTCGTTAAACCCTCGCCCTGAGTGAGGTTTTTTGTCTGAGGGTTCTTTGACCTCGGGTGCCACGGATACTTCCGTGGTCCTTTTGCCCTACGTAGGGACTTTCTCCAGATCATCCTTAGTGATTAGGAGGCCTTGTTATGCCGTCGTCTTGGTTGAGGTCTTTCGTCCAATCATCTCGTGTGCTCGGGTGCCACGAGATATTTTTGTGGTCCTTTTGCCCTATGTGGGGTCTTTCTCTGGATCACTTTAGTGATCAGGAGGACTCGTTAGGCCATCGCCGTTATCGAGGTCCGTCATCCAAACATCTTGTGTGTTCAAGTGCCACAAGATATTTTCATGGTCCTTTTGCCCTATATAGGGTCTTTTCTTCTAGTCATCTCTGGTGAGTAGGAGGCATCGACGGTCAGACCTTTATTGAGGTCTTTCATCTAAGCATCTTGTGTGCTCGGGATAGCTGCTCTACGGAGCACTCTTTTAATCCTTCCTTCAATTTTAGAACTTTGCTATGATTTGCCCCCATCCTGTGTCTAGCTTGAGAATCTTCATCGACATGCGAGCCAAGCTTTATATTCAGCTTCATTGTTGGTGTTCTGAATGCAAAGCGCATCGCCCTTTTAGTTATGGTCTTCTCTGATGTTTTGAGTATCAGTCTGGCTTTGCTTCTGCATGCGTTTGCAGAGCCATCCACGTTGAGCACCCCTTCCATGTCTGAAGGTTCTTTCACCATGCCTCTATCCAATGTGTCATCTTGTATGACATATTCTGTATGGCTCGAGCCATCTTTCTCTCAGGGTGGCGTCATCTCTACCACAAAGTTAGTGAGTTCTTGAGCCTTGATTACCGTCTGAGATTCGTATCTTATGTCGAACGCTCCGAGCGCTTCCATCATCTTCTGCATGTACTCTTGGAACATTTTGTAGACTAAGCGTTGATAGGCGGTTCCTGCATTCTTCAGTCCAAACGACATGACTTTGTAGCAATAAATCTTCCTCTCGGTCACAAAGGTCGTCTTCTTTGGGTCTAATGGACGCATGAGTATCTGATTGTACATGGAGAAGGAATCCATGAGACTAAGCATCTCTTACCCCATTAGCGTCCATCAATTGATTAATTTTTAGAATATGGAAGTTATCCTTTGGCCATGCTCTATTCGACTCATTGAACCCTATACAGGACTTCCACTTTTGGTTCTTCATCTTTTCCTTTACTGTGTTAGCCAAGCATTATGGGTAGTGAACCTCTCAGGCTCGATAATTATATACTTGCTCTCTCGCGGGAGCGTTTGTGTAATCTATGAGTTATTTATGATCTCTTGGATCTTGCTAATTATGTTTGCTTTATAGTGGGAGCGTTTGCGTAATCTATGACCTTTCTAATCTTAATAATCATACTTGCTCTCTCGTGAGAGCATTTGCATCATTTGTGACCTATCGGGTCTCAATAATTATGTTCGCTCTCTTGTGGGAGCGTTTGCATATTTTGTGATCTTGGGTGTTGATAATTATGCTTGCTCTCTCATGGGAGCACTTGTGACATCTCGATCTTGATAATTAAGATTGCTCTCCCCCGGGAGCGTCTGCGTAATTTATGACTTCTCAGATCTTGGTAATTATGTTTGCTCACTCGTGGGAGCATTTGCGTAATCTGTGACATCTCGGGTCTTTGATAATTAAGATTTCTTTCTCGTGGGAGCATCTACGTAATCTGTGACCTCTATTGTCTTGACAATCATACTTGCTCTCTCATGGGAGCATTTGCATAATTTGTGACCTCTCGGGTCTTTGCAATCATACTTGCTCTCTCATCGGAGCATTTTTCTTGTTTTAACTACACTTATATATTCCTAGGGGATTTGCATCGTACTTTTATTTCTAATTTATTATCCCTATCAAGCGAGCCCAAGCAATTTATAGACCTTGTGCTGAGGTATCATGGTGATATAATTAAGAGATTATGAAAATTTATATTATGTCATAGGATCTCATTACTTATAATGGCTTTATGTTTGATATCATACTAAATTAAAGTGCTTTAAAAATATTCTTTAAAAGAATAGTAAAATTGAGCATAAAAAATAAGTAACGTACCTCAAAATGTTAATGGAGATCATCGATGTGACTCTTAATTTTGAGTGAATAAAAATTCCAAATAAAACAAATCTGAGCTATGTGGTCCACGTTTCGATCCTGAGGTGCACTCATGCCCCCAAATATTAAATAATATTGATGCAAATAATTGCATTATTCCCCTCAAAATTTTAATGGAGATCATTGATGTGAGTCTTGATTTTGAGTGAATAAAAATTTTAAATAAAGCATATCTGAGCTATGCGGTCCATGTTTCGATCCTGAGAATCGCTCATGCTCGAGATATTAAATAATATTGATGCAAATAATTGAATTATTCCCCTCAAAATTTTAATGGAGATTGCCGATGTGACTTTTGATTTTGATTAAATAAAAATTCCAAATAAAGCATATCCGAGCTATACGGTGTTGGAACATGTCCATAAAATAGCGTGTAATAACTATTTATTTGTATTTAGTTATTTCTCATACATTTGTATTACTGAATTTTTAATAAATAAATTGAAAGCTTTATTTTAAATTAAAGCATTTTTATAGATTACTCAAGTCCTGAAACTATTGTCAACGAAAGAAGAGTGAAGACAAAAGCATCTCCAGATGAACTATTCTGGAATAGTTCAGAACGATATTCGCAGTCTTAGGATCGGCTAAGCAATCGAATCTGATTATGACTGTTAGGTTGAATCGTTGGATGTCAGTCTTGGGACATAAGAGTGAAGACTCAAATGGTTAACCTAGATATGTTATGAACATGTTAAATAGACCGGTAACAAATTAGTTTAGAGCCCAAAACCATTCACCTAACTCTAAATCTAATTGTTAGACCTTAAGGGTAATTTCATAATTACCTTAATCCTAAGGTGAATAAGTATCTTGACTTAGATAGTTACAATCTTTAATATGTCAAATGAGTGAGCTCGAATTGGCGGACAATACATCGGTTGTTGGGATTGTAATTTAATTAAGTAGGAGTTGGTGATTCACATAAATGAAAATTCATGGTTGGATTGCGAAAATAATAATATCACCTTATTCTTTATTAATGGGTGTGTGAATAAATTAACTTGGCCAAGTATTCAATAAAATGAGTCATTGAATAAGACTTATGAACTGTACGAGACAATTCACTATAATGTCTTTCTTATTCACAGTCAATAAAGGAGTTAAGGAAATAATAACAAGAGAGGTAAAATGCTAATTTTATATTTCGCTCTTATTACTAATATTCACAATGAGTATTATTTTAAAATATTCTATGGACCGTGAAAATAAATAGAGTTTATTTACACCAACAGAAAATGTAGCGCGCATGAATCGAAAGTTGATTCGGCATCAAACATATAGTGGAGTCGTACGATATCAGGATTAAATAAATCAAAAATTTATGAGGATAAATTCATCGGGTATTTGAATCTTAAGCTTTGTTCATGTGGGTCCTTTCGGTCTCAGAAATAGCTCAGAGAATAAGAATAGAAAAACGAACTAAGTTTGACCAAAATGTATTTTGGTGCCAATGCATATTTCCTATACCTATATGTGATGGGTGATGTCACTTAGTTAGTTAAGTGTAATTGTTGTATTGAATTAATTATTTATTATTTTCTACTTGTTAGATAATTAGTTAAATAAAATAAATTAATTAATTGATTGATAATTATCAATTATATATATCAATTGGATTGATGAATTTCGATACAATTAAAACTCTAGGGGATCATGTAATTTTCAACAATAATAGATAATTAGGGTAATTTTCACAAATTTTATAATATAAAGTATATTTGTAAATACCAAAAATTACCTTTTGATAAATATCTAATAGCAATTCGATTGCAAAGAGATAATGAGGATAAGATACAGTTGTTGTTATCGACACACAAAACGAAGAGAAAATGTTTTCTACTCTCACTACTTTTACCGCTGAAATTAATCTGAAGAATTGAAGATTTGTTTTTTCTTCTTCAATCGTTTTGAGAGTCCACGCTCAAATTTCTACGTAAAATTCTGCTGAGATATATTTCTGAAATTAATGGATGGTTGTTGGTGGACTAAATCAGAAATCGTTCGTGGAAGATCATGATCTTAAAGCTTAAAGAACACGAAAAACGCTCGAGGGAGTTCCACCATTTCAGAAATTCTTCAATATAGAGTAAATGTGAAAAATCATTTTCCCTTAATCTATTCGTTTTAATATCGTATATGCATGATCAAACTAAAGTTGGTTTTAAATCATTTAATATGATTAAATAAGTTAAATCAATTTTTTTTATATTCCGCCCACGAACCTTTCGTGGTTCAAATCTATTTTTCTTTAATTTTTAAAACTGATCGATCCTAGTAATTGGTATCAGAGCGTAGGTTTAAGATTATGCATATAAATAATGAAAATGAATGTATCATGAATTTTATGTTTGTATGGTAGATTCAAATTTATTTTGAATATGTTTTGTTATTGGATCCCGAACTATTGACTCTAGGCGTTTTAGATTTAGAATTGATGTACGTTGAATTTGAGGCATAGGAATTTATGTAATTTAATTATTACAATTCTTGTAATTTTTCAATTCGTTGTAAATTCATCGTCGTCTTGAAATCGTCGCCATAAATCATCATAACAGCCACCGAGAAGTCATCGGACAGCCATCGAGAAGACGCCAGAAACACTATTGTTCATACTGACTGTTTCGTACTGGTACTGTTCACCAGCGATACTGTTCACCGCCACTCGCCGTTGCTGTCATGTGTTGTCCCTTGTAGAGTAGAGTTCTAATTGGATTAGGAAACCTACAAATTTTGGAAACCCATGGTTTTAGGAAACCTAGAGTTTTTGAAATTCAAATTTTGAAATATGATTTTAAAATCAATTTTAGTCCCTCATCTAATTTTAATTTAATTTGGTAAATTTTTCAACACTTGTATAATTGTCATTTATTTTAAAATTGTTTTAAAAATAAATTAGGTAATTTATTTATCAAAGTAAAATATATGTTGGAAAATTAAAATTTTTAAATTGAAAATTATTTTGAAAATGAGACTAATATTTTGTAAACGGTTACAAAATGGTGGGACAACATGGAGACAAAAGAGCACATTGCAGACGCCATGGAGATTAGTTCATAAATTAATATGTAACTTATTTATTATTCTTTTATGTGTTGTAATTAGAAATGAGCCAATACAGAGGTTAAATTCAAATGTAAAATTTAATTTTAATCGCACATCATCATATAACATGTCATATTGATTAGGGATATGCCAATATAAAATTGCCATGTAGCATGTACATGCATCATTGTAAATTAATTGATAATGGTTATTATTTAATTATAATACGAAATTTATAATGGTTATGATTTTAAATTGAGATTTAAAATTAATAGAGGATTTGTAATATCACGTTTTTTCAAATTAATAAAAGTTATATTTTTGAAAAACAACCAAAAATCTATTTTCTTCAAAAACTTAGTGGGAGAGTCGTTTTCGTTGCAACCCAAGATCTCCAAGGCAAACATGATCGTGCAACGAGGAAGGGTTAGAACCGGCCATAGCGGTCCTCACTTGAATGTGAAAAACTTTAGAATCGTGTCGCTTTGAGTCATCGAGTTACTTCAAAAGCTAAGACTTCTTAAGGGAATAGTGGGGCATGGCCGTCCAATAGATGAACTGTTTGTCCATAACAACCTTTAAGAGTTGATGCGTTGGTTAATGGGGCCAAGGTGACCAAAACCATCAGTGATTGGTTAAGTTAGATGTGGAGACATTTGAGCGTTAATCAAACGAGAGGAGTCTCAATGCGATAGGAGATAGTTTGGACGTCATCCCTCGATGAGACAAGCTATCATTTTTATCGTAACATCATAGAAGAACTATTTTTAATGGATTTTAAAATATTTATTAGTTGCATCATGCATCATACTTTCCTAAATAATTGAGCATTTATTTACACCGCTTTATTTATTCTTTTCCTTAATCATGTCGCTATCCCCTCTCTCAACTATTTTTGATATCGTGCTGACGGTAAAAAAGCACAAATTCGTACTCACTACCCTTTATCCTCTTGAGCCTATTGTTGAATCGACTCAAGAGGAAAATGATGATTATGCTTTTTGGCTGCGTTCTGATGAGATCACCAGATATTATACCTTGGCATCTATGAGCAATGTGTTACAATAGCAGCATCAGAACTTTAAGACCGCCGCTGATATGATATTAAACATCACCGAAATGTTCGGGGATCAGGGTTGTCAAAACAGACAGACATCTGTGCGTAATGTCATGAACTGCAGGATGGAACCTAGAACTCCTGTTAGAGAACATATAATGTTGATCATAAGTTATCTGAACGAGATGAGATCATGGGTGCTCAGGTCGATAGCGAGACTCAAGAGGATATGATCCTAGAGACTTTTTCTAGTACATTTGAGCACTTCAAGCTTAATTATTCGATGAATAAGCTAAACTACTCACTTCCTGAGCTCATAAAGGAGCTACAAGCTGCTGAGACCCTATTTCTGAAGGGCAAGAGGAAATCTAGAGAGGCTAACTTTACTGAAAGTAGGCCTTCCACCTCTAGCTCTAAAAAGAAACAGAGAATGGGTCCAAGGAAAGCAAAGAAGCACAAGCCGAGAGCTGCTAAAGGCAAGAGCACCGCGAGAGTAGACAAGTCGAAAGACAAGTGTCATCACTGTGGAGCTGTTGGTCATCGGAAATGCAACTGCCTATAGTATCTCAAAGGGTTGAGATCTAAAGGTATAGTATTGGTTACCGAGGCATGTTATGTAGCTGACTCTACTTTTTCTTAGATTGTAGACTCTGCAGCTACTAACCACACATGTTGCTCCCTGTAGGGGTTCAGGGAAATCAGAAGGCTTGAGGAGGGTGAGTTCAGCTTCCGCTGGGGGAATGAAGCACTAGTATCGGCTGCATCAGTGGGAACTTTTATATTATGTTTTGAAAATATTTTATTATTTTGCGTGATATTTATTATGTCCCGAGTTTTGGGAAGAATTTGATTTCTATTGGTGCATTAATTGAGTAAGGATATGATCTAAAAGCATTAATAAAGATATTGGTATTTTTAGAAATGAATGCTTAATTACTATCGCACGAATGATTAATAAATTATATCACATAAAACATGTAGTACCCATGATTTGTGACATTGAAGTGAATATCGATTCACATAGGGATAGTAAAAGGTTAAAGTATGACTCAACCAATCTAACATATATGTGGCACTTACGTCTTGGACATATTAGCCTAGACAAGATTAAAATACTTGTGAAAGATGGTCCTTTGTAAACTTTAGGGTTCACTACCCACATGTGAATCCAGTATAAAAGGCAAAATGACCATCCTTCACAAGTATTTTAATCCTCTATAGAAGGTAAGAGATCTTTTTCATCAAAATGTGAAAGAGCCACAGTGCCCTGAACTCATACATAATGATGAATGTGGGCCATTGAATATCCAAGTAAGATGAGGTTATGAATACTTCGTAACCTTCACTGACGACTACTCACGTTCTGGTCATGTTTATCTAATACATCAAAAGTCTGAAACCTTTGAAAAGTTCAAAGAATATAAGGTCTTGGTTGAAAAGTAATTAGAAAAATAAATCAAAACACTATGATCTAATCGTGGTGGAGAGTACTTGCTAGGAGAGTTTGAGCACTTTCTTAAGGAAGAAGATATTCTTTCTCAGCTTACAACACCTGGTACACTAATACAAAATGGCGTGTCAGAGAGAACAAATCTCTTATGGATATGGTTAGATCCATGATAAGTTACTCATTCTTCCAAGATTCGTTCTGAGGATATGCCTTACTAACAGCGACATATATTCTTAACCAAATTCGGTCAAAGATAGTGCCTGGTACATCATATGAAAGATGGTATGGGCGAAAGCCGTCCGTTCACCATTTTAGAATATGGGGTTGCCCAGCATGTGTTCTAAGACCGAAGATAGGCGAGTTGGCCAGTCGTTCAAAATTGTGCATGTTTATAGGATATCCTATGAGAACGAATGGGTATATCTTCTACAGTATGACTCATAAGAAAACATTCGTTAGCATGAATGCTTGTTTTCTTGAAGAAGATTATATTAAAAGTGTAAAGTTGAGAAGCATAGTTGTGCTAGAGAAATTATTGATTGGGAGAACACTGACTCCCTAATCAAAAATTGTTTCTGATTCAATAATGGAAGAACCTTGATAGGAGCCATAGACTATAGAGCCTTAACATAATGGGAGAGTTGTGAGACAACCTGAAAGGTACATGTTCTATGGAAAAGCTTTGACAGATGTCTCAGACAAGGACCTAGATGAACCAATATCTTACTCGGAAGCCATGGCTGGTCTTGAAGCAAATTTATGGCAGGAAGCCATGAACATTGAGATATATTCGATGTACTTGAAGAGAGTCTGAAAACTTGTAGATCCTCTTGTAGGGATAAAACCCGTAGGATGCAAATGGATCTATAAGAAGAAAAGAGGCTCGGATGGAAATGTAGAGATATTCAAAGCTAGGCTAGTAACCAAGAGCTACACCAAAAAGGAAGGTGGATACCTTCTCACCGGTAGTCATGCTTAAATACATATGGATCTTTTTGTCCATTACTGTTGCCATTGATTATGAAATCTGACAAATGGACGTCACGACTGCCTTTTTTAATGTCAATCTTGAATAGCGCATTTATATGCTCGATTAGATGGGTTCATGGAGAAAGGCCAAGAGGACAAAGTTTACGAACTGCAGAAGTCCATATAAAATCCAACAACTTATCAATATAAGATGCTTGAGAAAGTCCTAATTGTCTGTTCTTTCAATCTCAAAAGATCTGAATACCTAAGACAAGTGTAGCTTCTCCAAGATCCTTCATGTCAAATTACTTTGCAAGCCAAAACTTGACATCAGACAATTTTCCTACATCATTTCCAATGAGTAGAATATTATCTATGTATAAGACTAGAAAAACTACTTCCCCTTCGTGTATCAATTTATACACACACGGTTTGTCCACCAACTGTTCAAAATCATAGTTCTTAACAGTTTCGTCGAATCTAATATTCCATGACCATGAGAGATTGTTGGAATATGTCCATAAAGTAGCGTGTAATAATTATTTATTTATATTTAGTTATTTCTCAGACATTTGTATTATTAAATTTTTTATGAATAAATTGGAAGTATTTTAAATTAAAGTGTGTTATAAATTACTCAAGTTATGAAACTATTATCAACGAAAGAATAGTGAAGACAGAAGTGTCTCTAGACGAACTCTTTTGAAATAGTTTAGAATGATATTCGCAGTTTTAGGATTGACTAGGCAATCAAATCTGATTACGACTCTTAGGTTGAATTGTTGGATGTCAGTCTTGAGGCATACGAGTGGAGACTCAAATGATTAACCTAGATATGTTATGAACATGTTGAATAGACCGGTAATAAATTAGTTTAGAATTTTCTAACTCTAATCTAATTGTTACACCTTGAGGGTATTTTCATAATTACCTTAATCCTGAGGTGAATAGGTAACTTGACTTAGTTAGTTGCAATATTTGTTATGTCAAATGAGTGAGTTCGAATTGGAGGGCAATACTTTGGCTGTTGGGATACTAATTTAATTAAGTAGGAGTTGCGTGATTCACAAATATGAAAATTCATGGTTGGATTGCGAAAATAATAATATCACCTTATTCTTTATCAATGGGTGTATGAATAAATTAACTTGGCCAAGTATTCGATAAAATGAGTCATTGAATAAGACTTATGAACTGTACGAGACAATTCACTATAATGTCTTTCTTATTCACAGTCAATAAAGGAGTTAAGGAAATAATAACAAGAGAGGTAAAATGCTAATTTTATATTTCGCTCTTATTACTAATATTCACAATGAGTATTATTTTAAAATATTCTGTGGACCGTGAAAATAAATAGAGTTTATTTACACCAACAGAAAATGTAGCGCGCATGAATCGAAAGTTGATTCGGCATCAAACATATAGTGGAGTCGTACGATGTCAGGATTAAATAAATCAAAAATTTATGAGGATAAATTCATCGGGTATTTAAATCCTAAATTTTGTTCTTGTGGGTCTTTTCGGTCTCAAATAGCTCAAAGAACAGGAATAGAAAAACGAACTAAGTTGGATCAAAATGTGTTTTGGTGCCAATGCATATTTTCTACACCTATATGTGATAGGTGATGTCACTTAAGTTAGTTAAGTATAATTATTGTATTGAATTAATTATTTATTATTTTTTTAATTATTAGATAATTAGTTAAATAAAATAAATAATTAATTAATTAATTGATAATTATCAATTGGAATGATGAATTTCGATACAACTAAAACTCTAAAAAATCATGTAATTTTCGATAATAATGAATAATAAGGAGAATTTTTAGAAATTTTATAATATATAAATATATTTGTAAATACTAAAAATTATATTTTAATAAATATCTAATAACAATTTAATTACAAATAGATAATTAGGATAAAATATAATTATTGTTATTATTTTTGTCGTCAAAATTAATTTAAAGAACAGGAGTTAAAACAAGCTGGGTCGCACCTGACGTAGAAATGGGGTTCGAACAAGCCGGGTTGGTTGCACTGGGCTCATCCGCGTGGGCTCTCCATTGAGCCATTGCAACAACGGTCGCTTACCGGGTAGTCACCGTCTGGGCGTGCGGGACGTGTTGGCCATTCCTCTAGTGGACTTCTGGGCCTTCTCCACGCGAGGGCCTTCCTTTGTTGGTCTGGGCCACTGCAGCGAGCTCTCTTGGGCTCCACGTGGACATGGACCGGCCCGGTCAACCTGATAAGCTGAAAGCGGGTAGAGATGGAGACCACGGGTCGCAAGCGGCGCGTGGGGGGCGCGTGCGGCCACATATAGCGACCTTTCATGGCCGGAAATTGCTATGTCTTTAAGGAAATCTTTGTCTAACCATCTTTTCGGGTGTTTTGAAGTCTGAAAACGCTCCATTTTGCGTAGATCTGAGGTTTCATTTTCACTAGTTGAGGAGCTTCTTCCTCCATCATTTTCATGGCAGCGGCTGTTGTGGACGTCTTCTTCGAAGAACATACGGCCACCTGACAGACTCGTTCCCGGGATTGGGTGTCAACGATGTCGACCGTTCACTGTGGTGACCGTGGCTCTCGTCGCGGCTCCGTTTAATTTTTATTTATTTTCTTTTGAACAGGTTATAGCAGTGTATTCGCTGAAATGAAATTTGTCGTTGTGCAGCTACCTCTCGCAATTGATGATGATGGCGGCAACAAAAATGACTGAGACACACGGAAGCGACGAACAATTCATGGTGACGGTAACCAAAATAATTCTCCAACTTTCTATGTTAATCCTTCCTTCATGATTCTTCAACTCTTTTGGGATTGTTTCACCGCTTCAGTGACGATCGTGGCGGTAGATTTGGATTTTTTTATCAATTTTGGAAATGGGAGATCTCCGTCCTCACAGATGCCGTCAAACTATTGATACGAAAAATATGCATGCATGGATTGTCGAGGAGTCAACCACGTGTCGCTTGGTGCTTCATTCAGGAGTCTGCAAAAATCAAGAACGATCACGAAAAGTAGTGGGCAGAACACCGGGATGGTGCCCCATCTAATGCACTCTGAGGATCAAATCAGTAGAGTGTTTAGATAAAATTAATAGTATGAAGAATTGATTACCATTAAATGAGGATCATCATATATTTGTAATTATTTTCTCTATCAGTCAAACGTCCAGGTTCAATGTATATTCTTCCTTATTCTGATAAGGAATGAAGATATTTATGGAGAATATTCTCTGATCATGATATTTTGGTTATCATTTTATCATTTTTAACAACCATTGAGATTATCTGATAGATTTGATGTGTGTCTATCATTTCCTTGTATGACTGATTATTATATCTTATTATGACAGGAAAATGGTATCGGCTATCTCAAGTAGCCACGATCCTAGATATAAGATTACCTCGTCATCCGTGTGTCATCAGTAGTGTAAGTATTGGTGGGGTCATGTCCATCGATCTGGTCTAGGGTGTCTCAGTCATCATGGCGACTTCGGTCACAGAGGAATTCTCAGTTTGGACTTAATATGGGTCCCACCCGAGAAATAGGAGTATCGGGCATTGTTCGGAAATATTATTGAGTGAGTTTTAGCCCAGATGTTTTTCTCCCCTACAGTAATCATCCTAACCATGTTTGTCGATTACACAAATCTCTTTACGGTTTGAAACATGCGCCTCGAGCTTGGTTTTAGAGATTTACCACTCATATTCTGTCTATTGGTTTTATCGCTTCCATTGTTGACACATCTCTCTTTATTCATGCTTCTTCTACTTCTCTACATATGTTTTGTTAGATGTGGACAATATTATCGTTAGCGGCACCTCTACTGCTTTGATTAACCAAATTGTACATAACTCGAAGCATACATTTGCTATGACTGACTTAGGTGATCTTAAGTATTTTTTAGGTCTTAAGATACACAGATCTACTTCTGGTATCTTTGTAAATCAACAAAAATATGCCAAAGATTTCATTTTAAAAGCTGGTATGATGAATGTTAAAACAAGTATGTCTCTTGGTTCTTCTAAATCTCCTTTATTTAGTCATAATGATAGTCGCTTGTCTGATGTGACTCTTTATCAAAGTGTAGTTGGTTCTCTATAATATTTGACCTTTACTAGGCCCGACATTAGTTCTGTTGGTAATAAGGTTTATCAATTCATGCATTCTCCTACTTGTGCACATTTTGCGGCTATTAAACGCATTTTTAGATATATTCTTGGCACTATTGATCATGGCATTGTTTTTAAACCAGGATCTCTTTCTTTACAAGCCTTTTGTGAGGCGGATTGGGTTTGTGATCCAACGTACAGGAGATCTACTTTGAGTTTTGTGATCTTTCTTAGAGCAAACCCTGTAACACCCCAACTAATTTTGCAATAAACTGTGTTTAATTGTTAATTTTTCATCTTAATTATCCTATGATTATTTGACTTAACGTTTGGATTGAATTAATTAAATGTCTTGCAGAGAAACGATTCGATGTGATCTAACGACTCATTATGTGCCTAATATAATTTTAATATAATTGATATTAGTTATCAAAATTGTTGACTTACTCAGATTAGATTTATTTGTATTTTTCTAAGCTCACTCACACCTATATTACTTACACCTTAAGAAAAAACCCTAGCACTATTTTTTATTACTCTTTTCTTCTTGAACGATCTCCCCCTCTTTCCCTTGTTCACTCATTTATACACCTTAGTGTAGCCCTAACTTAGTTATTATATACTCTATATCTCTCTCACAAAGCCATCTCAATATCCATCCCTCTCTCTCACGCAGCCCTCTAAATCTCCAACCCTCTCTCTCACGCAGCCCTCCCACAACGAACCCCTCTTTCTCAAAGCAAAATTGAATTGTAGAAATTCAAGGTCTATTTCTACCTCTTGGTGTTTACCTTGTTGTGAGGACGTGAAAAGATTTCTTGGTAGAATTTTATCTGATAAGCAAGGACAAAGGTTTGTGATTCATAACTTTTTTTATTTCAATGTATTCAACGCTTTTGAATGTTTAAGTTTAGATTCACATGTTTTAATTTAGATCTGAATAATAATGAGTTTTAACACTCTTTTATGACTCATATAAGTTTCTTGAATCAATTTCAATAAGGGGCGTTTTCAATATAAAAAAATATGATTTTTAATGAAAACTGGATTTTAGATTTTTCTGCACACTGTGAATCGACTTCATGTTTCATATATCAAATGATAGAATTTGAGTCTGAAATTTTTATGGTATCTTTTCAACATGTTGAAATATATCTCGTATAAAATTTAGGTCATAACTCAAAATATACGATTTTATATGATTTTTTAAAGTTTCTATTTTGTTCAGAGGAAACAGTTTTAGGAAACGAATTTGTTTTCATGTTTTGACACCTAAATGGCCTCGAAATTTCATGAAATTTAATTTGTGAAACCCTAAAATTTTCAAGATCATACTATATGAATTTTATAATTTTTTAGAAAGCCCTAGTATAAGTTATGTTCTATGTTTTATAACTAGAACAAGTAAACAAGAAGTATCATGAATTTATAAAGCTATTAGAGTTTGGATTTGTACCGTGCTTATAAAGTATATAAATATTTGGGTTTTATTCTTGAGCAGTGACTTAGTTTTCCACTCTACCATCTATGTCATAAATAATTGATTTTGTTTTATGTTTTCAATGACTATGTGAAATTGATAAAACATCTTAATGTGTAAATTTAATAGTTTTGGCACTTTGAGCGTCGACCCCTCGAAACATTCTCTAGACATTTGGTTTTACTAAGGACGCCAAGTAAGTAGAATTTTACGCATACTTTAATGTTTGTAAACTTCGATGTTGTATTGATTTATCATTGTGATGTCGTTTGATATTATGTTTAATTATATTTGTATGTATGTTATCTGTGATGTAATTGTATTGTAATGTAATGATTGTAAATACGTTCATACATATACATGAGAGTTTGTAGTATGAATATAATCAATTTAATTAAAAGTTTAAACACCTGGTATGTGTTTAGGCCATGAAAGACGTGAGTGGGAAATGGGACGCGGGGGACCGGCAGACCCGACAATGGTTAATGGTTAATGTGAATGGATGATCGTTTGGCTTGTCGAACGATATAATGTGAATGAATGATACTACCAGGGACCGGTAGTCGAACAAGTTCCGTAATAATTGCCCACTACCTCTGATTGGCTAAAGCATTATACAAATGAGCTCGCGAATAAAGGAAAGAAATGAATGCAATGGAAATAATAAAGAAAAGAATGTGACAAGTTTGCATAGAAAGAATGTAATGAAATGTAATTAATGAAAGCAAAGGAAATAAAGTGATAAAATGATTATAAAGTGTGTGTCAAACAAAAATTTTCTTAAAATGGAATTGAATGTGCATGTGTTTGCTGAGTATGTATAAGATTTTACTTACTAGATTTTAGCTCATTTCGTGGTTTCTAAATATTTTCAGGTGAGGAGTAATTGCGAGACGATACCTTGCAGGCGAATTGGACTCAGTAGAATAGTTTGAATAAAGATTTCAGACAATTATTTTATGATTAATTATTATTATTATTATTTTGACGATTTAGCTTAAAATTATTGGTTGTTATTTGACTAAGTTTCCTCTGTAAAATTTTTATTATTATTTAAGTACTTTGAATTCAATACCGATAAATTTAAATAAAGGATTTGATAAAGTTATGTTTTAAATTAAGCTATATCTTTCATATTAAACGTTTAATTAACATTAAAGAGAATATCACTTCCTAAATTATAATCAATAAGGTAGTTTTAGTATTGGGGTGTTATAAACCCGGTTTCATGGAGTGTCAAGAAACAAGCCATAGTTGCTCGTTCCTCGATCGAAGCCGAGTAGAAAACTTTAGCCAACACCGCGGCTGAATTAAGTTGGTTGAGACAACTTTTTTGAGATTTTCATGTTTTCTTACCTACGGCACCTACCCTCTATTGTGATAACACCTCGGCTATCTATCTTGCCTCAAATCCAGTTTTTCATGCTCGCACTAAATATGTGGAGATAGACTACCACTTTATGCGAGAGAGAGTCATGAAGAAGGATCTCATTGTGCAGCACGTTTCTTCATCTCATCAGTTGGCCGGTTTATTCACCAAATCTCTTGCTACCTCTCAGTTTTCTTTTCTTCAAACTAATCCACATGCAGAGTGTTAACGAATAGAGTTTTGTTTAGTTTGTTAAGGGGTTAGATTAGTATTTTCTCCCATTTTCTCTTTAACTCTTTAGTTTGGATGTATATATTTTTCTTCATTTAGTTCTGTTTGAGTTTTAAATGCAATATCACTTTCCTTCTTCTCTCTTCGACCCTTAAGTCTCTACCTCCTTCAATCTTTCTTGCCTTTCCACGAGGTCTAACTTGTAGTTTCTCAAACTATATATGTTTAAAAAGGAAAAAAGTTTAGGAGTATATTTTATATTTTGATGATATTATAAGAGTATATTTTTCATTTTTCTTAAACTTATATATTTACAAACGTGCTGAAAAGAAAAAAAAAAGGGAAAAGAGAACATTTCTCACACGTACAGAAAGGTTCGACAGACCAATTTTTACAGTTGAATATAGCAGATGAAAAAGAAGTAGACGAAGGAGGCAGAGGAAGGCGTTGATGGTAGGGAAAATGGTAGCGACGAATCTAAAAGCAGAGGCTATGGCTCTCATGGAGAAAAGGAGCGTTTTGGAGGTCGAGATGAATGCCATCATCGAGCGCCTTTGTCAGCCTGGCGGTCCTGGGCTATCTGGCAATCTTGTCGACTCTGAGGTAATCGCTCAATCATCTTTCCGATTCATAGGGTACTGTGTTTGTTTTCGAAGAACAAGGTCATGGATATATTAGTGCAAATTTTGCTCAGTGTTTAGTTGTGAAGCACGTGATATTCAAAATTGTGAGTATGGTTAGGCTCAGTTACTACAATTTCTATGGGCTCCGGATTGAAATTAGTTTGCTAAATGGAGCTGTTTTTATTGCATTGTTTCACAATAACTTTGAGCTGTGATTGGGTCTTTAATGAAATACGCAAGTAGAATTGGTCTTCTTCTTTCACCTGTTTGGTTGCTTCAAAAAGGAGTTAGGATGCATACATTCTTTTTACTATTTTGAGTTCGATTTGTGGCATTGGTAATGTTGAAAATTGGTGATTGTAATGTCTCATTCGAAAAGCTCTATATTCAGATTTTTTGGTTGGTTGTGGGAGTTGAATCGGATTCTTTTTGCTCCTGTCCGTTTCCTTTTATAGGGGTTTCCACGCTCAGATATCGACATTCCAGTGGTTCGAGCAGAACGGAGTCGTCTTGCGGGTACAATACTTATATCTTCAAACTATGCTTAAGTACTGCAATGATCCTTCATCTTCTGATGAGTTTTTGTGGTGGAAACAGCGAATAATTGTTGCGATTTGGATTTGCTGCCTTCAATTTTAGGAAATAATACTAATGTGGTTATCTTTTTCGTATTCACTTGGAACATGGGTTTTCCATTTTGGTCAGTTGCATTTGCCTGATCTACTGTCTTCTAGCTTTAGCTTAGTCTCCTATATCAGGACTGAGTATTATTTACGTCTCACTTTGCAGAAGTCTATAATCTCTGTTTCAGAAGCAGGTTTAGTAAAGATCTGACAAAATTTAGAATATATTCAAAGGTCTAATGTTGTCCTTGGAGAAATAAGCAATACTGCGCAAATTAACATATTGACCCTTGCTTAGTCTGATGGCTTGCTATCTATGTAAAATTTCAAAATATAGTATCAGATACCTTTTCTTAATAGTAATATCTCGCTTAGACCAACTTCACAGCTTTTACATCAGTCATACTTTGTATATAGTAGGGATTATTAGTCTTCAGTTAACAAATGGTTGGAACTTGGAAGTAAAATATTCCCAAATGTAAGATTTGGTATATTGTAGAACTTGTTCGTGACATATCGATAATCAGTAATTGAAAGATTGATGGATTGTGCATTCCAATTCGAGCTATGGATTCGGCAAATTTTTCATTGAAGGAAAGAAAAATGAAAGATCTGACTGATATTACAAGGAATATCAAGTACTGCTAAAATTTACATAGCTTTACTCTATTGATAGAAATGTTCTCCACTGTGACATAGTTTAGATCTTGTTTTTTAAGAGCATGACTGTCAGTCAATCATTTGCGGTAATGGACACTTAGCAGTGGCACCAATATACCAGTAGTTCATGGTTTATCTCCCCTGTTGCTTATTCTTGATTCATCTGCAGAGCTGAGAAATGATCACAGAAAGATCACAGAAAAAATCGATCAAAATATACAAATATTGCATTCAGTAAAGCTCGCTCCTACAACACCTGCCAGAGATTCAGGTACAATGGGAAAGTTTTTACTACAATATTTTCCATAAGAAGGGAATAACTAAGATATATCTATTTTGTTTAAAAAAAAACTAGGATTATCTTTTCACATCTGACGACAATATGGGTTGGCACAGTAGTTAAACCCTCACAAGTCAGTCACACTACACCTTGAGGTTGTGGGTCCAAGATGTAGTACCCCTTCCCCACAGAATGTGAACAACAAAAAAAATCTGCTGATTATCTTGCGGAAATTTCTGCTAGTTATTCCATGAGAACGATCACATCCAATTCATTCCTCAATATTTGTTTATTTCTACCATCTTCATTTTTTTTTGCAATAATTTACTCACCTTTCTTTGCCCATTGGTCAGTTGCTATTGAGGGTTCAAATATTCAAAACCCTTGGTCTGCTAATGTTATTACATCTGCCTCGGACAATATCATCCTCAGTGAGTCTCTCAACAATATGGACGTCAATATGATTGTTAGTGTACCCTTTGCAATGATAGATGAAATAGCTGAGTCATCACCAGCTGTGGAAGATGGATTGCAGTTGGGGGATCAGATTGTTAAGTTCGGGAATGTCGAAGCTGGTGATAATCTACTGCAAAAGCTTGCTTCTGAAGCTCAGACTAATCAGGGTTGTGCTATACCGGTACTAGTTATGAGGCATGGTGCACTGATAAACTTAACAGTTACTCCTAGATCATGGCACGGCCGGGGTCTGCTTGGGTATGGATATTGATTCCTATTTTTGGTGCCTAGTTCTATATTTAGATTGATCCTCTATACATAATTCAAAAGCTTGCATCTCTTCCATACCCGCCAAATTAAACATCATTTGATACTTGATAATCAATAGATTGCTTGCTGCATATGCTAATTCCACGCATTGGGTAATTGGAAGTTGTCCTTGGAAGGTTTTGAACGATTGCTCATACTGCTCCATGAAGGAATTTCTGTTGCTAAAGTTACAGAAAAGTGAATGATATAATCTTAGCCTGAGAAGCAGTTTTGAAGTAGATTAAAGAATTTCTTCATGCATATTACTCAAATATAAATTATACTGAATTTCTTCAAACATTTCCATTGAAAAGTTTGTTTCTTCAAACATTTCCAGTGAAACAAATTAAAAATATCTGTTTCTTTTTGAATTTTGTCTCCTCCGCTACCTTAGTCTATGTATAGTTAGTTGCAAGGTAAAGCAGCTAGTATAAGATATGATTTTCTCCTTTAACTGTTCAAGATGCTAATAATTCATAACTCACCTGCAGATGCCATTTTCAGATCTTATAGCTGCTTACCATTTTATAGATCGGACGGAGAACGATGTAGCTCTTGAGGCGATTTTGCATGTCATCTTTGGTCAAATGTGTTTCTTTTACCTAGTGGTTGAGTTGTTTGGGACTGGGGTATTATATCTTAGCTGCTTGTAATAGTTTATAAACAGGGTGATGGATGATAAAGACACTTTTTGAATTTGTTGTGTTCTTTGACCGAGTGAATATGTTAAAGTTCATGGTGCTGTTATATTGTCTTACAATGATGGGATTGTAGGACACGAGACATGCCTCCAGTAATTCATACATCAGAACGATAAACTTAAGGAAAATTAAAAAGAATGATATAGACCATAAGCTATAATATTTATGTTATTGTAGTCATCTTCATCTTCCATTGAAATCTTCTACCAGTTGTTTGCCCTCCTATTGCCGCGTGAGTCGCTGACGCTGGTCCTCTTTTAACGATCAGTACCATAACAAGAAAAGGAGTTAACACAAAAATTTACGAGTCTTTGTAGATTTGAATCTTGGCTGAGTACAAACCTTAGTTTTTTGTTTTATGAAATGTTTATTCAGGGGAAAGAAAAGGAAAGAGACCAATTGAGAAAGGTCCAGGCAGATACAACTCTAATCATTAGAGAGGGGGGGGGGCTTCAAGGCAAATACTACTGATGAATCACCAATTCTATATTTTCTTCACTACCAAAGCCTATTCAACCAGCAATAGAGGTATACAATACCCAATATACACAACTGTTTGCTGAAATTACTACACTTAAAGAGGAGGGAGGACAAGAAAACCAAAAATAAAGGGAAAAGGGAAAAAAGAAAGAAGGGGGACATTTGAAGAAAATTAAATAATGTCTATAAATAGTCTTATTATTGTACCTCGGACCAGTGAAGGCAATCAACAAGGCTTTATTTCGAATCCAATGCTCAGAAGAGTTCGAGCTGATTCCATAGCTTTCTCACCTCCAAGATCCAAAGCCTCACCAGTTAATTCTCCTTCGGTATCAACTGACCACTGAGTTGATGGTTTTTGGTTTTGAGACCTGTCGGATTTCTGGACTTGCATATTATTCATAGAAGCAGGAGAAGCAGCAGCAACAAGGGGAGCACTTGGTGGGCCATGTCGTTTCTTCGGTACTGGCATGTCATGATCATGTACTCCCTTGTATGTTATTATTACAGCGTTTGAGTTGTCTACGGCTGTCTCAATGTGCTTACGAACAGGGCATCCGGCTGAAGTGCATCTGTAGTAGTTCCTAATATCGATACAAGCAAATATCAAAACAAAGGAAGCAAATGCAGATAGTGATAACATAGAAAGATAAAACCACAGATTTTTTTCTACTTTTTAATAACGGAGAACACAGCCGAAACCGTTTGGGCGTAAGACAGGGCAAATGGCGAGAAATCTAACGCAGCAACCCACCGCCACGGTTTCCCACTTAAATGTAGGTTTGATCCTAGGGAGAATCCTTTTACCACTAGGCTACCGTGACTGGGAGGCTTTCAAATGCAAATGATTAGTACTTAATTTGCATGATTACTTTCCGCCTTCAAAAGACAATGAAACACAGGGGGGACACATATTATTTAATTTTCCCTAGGATCAAACCTAGGAGAAATCTCTAATGCCCAAGTCAAAACTGCCCAAGCCATCATCCCTGAGGACATGCCTTAAGATTAGTGTGACTAGATTGATCAACTTCTCGCTTTTTTTATGAATATTAAAAAGATAAGCATTAAGAATGCGAACACTATCTTAAATAACTTTCCACATGGCGTCCAAAGCCGTCTATGGTAGGAAAAATTTAGAAGAATTTGAAAGGTAAATTACCATGCTTTTCAGAGGGTACTCTTTAAAGGGAAAAAAGCCAAAGGAGACTTTCAACTTAAAAGTGAAGACAACACATCAGACAATAAACTTAGTCTTCAATCCCATGGAGGCCCCAATGAAGCAACGAGTATACCTCGTAGTTGATCTACTATCCATGAGGATGCATTAGAACAATGTCAAAGGAGTAGAGTCGGCAATTATGAATTAAATCACCTCAAGAAGTTACTCCTTTTCCTTAGTCAACAATCTAATATAGATGCACCGAAAATGAGGAAATTTTGTGTGTAAAGGTGTGTGTGTGTTGGGGTGGGGGGATAGAGAGCGAAGACGAAAAAATATTAGCAAAAAAAACCTCCAATTTATTTCTAACACCTATATCTTTACGCACATAAGAAGAAAATCAAATTACTGTTTTGATACTTAACCTATACAAAAAAATATTTATAAAGTTTTTATTTAAGCTATGATTTCTAAAACAATACAAAATGAGCCAGATTCTTAAATTAACTAATTATAAAGAAATATGTCCATGGCATCAAAATGTTGGTATCTCCACTAATAACATAGACCAGAAACACCCCTACAAATTTAGCCTAGTTAGTTTGGTGAAGGAAAAAGGGGTGACCAGAGGGGATGAGGGATGAGATGAGATAGCAACAGAGGGACATGAAGGGGGTTGTCCGATGAAAGACTTACTTGATCCATCATTTGCTATTCCTTAATGGTATCATCCTATTATCTAAGCAGAGAAAAGACCTAGACCTTTCATTCTCACAATTTATAGCTCCATATTCCTTCCCCCATTTATCTTCTAAATTTTGGCACTCTCTCCTTTGACTTCTCTCTCTGGTAAGTTGTACCTCTTCTACTCTAATATTGACCCAATCACCGCTAAGGATTGATGAGGAGATGAATATATCAATGAGACGGAAAAAAGATCCAAGGAAGGAAACTGCTACGTACTCCTACCACCATTGACTTCATAAAGGTATGACGATATATGTTTTAGAGCATTACACTACTTAACCAAACTTGAAACATAGTAACACTGCGACCAAGGTTCTAAAAGTTATGAAATAAATTAATAGAAAAAGGTGACCCACCGGGGGTGAGGATTTCCCTTCACCATTTTCTGCCCATACTTGCGCCACCTGTAACCATCGCCTGAGATTCCTACATCACCTGCTGCATGCACAACAAATTTGGGTTTTTTGCCAGGCTTTAATAGAGAACCCGAATACTCTAAGTTGTCTTTCTTCAATCTGATTAACCGAAAGAAAAGTTATTAATACTGAACTTCTTCTGGAGTAATCTTCAATAAATTAAACAGCAACAAGAAATAACTGACTTAACCAAATTCAACAGGAAAACTTGCCTTCGTTTTGGTTCTGGTTCATTTGACTGCTCCTCTTTGACTATAACTTCCCCATTTCCATTAGAGTCACTTGAGTACTGTCGTTTTCTTTCAGAAATAAAAGATGTTTCTTGTGCAGGTTCTTTTGAAGAAGTAGATGGATCTGTACCATTCATTATTCTGCAGGAATGTTCTGCAACGACATTTTTTACAACAGACACAGAAGATGGAGTGCACTTGCTTTCCTTTGTGCTGCTAATCTTCCTAGGGGGATCATGGTTGTGCTGGCTCTTGTAAACAACGTCTGTAACCTGGCCTGAGTGATCACAGCATTCAATCTTCTTAGCACAGCATTCAGAGTATGTGCACCTGTAGTAGCTTCGAAAACCCTTTGGACTCTTAACTTGCTTTTGGCCATATTTCCTCCAATTAAAACCGTCGGAAGCAGAAGTCTTCAAAGTAGGACCAGAAGATTGTTTCTTGAAGCCAGAAGAATTTTTCTGGTTTTGTTCAGGCTTACCTTCACTATTGGTCGTTGGGGGTGAAAACTTCTTTGCCAATAACTTTGGGCTTGGAGCAGATGAAATAGACTGTGTAACTGAAGTTGGTGATTCCTCTGATAAAGGTATTAGAGAGGCGGACAACTGAAGTTGATTTTGAGTTTGAACTGGAGCTGTCTGAGTTGTCAAACTAGTTGAAACTCCAACATGGGAAACCCCAACTTGCTCCTGGAAAGGTTAAAAGAAACAATTACAAGCGAGACAACTACTGATTGACTCGCATGCATAAATTCAGAATGAGACGTTAATTTCTTGAAAGTCCTATGTGCTTATATAAGATTGTATGAGAAGAAACTAGATTAGATTTCAGAAGAAGATTGATGGAGATGTAGCTCTTGACTTCAGTTCATAGAAGTTCACATATAATCTCCTATTATTGATCAGTAACAAATAATTCCAATTACCATGTTTGTGGATGAGAAAGTAAATTTTCTTAGAGTTGCATTATTAGAAAACTTACCTGCACGTAAGATCCTAACTACAACTAGGAAAAAAGTATCCATTCAAAACCCTTCACGGTTTTTCTTCACGTAATACATAAAACAGTTCACAAGCCATAAAATAGGATATGCAGTGAACTAAGGTACTTATTATATTCCCACGCAGTCTTTGTACATGATTCAGACCCCCACGAAAAGAAACCCACGAAAACTAAAAGTTTGACGAAGACCAACTGAAATCAACAAGTGCATCTGATATGTAAATATGAGAGTGTAGTACAACAACAGAATAATCAATGATGTTAGAAATATTGGAACTTGGAAGAAACCCGAATATGACTACTAAACAATAAGAATATTTCCAACTATTCTCAGAGTACACTGTCATATTTCACATTATCAACTTACATTAGGTTTCTGATATGATAAATGGAAGACACGCAACGTGACAACAGATTATGGAGTACCAATATTAACAGGAACAAAAACTACTTGTGGAGTAAACGCAAATGAGAATCACTTTCGCAACCTATATAACGCAGGAGAAATGTTCTGAAGAAGAACAAAGACAACTGTAACCAACTTGCTTAGCACTATAATGCTTTTCCGAACAAATACTTTTATCAGTTCAAAATATTTCCAAAGAAACTAAAAATAAAAACACATTGCCAAAGAAACAATGACACACTCCGAAAATCGAAATTCATGCATATACAAAAACTAATCGACACGTACAGAACGTAAGGTCTCGAGCTCAAACCAAAACACACAAAAAAAACAAGAACAGCAACAGAAGACGACAATTTGGAAATGATCAAGCTCCTAACCTCGAATTCAGTTCCTCCACGCGACTGAGAAGACGAAATCGCCAGAGCGCCTGTCAGATTAGCGGCGAGAATTAATTCCACCAAAAAAAAATCTAACGATACTAATAAAATATTCTCGAAAAAACTGAACACTGTTTTCACGAGAACAAGCCTACCTTCAGGCCGAACTTTACCTGAAAATTGATGCGCAGAAGGACGTGCTAGGGTTCCTAAATCAGATTCTCTCGTTTCTGCTACAGAAAGTGGCAGAGAGCTCGGTTCCTCGCTGGGTTGAACTTGAAACTGACCGGGTTGTAAACCACTATCTCGTACTTCTCTTTCTTCCTCCTCACCACTTTCGAATTCTTCCTCTGATTCTCCTACTTCTTCCTGCTGTTTTTCTCGTTTCTCGTGTGTCTTTGAGTTTTCCACTTCGCGAACTTCGTAGCTCTCATGCTCTGCCATGGCCGATTCTGATTCTCCCTGAGAGAGAGTAAAGTTTCGAACTGTTCGCTCGTCTTTATAGTGTCCGAACCCGAACCCGGAATATGACCCAAGCGCGAACTAGTTTCGGATCCTGCGAACCCGAATGTAGATTAGGAGAGAGACAGAGTGATGATAAGTATAACGTGAAGGGTACATGTGTCTTTGACTGAAATTGACTCAGGTGGTTTTGTAAACAGAAACCGTCACTATCTCCGTTACTACAGTGTGGAGATAACCGTCCATTAGTTTGACCTGACGATTCTCGTAACGGCGTAAACAGACGTGTATGTTCCTGGGCCTTTCAACTCTCAGTGACAGTGGCCCCCTCTCAATATATTTTGTTAAATTATATAGATTTTTAAAAAATGTACATAAACATCCTTGAGATTTGTCTAAAAAATACAGACACGTCTATAATTTTAAAAAATATAAATAAGTCCAATTCGTTATAAATAATTTAATTTTAGAATAAAATGATCAAAATAACATTATATTTTGACATTTACACTAGACTGTGCACTCATATCTAAGACCCAAACACCCGGGCCCAAGAACTTGGGTTTGATATAAAAATGGCGGGTTTATTTTTATAGAATTGTTTATTTTTTGTGTCATTTAAATTTTAGATTCGTCCAAAACATTGTCGTATGACTCATTTTGACGCGCTATTTCTTTTATTCTTACATTCTCTATCGTTATGTTTAGCAAAAACACATCGTCACCTTCCTCTTTGTACTTGTAACAAAGAATGAATGAGATCAAAGACCATGAAAGTGCTAGAGAATGAGACAAAAGATGAAAGACACGTGAAATGAACTATACGATGACTTTTGGGCAATCCTTAAAGTGGAAATGAAATTGAAAGATTAACGGTTCTAAATGCAATTAAAACAATTTTATATATAGTTTAGAGACTTAATTGCAAAAAATTTAAAGTTTAAAGTGTAACTTGATCATAATTTTAATTCCAAAATTTTATTTACCTCACAAAATTTTATTTACCTCACAGTAATTTTAGCATAAATCTCTACCATATTAAAAGAGATTCAAATGGGAGAAATTGTTTATTTTTCCTCTTACCCTTCATAGTCTCCTAAAATATAGTACAAATTTTAAGTATTTCACTTTTTTCTAATTTTATTCATATAATGATATTATATTTTATATTCAATGACCATTTGCGTTTAAGTTGTTAGTAAAACTAAATACTTTTATAATAAACATGTTTTAATAATTATGATATCAATAATATGAAAAAATCATATAAATGAATTTAGAGAAAGACATTAATATATTTTTCAATAAGAGAGCTATCTCTTCATATTATAATCATTTTTTTAAATATGATAAATTAATGGAATAAAAAAAATTTCTATACCATTCAAAGACGAATACTATATATAATACAATAAAAAGATTATAAACAAACTAATGTATTTAAAAATTACAACAAGTTTTAAAGATAGTTAATATTAATTTTTAATTAATCATTTATTTTAAATTAGTTTAACATTAATAAAACAAATACTTTTCTACTAGTAACAGCAAAAAAATCACTATTTAAGTTGGGTTTAAGATACATCAAATTTTTTAGAAGATATGGTTCTTTTTACATGTTCAGTAATGATGTAAACGTGGAATCTCCTTTAATAATGGATTATATTTGGTAAAATAAATATAAAGATTTTACAATATTCCTCATTAAATGGGGGCAAGACAAACATTACATAACATATGTCTCACTATATATTTATTAGTATTAATATGTGAGATATTATTCAACTAAACACTATGATGTATTGGGATTCTATAATAATAATAATAATAGTTATTATTATTATTATTATAAGATTAAAAGATTAAGGAGAGAGGGTGTGCATTAAAATCAAAAAGAAAGAATGTGAATGTAGGTCTGCAATGGCACATGCATAATGTGGCCCAAATTGGGGGACAGACTGACATTCATATAGGAATTATTTACCGTCATATCTTTGATGCATTCTTTTTGTCCCATGAATTGTTGTTGTTTTTTAAACTAAAATGTGAATCAAAATTAATTATTGTACATGGTCGATAATCAAATATTATCTATATATTATATTAAAAGAGGTTAAAAAGAGAAATTTTTTATTCTTCAAATATAATAGTACAAATTAGTTATTTCATATTTTCTTAATTAATTTCTAAATGAAACTTTATTTTTTCATAATAATTTTGTTATTAATAGTTAGTAAAATGAAATATATATAGTATTATATAATTAGATACATGAATATCCGTACATATGAAATATCTTTTATACAACAAACATTTATTTTCAAGTCAATAATAATTTGTTCAAAAAACTTTCTAAATTAACATTTTAATATATATGTTATCAGGAACATGAAAATTTATATAAATACAATTAGATAAATGCATTAGTATATATTTTAATAAGAGAAGTTATTCCTTAATAGGAATTAATAGCATATCATATGACAAATTGATAAAATAAAATCATTTCCAATATTTTCCAAATAGAAAGTGTTATATAGTATACTATCAATATTAAAACAAGTGATGTATTTGTTATTATTACTACTTTAATTTTCGTTTAGACTTATTAAAAAATCTTTGAATAATCTATTTATTTTAACGTTAATATCAATTTTAAATCATACGTATATTTAAATTGATTTAAATTTAATTAATACTATATTAAAAGTGACTTAAATAGGAAAAAAATTTTATTCTCATTACCCTTTAATATCTATTAAAATATAACACAAATTAGGTATTTCACTTCTTTCCTCATTTAATTCATTTGATAATATTTTATTTTTTATCCATTACCCTTTAATATCTATTAAAATATAGCAAAAATTAGGTATTTCACTTCTTTCCTCATTTGTTTATAATCAGCAAAATAAAATATTTTGATAATCTTATGTAAATAGAGACGTGAATATCTGTAGATTGATTTTTAGATTTTATGCTATCAATACCATGAAAATTCTTATACATGAATTTATAGAAAGACATCAATATATTTTAAATATGAGAAAATATATCTTAGTATGATATAATTATTTCTTAATAATATGACAATTTGATAAAATAAAACTATTTTCTACATTATTCAAATAGCACTAAAATTTTAATATTATAAACAAGTTATTATTATTACTATTTCAATTTTAGCTTAGATGTAGAATAATTTTTTAAAGATTATGGTATATTTATTTCAACGTCAATATGAATTTAAATTTATATGTATATTTTGAGTTAGTTGAATATGTGTGAAACATGTACGTGTCGATTAGTTATTTGTAAAAAAAAACACATATCAATCAACGGAATACAGTCATTCATAGTGTTTTTTAGTAAATAAAAGGTACATGAACCGAGAAGATAATTATACAAGTATAAGGGGCATACCCTAGGGAGATGCAAAACCTGTAATATAAAGCATTTACAAACAATTTGTTCTAAGCCATCCTAAGTCAATGCCACAAAAGAAAATGGTCAACAAAGTCAACTCCAAAAAACCCGCCTATAAGACAGCGCAACACCTAAGGGTTTTAAGAAAGATCATTGTATGGGACATTTGAAACAAGACCCATGATTACAAAAATCCCCACAAACTATGTACTAGCTCATCGCTAGGTCACGCTTAGTAACCAACAAAAGGACTACGACCCTACGTCCATGTGCAGGCTCATATTCAACCAATGGTCACCACCAAGGTAGGACAATATATAGATATCCAAAGAAAAATGAGAGCGGGGGGCGGGGGGGGGGGCTTAAATTTACAAATTATCACAATTTAAAGTTAAAACACTCAAATGGTCTTTATAAATTAGACTAATGGTTACAAGTGAACAAAGAGAAATTACATAAAGATATTTAAGTCCAGTTCTCAAGCTGCTATCACCATCATGCCAATTTAATCTTCTTTAAAGCACTTGGCTTAGAGAGCCTAGCCCTTACATTCTGAGAGATCAGTTTGATGATTATCGTATTATCTCTCAACCTACCTTCAAACACCCTAGAATTCCTCTCCCTCCACATGTAGTAAATGAAGGAGGTGAAAACCATTCTCAAAAGAGATGCCCTTAGGCTAATCCTTTTGCTCTAAACTAAGAGCCAAGAGATAAGTTGAGTCCAGCTATTTGCTCTACAAACTAGCTCACATTTAACTATGAGGTTGTCTCAGACAGATCTAGCATATCCACATTCAATAAATAGATGGGAGTTGGTCTCATGGCACCCCACATAAAAAAGGCAGTCAAAAGGTCCATTAGAACCACTAATATTCCATTGTGCAATCCTATCTATAATGGTCAGTTTATCAAGGATGGTCAACTAAGAGATAAGCTGCACCTTGGAATGTGATGTTTAAACCAAATAAGCCTAGCCCATCTGACTTTATCTCTATGTGGAGCAATGTACTTGTAGGTGTGGCTAGATGAGAACTACCTATTTGAACTAGTTGACCAGCTCCAAATGTATGGCTTAGAGGGAAAGGGAGGGAGTAAGAAATTGTTCCCGATCTTTTCATCCCACCTTGTGGGAGGCCAAACCCATTGATCAATATGAATGACTTCATTTACTTTAGAATCAATACCCCATTTTGTTACTACCAGAATTCTATGACCGAATATGGGCAGTAGGATGCCCAAGGGGTGCCATCTATCAGTTAGAAGGTATAATCAGTTGCAACCTCCCAGTATATGATAAGTATTTCGAGTCCCAAGATCTGATATTAGCATTGATTCTCTCTACCAGAGAGTCACAATTAGCCATACCCAGTTTAGTTGTGATTAGGGGCATTCCCAGGTACCTAACAGTGAGTTGGCCCTCAGGAAAACCCAGGCTCTCATGGATAGCTAAAGCAATGTCCTCATCAACCCCTAATAAAAAGGTTTGGCTCTTATGGATGTTGGGTTGCAAGCCAGAGAGGCTTTGAAATATTTCAAGACAACCTTTGATCATCAAGATAGACTTTTTGTCACCTCTATAAAAGATAAGCAGGCCATCTACAAAGCACATGTTTACCAAGTTCAATTGCTCACATCTCCAATGGTATTGGAAGTTCGTATGCTTGACAGCAAAGTTAAGAATCTCATATAAGATTTCTATGATAATAACAAACAGGTATGGGGAGATAGGGTCCCCTTACCTAATGCCTTTAGCTCCCTTAAAGTAACCATGAAGTTCTCCATTTATCTTCACGGAGTAAGAAGGTGATGAGCACACTTCATGACCCAAGAAATGAAAGGGTCAGGAAAATCGAGGAATTATAGGCCTTTCCCAATGAGGATCTAGTTAACAATATCAAAAACTTTCTTGAGATCAACATTAAGGGCACATCTTGGCATACCAATGGTTCTGTGATAGCTTATGATCAGATCTTGATATAAGAAGATGTTATCAGTTAACCTTCTCTTAGGCATAAATGCACTTTGGTTCTGAGAACTAAGGCTTGGAAGAGTAATTTTCAGTCTTTTAGCTAAGATCTTTGTAATGCATTTATAAAGAACATTACAATATGAGATTCTCACTTATTTTCAATCTTTCAGTTAAGATTTTCAGTCATTCACAGCGTTATTTCATTTCCCTTCTAATTTTTCTTTTTAATGTTCTGAAAATTGATTTAAAAAAAGTATAAATATGGCATTTTGTCATATTGAAGACATTGGATTCGAATTTTGTCAAGACAAGAAGAGGTCTTGTTGGTTGCGGTGACAAAAAGAGAGTGTTTGGTCAATAGACAACTAAAGAGCTGGCTGAAGAACTTGTCCATCACTTTATAAGTGCTTCGTCACGCTAGAGTGTAGTGAATCCCTTTGTCCGTTCTTTTTTATGACAACACAACACACTATCCACGATGTAAGGGCTGCTGCCTATTAGATCGATCACTTTATGTAAGTATCACAATACCTGTTTTAAGGGTTGGTCAAGTCCGTACTAGATGTAAGATTCGGCAAACTTTTTATGCCGACGATAAAGGAGTAGTTCAACCCTTCTAGATTCTCTGATTAGGTTTAGATAATTGTTATAAGGTCGAACTGCTAATGATCAAGGCATTTTTTTTACTTATTTTAATTCATTAAAACATCCAGATCTGTCTTGATGGCTCGTTTGAATTTTTCCTCTGCAATTGCTCAGCAACTGCAATGAACTAAAGAATAAAGTAGAACTAAAAGTTAAATACACTTTTCACTTTCATACTATCACCAAATTACATTTTAAGCGCTTTAAAATTCAAGTTGTAGTTTGTTCCCTAATGTGTTTAGAAGTCTCATTTTAAACCTTTCATCTAGAACCGTTTATTTTACCCAAAATATTGAACAAATATTGTCGGATCAGGGCTGCCTAAAACAACACCGTCATAATTCACTTGCTCTTACTTTTGTTTCTCCTCTCCGTGATTCCAGTAGTCTCCGATCACAGTATTTAATCGTCGTCATTCTTTGCAGTTAAAGGGAAGAAGCCGGTGGGAAGACGAAGTAAATGCGGGTAAACTGAGCTACACGACAATGTTTTGAGCATCTAACTTGAAACAACCGCAATTATAGACAATTTGTCTTTCAAGAACTATTGCAGTTGTAAGTAAAATGTGAAAACTATGGCAGAATGGCTAAAGCTTATACACAGACGTGAAATCCATTTTCAGATGAAAGAAAAAGAAAACACACATCACAAGTCTTAAAATGACAAGATTTTCAACAGAAAGCAACATATGTACTGTAAAAGTATAAAACACATAGATAGTAAATAGTAAACTTCATAATCCTGCAGATATAAGTTCTATCCATTCATTCCATTCTCCACCTCAAGCCGGCCATTCGTTTTTAAGAATGCTCGTGAGATGCGAGATTGATGAAGCGTTTTCATAAACAGACATACTTGATAGGATTATATGTTGATCACATTTAAGGTTTCGGGATGGAGACGGAAGTGTTCGTACTTTAATTTTTAGGACCGATGTCCTTGAGAGAATTGATCTGTTCCTCTCCCATTGCAGACATGACACTCACCACAAGGTCTTTTCCTTCAGCAAACCCGTCTTTAATCTATTAAAAACGAGAATAATTGAAAGTGAGAGATAAGGGATGCCTGACAATTCGAAAGGTAAATGAATAGTTTGTCCAGGAAATACCTGGGTGAGCAGATTGTCATCAGTAGGAAGCCTCAGGTCATCCTTAGTGCTTCCATTTTCAGTAAGAAGACTCACCTGCAAGGCACCCAACTTGGTCAGTCTTTACCACTACAACGCACCTCAAATTTGATCAAGGTCGTTATTTTTTTCTACCTATGTTTCTATTTTACTTTAGAATTTTCATTTTCAAGTGTTTTGGGGAGAGGGATTAAACTAATATATGACCATCTTTACTCAGGCCAAAGTTCTGTTGAGAAAATAATCTCAGATCGGTTGAAAATATATCTTGGCTAAGAATATAAATTAAAACAAATAACTGAGGACAGAAGGGAAACGAAAATGTTATGAGGGAAACAATACCATACAAGACATTGAAATGAAGAATGAAATACTATAAGCGTTCTAAATTCAGATCTGCAAGTTTGTATAAGCCTTAATAGAAAGCATACAGTTTTCAGCCCATGATCAACTTCATTTCTTTTAGTGATATATCGTTTTGTCAAATCAAAATCATCTTAGTAAGACAGAGACAACTCACGAAACCATCTTCAGATATATCGATCAGCTGATAATCGGTACGATTAACATGCGGAACCTGTAGAAACAACAATAATAAGAGAATTAACAAGCAAGTGAGATTTAAAACAAAACAAATAAAAATTAGAGAAAAGCAAAAATTGAGGATATAATTACATCACAGTTGTGGGAAGAAGGAACAATATCTTCCAGTTTCTTCCCGTTAAATATATCAATTCCCACAAAGTGACACTTTGCATGCCCATGTTTGCCTGTTTTTGAAGTTGAAACTTCAACAACCTGAAGTTATAAACAAGAAATCAGCATGGATTTCAGCTGTACAAATTATGAATTGTTCATAGCAACTAGTGAATAGGTTTGAAATTCCCCACTCAAACTCATACTACCAAGAGAGAACCACTAAATCATAAATCCATTAAGCTTCAAATAACTACTTCTTGAGAATTATAGAAGAGATGTAATTTCAAAATGACAATTCCAGAAGAAAACATTCCCAAAATCAACAGAGTGAATAAACGAAGAATCAGAAACCAAGTATGTAATTTTATATCAACCTATAGTTAATCAAGAATGAGAATAACCCATTAAAAGGATTGCAAAATTAGAACAAACGTACTTAATTTGTCACCAGAAAAATTCACAGAAAATGGAAAAATTTACAGAGAAAGTTAGGAGGGAAACCTTGCAAGGCCTGCCCTTAATGACGATGTAGCCATTCTTGCGAATGGTACCAGCTTGCTGAGGGTAAGTCTTGGACGCTCCAGCGTCGGCCTTGGATTCGAAGTGGTGTTCCTCGTCGGACATCTCTTTCTGTTTTTTGTTTCTCCTTCCCTGACAACCAGTCTCTTTTCTCTCTCTAAAGGCAAAGAATTAAAATTTGCCGTGCCTATATCCCCAACTTTGAAGTCCTTTTCTGGCCGTCAGATTATATTCCCTTCTACTGTCGTTCATCTGATGAATTTCATCAGCACCCTTTATCAAGTCCAAGTCAAATAGTGGGTCCAAAATGAAAACGATTTATGATTCTCTTTTTTTTTTCAATTTTTTTAAAAAAACACAAATTTAATGGCATTGAAATATTCTCTCTCAAACTCATAACCAGGTGATAATATAATTAGTATGTCTTCATTATTATGTAAATTCATCTAATCTATTCAAAGTTGTAAATAAAATTAAAATTGATAAAAATTTTACATTCACTAAGCTAGATAAGTTTATTTCATTAAATGAGTTGTCATTTATTGTAAAATAATATGCTTAAAGATAAATATATCTTAAGATTAGACTTAAACGCAGATAATTTTTTCAATTGAAAGTTGGAAAATACTATTCTATCCCTTTTTTCCATGATCTGTGGCACCCTAGAGGCATTTCGTCTGAGATTGGAGGGTTAACTTTCTTTCTAGCTCGGGTTTATCTCACAATGCTTCTTTTTACATTCCGATTAACAATGAAAGTTAGACCTGGCCCAACCCTATGTTGTCTGCTTGTTTCCATCAGTAGGGTTTTGTTGATTTCTTTACACTTCGTTCTCACGAACAGTGACTCTGGAAACTATCTCACAATGATTTGTTCTCAGTTTGCAACACCTACAAGGGTCTCTACACTCAAAAGGACCTTCAGCCTTGGACTGCTTTAGCGTGGTTCTCTGGACATATTCCTAAGTGTGGCTTCATTACATGGCTAGCTTGTTTGAACAGATTGTTTACAAAAGTCTGTGTACATGCTTGGAATCTCAATGTTGACGTAGCTTGTGTTTTTTGTGCAGATAAAGTAGAAACTATTGATCACATTTTTTATCATTGTCCTGTAACTCGTAGGTTACTTCTTACTTTGACGGAAAAGTGTGTTTCCTCTTCTCCCTCTACTTCCAAGAGCTCTTTCTTATCTTGGTTACTTAACATTAGGAAAGGTAGTGTTTACTCTAGCTTGATTTTTAAGCTTGTTTTTTATGTTTTTCTTTATTATATCTAAGTTGAGAGAAATAGAAGTTTGTCCATTAATAAAATCATGGACACTTGTATTCTTTTTAGAAAAATCTTTGGTATGGTTCTTGATAGATTAATCTTTCTTAATAGAGATAGAAATTTTAATATTGATGATGACTTGTTAGTTTGGTATTGATTATTTGTTCAAATTTTATTTTGTTTTGAGATATGTCCATTGTATTTATGTATATTTTTTTATTAATAAAAAAATTAAAATATTTTAATATTTTATCTAACCCATTATCAATTATAGCACGATGTGACGTTACTTAGACAAAATGGGTTAATACACTAACATACTCTTAGTTCGTCATTATCATATAATAGTGTCAATTTATAAGTAATTTTTCAAGGACACAAATCAACCAAATAAATTTCTGTCTACGGCGAATTTATGTGCGGTCAAGAGAACACGTGCCTCGATCCTTGAAGTCTTAAGTTTTTCTCCATATCTAGCCGTTTGTGCCCGTCTTTTTTTTGGTATTTTTAATGTTTTTTTGTACATAATATTTTTAAGCTTAAAATTATCAAATAAAAAAGGGTAATTTTGCATATATACATGCATTGATCTTTAAAATACCACAATACTTACTTTCTTCACAAAGTAAGTAAAATTGAAGTCTAATTCTTACCTCTATATATAATTGTCTTTTGATTTATTTTTTGAGACATTGATATTATTATGTGGTTTACTATGCTATCTTCTAATTTTTGTTAGATTTATTCTTTTAATATATTTAAATATTGGAAAATAATTTGTTTGAGGATCGATGTTTACGCTTAAACTACTTATTACTCTACCACTAAAGATATAATATTGTTATTAGTATTGTATAAATTGGATTATATAATCAAACAATTGATAAATAAGACAATGATAATCTTTCTATGACATATATATTTCGTAGCGATAACATCAAAGATTATTATAGAACATAAGTTTATTATTAAACGTATTGAATACTAAAAAAGATTAGTCATAAACATATGTCTTTTATATAATTAGACAAGCTTTTTAAGTTATTATCTGATACGTCTTGAAACAAAATCACAGATCCACTGTCATGTGCATCATCTCATAATTTAAATTTAATTTATTTATCACTTATTTGCCAGTGATAAATGATAAAAGAGTAAAAATACTTGTCCATTTGGGGCTAAGTAATAAGGTGGTTCTTCCCATTAAAAAATTAAAGATATCATTTTATAAAGTGCGATATGTGATTTTTTAATTAAAAAAAATGTTGAAGAGGCATAAAACATTCAGTCTATTTTGTTATACTAGTCTATTTAGAGATTGAGATACCCAACCATTCAACGGCTCATATAAGCCTCTCAATTACTTATAGTCTTTTAATAAAAGGCTTTTAATTAATAACCTAAGCATATTTAAGCAATTCTATGAAATTAAAAAGCAAACTTTATTAATGAAATTACAATCAAATTAGAACAAAAAAAATGTAAGTAGTTCACACTATTTTCTCTAAAAAGTTTGATTCCAAAGCTTCATGCTCGAAAGTTTATTCCAAAAGCCATTATCTTTGCTCATAAAGATGCAAATTTGGAATACCATTTCTGACTTCCTTTGGGAAACTTGCATGGGATCTAGTTCTTGGCGATTATTCTTCCAAAAAGTGGTCAGTTTTTGAACGATGCAGTTCATTTAATTTAAATCGTCCAATATATTTTTGTGCAGCCCAGATCTAATAACATGTAATTAAAATTGATCGCTTTCTTTTACATTTTTTGTTTTTTAATCATCTGATTTAGATCGTCCACACTTATATAGACGATAAAGATTTCTTCGGTAGTTGCTCAAGAACGACGGAAAATCCATATTCCCAAGTCAAAATCCCAAGTTTTAGCCTTAAGGCTTAAACACAACAACTTTCTAAATTAATGCACGTGGTGGTCAAGCATGTGATCGTTAAGACTTAGCAGGACCACTGGTCGGCTAGGAATTTGTCTGACTAGGCCATCGATGATCGGCCCTCCCGTATTGAAGATTGGGTTTGGGCCTTAATAAACTTATAGAGGTGGTTTATTTACTATTAATTTACACAAATAGATCAATGGTAACTAGTATAAAAAAAATATCAAAAATAATTACTACACCCATTTATAAAAAATCACTGTGTCCAAAAATAATTTCAGCGTGAAAATTTACTTCTGATTGTGAATTGTATATATAATATATATATAGAACATATTAGATATATATAGAACATATTAAATATACATGCAATATATTTATTTATACAATATATATTATATAAATTTTCAGCCCTCAAATTTTGTTGGGCGCGGAGGCTTCGGTTTTTGCACAGATTTGCTTAAAAGAGTTTGTGATGAAATTTTTTTATTTTTATTTTTTATTTGACTGTTTTTTATTTTTTTAAAAGTAATATATTCTTGATGTTCACCCGTTTATTTACTCGACTTTCAGAGCCTATTTGGCTCGTCGAAGAAAAAAAACTGTAAAAATTATTTGCTTTTAGTGTAAGTATTAAAGTTCGTTTTTTCAGAAACTGAAAACAGTTTAATCTACGAAATATAAGTATATTATAATATATTTATTATATTTCAAATTTTGTAATTCTTAGTATTTGCTCATTTATATTATTTTGTTGTCATCATTTAATAATGCAAGATCATGACTAGAAAGTAAAAAAAAATAAACACAGAGCAACCCAATTTGAGGCTTTCTAAGTGGATAGGTTTATCGAAATTATGAATCATTATTATATAGGGGTTGAAAATTACTGAATTAAAAGAAAAAAAAACGTTGAAGTATATGTAATTTTTAACAAATAATTAATAGAACCATCACATGTTACATGAAAAGGTGAGGAATCTAATTTATTTTTCCAACTTTAATTGGGAGAAAAAAGATGAAACATAAAAACAAAATAGGACAGTTCTTACATTGCACATTTACAGGGTTTGGTCGATTCCGTACTCATGCTGAAATCTAGTATTTCTTCGTATCAGTACATAGAAATAAAATTGATTTGCAACGTGACTTTACGACTGACTCATATTAGTTTGATATGAATAATTAATTTTACTTATGAAGTGTTTATTTGATTCTCATGAAATTTATTTTTGTAGAATTCAATTCTAAATTGTCATTCTAATTATTTACAATAATTTTGAAATCCAATTTTCAAGTGGGTCTCATATGATGAGCGAAATTAATTTCTTTTACTTCAAAATGAGATTATTAATAAATATGTGATAATGAGATTTCATATTTTTTATTCATTTAAAATGAAATATAAAAGTTAATGATACCTTCAAAATATTTATCTAACCAACTCTCACTTCTTATATTTATTTTTCTTGAAGATATTTTAGTAATGTCATATATTTTATTCCGATTAATTGATTTAGTAAACACAAACAATCATTCTTATTTCTAATAATCTTATTCATATCGGTTATAAAATCATTAATATGATTTCAGATTTTAGTTCTTAGTTATTCCAATATTCATCTGACTCTTAGAGAAATTGATTTTAAACATCATTTGATTTCAAATGCATGTAAACGTGCAATTAAGTCAGTACTTTTTAAAAAACTAAAAGAAAGTTTTTGTATTATTTTAATGCTTTAAGTAAGTACATATCTACGTCATTAAAATGAACAATTAGTTGCGACCTTACAAAACAATGCACTTTTTTGTCATTTATATCCTATAGCTAATAGCATGATGCGTTGAATTTCGAACTTCAAGACAGAATAACTTTGAATCCACTTACGAGGAGCACTTTGTCAAAATACTTTAATACATTAAAAATTGACTTCATACTATGTGTGTGTTTATTAAATATTGTTGCTTGAAGGACATTTAGTATACAAAAATATTTTCACAATAAATACATGATCTTGTGTCTTTTAAAATGTTTTTACATGCACATAAATATACTTTAAAATATATACAAGTGTTTCTTAGAAAAATATATATTACATAATTATGAACTAAAATATTGTTAGTTCAATGTATAAAAAACACTTATAGTCGCAAACACTAACAAAATTTTAAGTGACATAATAATATGTTATTCATTTATAGGTTAGCAAATTATTTTATAAAACATTTGAATGAATAATACATTACTTGGTCATTTAAAACTTGATCGGTTTAGAATTGTTTTTATAATAAAGTAAGTCTAGAAAAAAATAAAAATAAAAAGATAATACTTGACTGATGATCGGTGTTTTGACCCAATAAGATAAGGTCATTTAAGGTCATTTGATATACTACTATTTATTTTAATCTTAATTAAAATTATGGTGATCCCTATTAAAATATGTATTAAAAAAATTTTAAAGAAAAAAAATTAATCTGATATAGTTTAGCAAAACAAATTCTGATTTAGTAGTTTTATTTGGTAACGTTAGCAAAACGATTCCTTTTCATTGTTATGTTTTTCAAATGTAGTTGGTCGGACATGGAAAACAATATAAATCTTTGATTAATTTGGCATTTAAAGCATATGATAAGAAAAAAAATAAAAAGTAATAATATAAATATTTCATACAATATGATTCATCAATTAGAATTTTTCTATTAAATTTTTCATCTTCTACCTAATAAATTGGTCACGTGACCAATATTTACTCCTATTTTGACATTTTTGCACTTCTTACACGTGGACTATACTTACACTAAAAAATCACTACTTTTTCACCCTTCTTCTTCATCATCGCACAGGGTTTAGAGTTACAGCAGCCAAAAGTATATGCTTCAAAGTTACAGCAGGATCAAAAATACAAAAACCGGCAAAAATCAAACTCAAATTCACATAAATGCTCAAACTCAAATCTACAGCAGGATCCAATTAAAAGAAATGCTGTTAAGTTACATCACTAGACCAGAGCAGGAGGGGGTGAACAACAGTATAAATTCACCGGAACGACCAGGATCAAGATCAAAGTCAAATAGAAGAAAAATACCCTTCCTAAGTCAAAAGAAAAAATAACATACAAACACTCATAAACATCAGAATAAGCGTGAAGAAGCCCTTCCCTCTCTTCAATTTTCCCCTCGAAGAACCCCTTCCCCCTCTTCGATTTTCCCCCGTGCGAGAACGGAGAACCCCTTCCCCTTCTTCGACTTTCCTCTATGCGATGGAAGAAGAAGCGTGAAGAAGCCCTCCTCCTTCGTGATTTTCTCGTGCTGCTTACATGATTTGGTTTAGGGGTGTTCAAAACAAACCCACTCGAATCGTTTCTTTATTTATATTGGGATCAAAATTTGGTGATTTTTGAATCGAATTGAACCGAAACTTTAAATATATAAGATTTTTTTATTTTTTATATATAAATTATTATAAAAGTGAATCAAACCGAAACAAAACTTTAATTTTATATTTATTTTTTCAATAATATTAATAAAAATTATTTTTAATTAATAATATCGAACAGAAGAACCGAACTGAAATTCACGGTTCAGATTGACTCGGTTCTTTTAGTATTCACGGTTCGGCTCGGTTCGGTTTTGTCGCTGAACTGAATCGTGAATACCTCTAATTTGGGTTGGATTTTTTGCAAGACTATACCCTAAGAAAAAACATTTTGCGAAATTGTACTCCTCCACTAATTTATGCACTCTCTAACCCATTGCTCACCTCCTCTCCAAAAGCAGCTCATGGAGTTACTAAACAGCCCATGCGCAAATTCTAAACGACGGCTAAAAAAAGTAATTATTACACTTTTTTGAAACTCACCCCTACATTGAACCCACCCCGTCGTGTATGACTTCACCATTTGAAACTCTCCTCTTGCATTTCCTTCATTTTCCTCTCTTATATTTATTATCTCTTTCTCTCGAAGTTGAAGCATCTCTCTCTGTGTGAAAATCTTTTAGTATTAGTCTCTCACAACAATGTATGTTTTTTCTAGGATTTTGATTTTTTTTTCTGGGTTTATGAGTTTCTAATTTTTGTAGGTTGATGGGTTTCTTGGTATTTTCTCTAGGGTTTATATGTGTTTCTCTATTTTCTTCTCTAACACGATTAGGTACGCGATGAACGTTTAGTTATCGTATCATGTACATAATGAGTACACGACAACCATGCAGTCATCGTGTTGTACATGGGGACTACACGATCATCGTGTACCCCTCACATTACATTACACGATCATCGTGTACCCATCGTGTGGTCTATAGCAGGGGTATATGACCAACGTGTAGTTATCATGTAGTGTACATGAGGACTACACGGTCGTCGTGTACCCTCTTGTACATTACACGATGGGTACACAATGATTGTGTACCCATCATGTACTCTACACGATATGCGTATACGAGTATTGTTTACACTTTAATTCTTTGATTTTATGTCCTTTTTGAATTTTCTACAGGTTTTGCTTCATCATCAAATGTTATGGCTTCATTGATGAGCAAGCGATACGTCTATGACGTTACAAGAATTCCCAAGGCCAGGGAAAATGCAAAGTGCAATACGAACGTAATAGATGTTATCAAGACCAAGCTAATAGCTCCTCAACTCTCCCTATGAAGCCCGATATGAGAAGATGTGACTAGAGGGATAGAGGATGAGTACACTTTTTTGTCATCGTGTAGCCTACACTAGACCCGTGTAGACTTCACGAAGGAGGAAATAAAACAAAAGGTAGAAGAAATGCAACGGAACAGCCCAACCATGGAGAAGAAGACGGGCTCATCTGCCTTGGTGATCTTGGTAAGAGAAAGATCAAGAGATCTCAGTTCCTTGAGTCTCCCACTTGGGAAACGCAATAAAATGAAAAGAAAAATCAGCGTAGAAAAAAGGTGGAGGAGAAAGTGGTGGAGACAACATAATTCAAACCTTTAACACTTATGCTTGATATATCTTCAGAGGATGAATTCCGTTTTAATGTCTGGTTCTCCTCATCAAGGGCAAAGTAACTTCTGAAATTTTGTTGTACAATTATTCTTCTCATACACGACGGTTACACTGACATCGTGTAGTCGTCGTGTAGTATACATGATGATTACACGGACATCGTGTAGTTTATACGATGTTACACGGACATCATGTAGTCATCGTGTAGACTACACGATGGTTACTCGAATATCGTGTTTCTGAGGGTTACACGATGGTGTGCCAATCGAAACTCTTATTTTTTATCTGTATTTACATTGTACAGGAACGGGAAAGTAAACGATTGGTAATGCGTCGGTAAATTCCTAGTTCAAAACACTAGTATCCCCACCTTATTAGTGGCTTGAGTCCGATGTAAGTAGTTATATTTATAATCTTTTTGAATGTGATATTTAAAATAAATATAAATATTTTATGTAATCTTTTTTACATTGTAGCATATCAATGCATACTTGGAGGCAATGATGAGGGATTTACGGGACTACAACCCGCATATCAGAGTTACTATTGGCGATTTACGTATGGAAGTAAGTAAAATGTTTTATGTAGTCTACATGAGGCCTTCATGAGTATCGTGTAGACTTCATGTAGTCTACACGAGAACTTCATAGGCAACGTGTAGACTTCATGTACTCTTTTTTATTGATATACAATGTTTACTGTGATATTATAGGGAAACCTAACGGGCCATGTGGAAGTGTTTGAGAATGATCCCGCGGCCTGAGATGTTCACGTTGATGATACTCTTCAGTACCAAATCTTTGGCTTACAGACAAACTTTGGAAGGGAGTGGGAAGAGTCTGATATGGTAGGTCTTTTTTTACTTATAAGGTAGTAAACATTTTTTTTACTTATAAAAGTCATTATTTATTCTTATATATCAATTTGTATAGGTTATATTCCCCATGAATGTGGGCAATAGTCATTGGTTTACTATGGAGCTAGATTTGAATGACCAATGCATTAATATTTATAATTCCTTGAACACGCCATATCAAAAGTCTAAGTATCCTGAACTTATAAAGTCTTTTAGGAAGATTGTCCCTCATTTTCTTCAAATTATGAATATTTATAAAAAAATGGGGTTCAACCGAAAGATGAGTGAGAATATAAGCCAATGTCGTGTCCACAACAAAAGAATGAGTAAGTGAAATATACATATTTTTTTAAATCTTCTATGTACTTAGAATTTCATACATATTATGTAATTGTGTTTTTTCCATTTCATGTGTTTTGTAGTTTTGATTGTGGGGTATTCTCCTTAAAGTTTGTCGAAGCCCTAACATATGAGATGGATCTCTAGGAAATAACTTAAAAGAGAATGTCAGCGTAAACGTATTGCAATTGAGTTATTTGCATGGGAAAAAGTCAAACCGCCATAATTTTTTATGTATAGATTGGATATATATTATTTATACTGATTTTATGGTTTTTTTCTTATATAATTTTTAATGCCCAAATTTTTATATGTTGTTGAATGCTTGATTTTACCGTTGAATGCTTAGTTTTACCGTTGAATGCTTGGTTTTGGTTCTTGAAGGCTACACGATGACTTCACACACATTGTGTAGGCTACATGATGTCTACACTGACCTCGTGTGCCCATCGTGTAGTGTACAGAAAGAGTCAATGAAGTAAGTATAGAATAGGTATACTACAAGATGTGTACACGGTCCTCGTGTACTCATCATGTAGTGTACAATAAGTCTCAATGAAGTTACAGAATGTGTAGTCTACACGATGGGTACACTGACCTCGTGTACCCATCATGTAGTGTACATGAAGACTCAATGAAGTAAGTATAAAATGGGTAGACTACATGATGGGTACACGAGGTCAGTGTACTAATCCTGTAGACTACATGATTGTTACACGGTCATATTGTACCCATCATGTAGTGTACAAGAAGACTCAATGAAGTAAGTACATAATGGGTAGACTACACGAGGTCAGTGTACCCATCGTATAGGCTACACATTTTGTAACTTCATTATCTTCTTGTACACTACCCGATGTATACACGAGGACCGTGAACCCATCATGTAGTCTACATATTTTGTATTTACTTTATTGAGATTTCATATACACTACACGATGGGTATACGAGGTCAGTGTAGACATCATGTAGCCTTCAAGAAACCTACACGATGAGTGTGAAGTCATCGCGTAGCCTTCAAGAACCAAAACCAAGCATTCAACAACATATACAAAATGGGCATTAAAATTATAGTGTACAGAAAGACTAAATGAGGTAAGTACAGAATGCGTAGTCTATATCACAATATTAAATAACAACCACAATTCTTATTTCATATTAATATTTAAAAAATACAAGGGTCAACATTTATATGTTAAGTGGCTTGGTCACTATGTTAAGTGGCTTGGTCACACTTTCTTCTCACTACTTCCTCACCTCTAGATGGAATTCTAACTATCTTAGGTCTTCCACTTTGTCGTCTCGTTATAGGCGACAGTTTGACCTTTTCTTGAACCCTCTGGTTGATGATCCAATCCGCTCTATCTCCAATAGGATATATTGTTTATGTACATACAACAATTAAAGCTTCATTTTTATAGTGCGTCGAACACATATTGTATGCGAAAATATTACGCTGCCAACATGCAACCAACGCTTGCTTGCATGGAATGATCAAGATAAAATTCTCGACACGTACACGTCTTAAGATTCAAGTTTACCACTGCTTCCCTACCCCCATCCACGAATCATAAGGAAACAATGTTAGTGTACGTGATGCAAGATGTTTCTTATTAAGCTCCATCTCAACCAAATCTATCATTTGTGAGTTGACTTGACATGTGGCCGTTTGTCATTCATAGAATCACCGTTGTAACATGTCACAGATATATTCTATAAAACTTGTAATGAGAAGCTTTCTAGCATATTTCAAAATTTCATTCAAACATTCTGCGATGCTTGTAGTCATTATGTTGTACCGCCTTCCATTAAAGCATGAACGAGCCCATCTCTCAACTCCCCCCACCGACGTGTATTGTGAGATATCCGAAAATGCATGTGTAAAATGAGTCATCAACCGATCGAATTCTGATCAACGGTATTCCTTTGCAACTTTAAAAAATAACGTGATCGCATCTTCCTTTTTATAAATTGATTTGATATTTTGGTCCAAGTGGAAGATGCAAGCTCCATGAAGTGCGTTGAGAAAGACAATCTCCAGAGCATTCAATATACTTGTATGCTTGTCAGATATAAACACCAAGTCTGCCGGATCACCGATTACACCGTGAAGTTTACGGAAGAACCATTCCCATGAATCATTATTTTTTAATCGCATTACCGAATGCAATGGGATAGACTTGGATGTTCTTATCCTTTCCTGTTGTGACAAATAATACACCTATGTATTTAGCTTTTAAGGCGGTTACGTCAACAACAATAACAGGTCGTATACAGTGGGATAATCCACGAATAGAGGGTCCAAGAGCCATGAAAAAAATATTTAAAACGATCACATTCGTCGGTCTCTATGTGTGCTGTTGTCTCTATAAAGTATTTAATATTGTTGTATTAAAATAGATAGAGTACATGGTCTACACGACGGGTAAACGAGGGTAGTGTACTCATCGTGTACACTACAAGTTGGTTACACTGTCATCGTATAACCATCGTGTAGTGTACAAGAAAATTTGATGAAGTCAGTACATGATGGGTACGCTACACGATAATTACACGAGGTCAATGTACCCCTCGTGTACATGATGTAATTATCGTGTAATTATCTTGTAACATACACGATGAGTACACAATTATCGTGTAGACTTTATGATGGCAAAAAAATACCTGAATTTTTTAATTTTAACATATGACAATATGTTGGGAGCATCCTATAGTTGTCTTCAGGCGACCCTTAATTCCAAAGCATACTCTCTAGCCCTACATGCCTTATAATAACCTATGTTGACTTCAAGATCAATGCGAACATCTTCAATTATGTCTTTTAACATATATTCACATTCAACACTTGTGTATTTGGATCTCATAGTGTGACCAATGAATGTGGATGTAGCTTGATGATGTTCATATCTCAACACCTGTAACCTCTATGTGCATGTTTTCTCAACACATATAAGTACCAACAATGAAGGTGATGACTTGAAGATCTGAAACTCAAAATTTCTCTAGGATGGCCATCAAACGACAAATCGTAACCAACTCGGCTTTATCACCATACAACTCATTCATATTTTTTGTATCTGATACAAGCTGATTCAAAACAGCCCGTTGCTCACTGGACCCAAGACGTTGTTCATTCAAATTATCTAATTTTTTTAGTTTCATGGACAAGTGGTATCGGGTTCGGGACCAGTATTTGAGTCTGGAATTGTTGTATGGCGGTATCTATTGATGGCTTCATCATGGTCATCTACACGATTGGCGTGATCACACGCTTACTGATCAAACTCATCATCGTCATCAACATCAACACCAACATCCTCATCCTCGAAATCATCATTATCGTCACCAAGGTCATGACTAAAAATATCATCATAATGATAGTTCCTTTCAAAATGATAATCACTCTCAAAAGCGATAAATGCTTTCATGTAGAGGTTGTTGTGATGTTGTGGTTTCAAGAACCCAGCTTTCATAAAATTCAGTAGTTTCAAGAACCTGAAATGGAAAAAAAAATGGCTTGGTACTTACGAATAGTGGGGTTCATGGTGATTCTGATATGTTTTTTTTAATAAAGAATTGTAGATCTCTATTATTTAAAAGTTCAGCAGGAGGACATGGGACATATCTTCTATAAAAAAATTTGATGGACATATCATATTTTAAGGGGTCTATTTGGAGTTCTTCACGCAATATAGATGATAGCTTGTGGTAAGTACAATTAGTTGATATCTCCAATAATTTGGTCTTCTCTCCATCAAAAGACCATGTTGAACCATTTTTCACCCAATATCTATCATGGATTATAAAAATTTGAACTTCAGACATATCTGTGTATACATAAATGAAGGAGGTCAATAGATGGAGACTACACAACGAAATGGAATATTATTGGATGATCGTGTAATTATCATGTATTGTACATGAGGCTTACATGATCATCGTGTTAGTCATCGTGTAGTGTACACGAGATCTATACGAGGAGCATGTACATTGCATGAAGTGCACACGAGGACCGTGTAGTACACATATAGTCCTTTAGTACACTGCACGATCATCTTGCAGTCATCATGTACGCTATATGAACTTGAAACAACATCATGAATATTGTTGTTCGAACAAAAATGCTAGGAAACTCATGAAAAAACCCATGAAACTTCAAGCTTTCCAGACAAAAAATACAAAACTCATACCTGTAAGCCTTCATTAAAGATGAAGTCGCTTTCCTTGAAGACGAAGAAGACGATGAAAGCAAACTGATTTTGCAGAAGGAAAAAGAAGAAGAAGAAATGACGAAGAATGAGGAGAAATGAGGGCAATGGGGGTGGGTAGGGAGGTATAGTGTTTAGTGAGAATTGACTTTGACATTTGATTGAACACTATGTAAGAAAGACATTGGAGGAAAAATTGAAAAAAGTGAAGGGAGGTGGGCCAGGGGTTATAGAGTGCACAAATTAATCTTGAGATATATTTTTACAAATTCAAAATGCTAGGGGTATACTTCTGTAAAAAACCCCATTTGGGTTTCATGACAAAAGGCGCAGTTTTTATCTTTGTTTCATGACCAAACGACATGTTTTGTCTCTTTTTTTTGTCTTTTTAGGTTTCAGTCCAAGTGTAAGTAAGGGTAAAAAATCCAAATGAGTAAATATTTATCAGAGGGGATTTTATTGATGGATCACGAAAGTTGAAGGGTTTATGAAGAAGAGGTCTCTTTAAAAAATTACTAAGATTGAAGGGGTATATGTAAAATTAACCCTAATTATAATGGAAGTATACTTAAAGAAAACTATAAAATAAATTTAATTTTAATTAAAAAATAATCATTTATTACACATTTTAGTGCAACCTGTCATAACTTTAATTAAAAATAAAATAAACAGTCATATAATACATTATCTTATTTTATTAGGTCCTCACAAGTCAGAAAGAACTTCTCCTGATTAAGTATATTATCCAAAATAAAATATCAACAACAGGCACAATGATACGAAGAAATGGAGGGGGTGGGGCCAAAATGTCGAATGAAGTTTGAAGCTTTATTTCAAGAGGTTGATGATGATTCTATCCACTAACCAGTGATGAATAAGATCATGGCCGAAAACTTCACTTTAATTATAACTTACACTCTTACTTGTGTGTTGTGTCGTGGATTTGTAATTATGGTTAGAGCATTCTATGTGAAGATTGAGAATTTTTATATCCAAATAATGGTAGTAGTGAATCTCTTTAAGAAAAAGAACTGAACTGTCAATCTTTCAAGATTAAGACCATTTATTTTTGTTTTGAACACAATAGAGGTATTCTTTGGTGTTTTATATAATAGTCCAAAGATGTTCTTACTATGTTGTCCTTGGTTACCAAACTGATATGGCACGCAAGCCATGTAACAAAGCTGCACTTAGGGACTGCCTTCTTAAACCAGACTACCCTAGCTCAACCAACATGTAGAGGATGATTGACAGGGGATTCATATGTACTTCTGATGTTAGACTTTACCATTTGCAGTTGGTTTCCTTTTGCTTGCAAATAAATCTACAGAGGTTTTTCCCCAAATACCTAGCTTGCAATTTAAAAAAAATTCATGGTGATAGGTAAATTATTATTTGTCATGTCATGTTTTAATTTTATTCACTAACATATTATAACTTGAGTGTTTAAGAATATAATTTTTTTAGGTTCAATTCAAACTAGTGCGGGTATAGGTATAGGTTTTGAAACTATATTTGTGTCTCTATAATAAGGTAAATGTAATTTATTCAATATTTTTCAACGTTGAAAAAGGTGGTGAGTTTATACTCATCCATATCATATACCTTTCCATATATGTGAAAACAAAAACTCTACAGTGGAAATCACATGCAACCATGTTTTTTTATTATTATAAGATGGAGCACAGAAAGTACATTCATGGAGAGATGGTCCTGACTCCAATGGCCACCATTTCTTATGACTTCATATGTAAAGCTAAAGCGCCAGAGGCTAAAGTCTTTAACGCATGCAATTGGCTCATGCAGTTTTCCTGTTTAGTTCATGTGCATAAGAAAGAGTATTTGACAAACATTCATTCAATCTGCAGAAAACATATGACCAAAGTTGAAATGAGTTCAAATAGAAACTGTGAAACAATACCGGCTTTCATTTACTCGCACCAAACTCAGCGAATATAATAACTTAAAACTTTGATTTTGCCAACAGAGGGAAGCCAAAGAGATACATTAATATCGAAACCATGATTTTAGAGAACGAGGATTACTGTACATTTCCCTTGATCAGCAGAAAAATATAAGAGGAAAAAACTCACAACACATAGAACAAATTGAGTTGAGGGATGGGGTGGGGGTGGGGGTGGGGGAGAAAAGCCTGAAAGAAATTAACTCCCATGTTTTCCATTTTTCCTTTGTTCTTCATTGATGGGCAGCAGCTACTGGTTCAATGTCCTTCAAAAGTCCAACTATCTGCTGCATGCTTGGCCGCTTCGACGGAAGATCAGCCGTGCATAGATATCCAATCTTAAGGGCCTCTTCCATTTGATCATCAGATTCTGTATCGCGAATCTTCGGATCAATAGCCCTTAGCCCTTTGTTCTTCCTTATAAGTCCTCTAACCCAACTCACTAAATCTGCATTTGCATCTTTCTCCTCTGGATAATCATCTCCAATTGGCTTCTTACCTGTAATTAGCTCAAACAGGACAATCCCAAAGCAATACACGTCGGATTTCGGTGTTGGGTTTTCATCGTCTGAATTTAGAAACTCCGGTGCTGTGTATCCAGGCGATCCGTGGGAGATTTCCTCAACTAAGCCATTACCGAAAACCTTTGCCAATCCAAAATCAGATAATCTCGGCTCTAAATTGTAGTCCAGATAAACGCTACTAGCCTTAACGTCTCTGTGAATGATCGGAGGCGAGCAGCCGTGATGAAGAAACGCTAAAGCTCGTGCTGTGCCAAGCGCGATTTTGTGACGGAATCTCCAAGTCGTTAATAGCCCTTCAGAGCCCACTTTTTCGATTCCGTTATTTTCGTCTTCCTCCCACGTATCCGTGCTCCAATCCTCTGTTGCTTGAACTCCGAGTGGCAAGTCGTGGAGCAAATTCTGTAAGGTCCCGTTCTCCATGTAATCGTAAATCGCGATTCTCTGATCGCCAGCTAAGCAATATCCGGTTAATGGAACGAGGTTAGGGTGTTTAATCCGACCGAGACTCTCCAGCTCTCTTGCAGCTTCTTGGTCTGTCAATGTTGAACCATGGACCAAAACTTTTACAGCCACGTGCACACCGCCGGGGAGGAATCCTCTGTAAACAGGACCGAATTTACCCTCGGCCAAAAGGGTTCCCCGGTCGAAATTCGAAGTTGCAGATAAGAGGTCTGCGAATGTTATATTCAGTAATGGTTTCTCGAAAATTACTACTGGGACTGAATTTGCCTGCTTTACATCGGCCACCCATGTCGTTGAATCGGTTTGGAACGAAAAGGGGCCGGAAATATTCTGTTCTTCTTTGTATGAGGCTTGCTTTACTACCCACATTCCACTTTTCCTTCTGCAACCAAATGCTAGAAATAGAAGTCCAACAAGCAAGAAGACCATTGTTAGTGTTAATACCAAAGCCAACTTTAATCCCTGGTGTTTAATTGGTTTTCTTCTGAAGAGGCTCGGGTTTGCAGCAATCGGGCAGCTGTTTGATGATCCGAAAAGGGCTGATTGGAGGGTTTCAGGTGAGAATTTGGAAGAACAGAAAGTCAAATTGTTGTAAGAGAAGTTGAACCTCTCCATCCAAGAGAGTTTTTCCAAAAGCAAAAATGGAATCTCTCCGCTCAAATTGTTCTGTGAAAGATCAAGAACTTGGAGTTTCTTTACACTCAACGACGGGATTCTGCCAGAAAGATGGTTCATGGAAAGATCAAGAGTATTAAGATTACTCAACCGCGAGATTTCCGGGGGAATGTGATGAACAAGGCTAGTTTTGGACAGATTCAGATATTCTAAACTCAGAAGGAGTTCGATTGGAGGAAATTTCTGATTGCTAAATCTATTATAAGCAAGATTAAGGTGTTTAAGGTTCTGGGTATGATTCAAAATGTGGAAAATTTCTCCACTGACCTGATTCTCAGACAAATCCAGATAAACCAAACGCGACCGGTTATGGCTAGAATTGAACTGTACCTGAGAAATATGCCCCTGAAACTGGTTTCTACTCAAATCAATCACCTCCATTTGCTCCTTCAATACACCCATAAAAGCCATAACGGAACCTTGAAAGAAATTCCCAGATAAATTAAGAGAAGTTAAAGCCATTAGCCCAGATAAATCACTATCCCTGCCATAAATCTGGTTCCCTGCAAGGTTCAAGCTTTTGAGCTTAGGGAATTTGACACCAAACCCATCAGGAAGAGACCCATTTACACGATTTGAGGAAATGTCAAGCAAAATCAGAGATTGACAATTCAGAATCCCAGATGGAATGCTTTTTTCGAAATTGTTTCTGTCTAATTTAAGGACTCTTAGACTGAGTAAAGAGCTTAAACTAGCAGGAATTTGCCCGGAAAACCTGTTTGCAGAAATGTCTAAAATTTCAAGCAACCCAAAATTACCAATGTCGTTTCTGAGAGGCCCAGAAATCTGATTTGATGAAAGATTGAGGGTTCTGAGTGAACCTAAACTCCAAAAATCTGTGGGCAAATCAGTGATGTTGTTGTCGCTAAGATCTAAAGACTGAAGCCTGCTTAGCTTTCCAATAGTAGTATCAGGAATAGGTCCAGATAAGCCTAAACCAGAAGCGAAAAACTCAATAACATGTTCTTCATTGGCATCACAGAAAACCCCTTGCCATGAACACACAGGAGCTGAGAAGTTGTAGGCTTGAGAAGAGACTATACCCATCTTCTTTAAGAAGTCAGAAATGAAAAACCCATCTGTATTAGGCTGTTGACAACTCAATGGCTTAAAGAACAGAGAAAGAACCAATATGGAACCAAAGAAACCGAAACCCATCTAGGAATCAGGCCGAAAACTGAGAAACAGTGGAGAAATTAAACAGAAGAAAAACCAAAAAACCTAAAGAAACTGAAAAACGGCCTCACTGCATGTCATAAATGGGTTTGGGTCCATTCCATAATTTCCGTACAGTAATTTTCTGTCTTCTGCAAACTTGGGGGACCTTTTAATGGCTAAAAAACTACAGAATGGTAGAAAAAAAACAAGCAATAAGTTGAAAACTGATATTTAGTGGTGGATTTTGGGGCAATGGAGCAACCTTGGGTTCAGATAGAACATGAATTTTTATTTACCTTGTCTGGTTCGTGAAAACAAACAAAAATGAGCAGCCCAAGTGAAGCAGTTTTGTCTCTGTGCTGAATGAGGAGCTCTAGTTTTTGCTTCTTTCTACATTATACTTTTTCTGCATACTATTTTGTTTCTCAGGTTGAAGGAGAACTGAAGAGAGAGAATGGTGAATTGGGTATAGGGAGGAAGGAGAGACAGTACAGGGAGTAGTCAGCAGTTGGGGGATCATAAATGAAAAGCATTAAATAGAACAAAGATCAATAGGTTCAATTGTTTAATTGATCAGAGAGTGTTGGCGGTGATGATCTTCTGAATTTTCAGTGTTTTCAGGAAAGACACTTGTTTGAAACAAAACGCAATCGGCTCTTATTAAAAAAGAAAAAAAGAAAAAATTAAAATGAAAAATACATCTTCTGATTAAAATATAAAATATATCTCTATTTTTTTTATATTTTTTTTTGAAAAAATTACGAAAAAACATCTGTTATTAAATTAAAAGATTAAAACTAATAACAAATTTTTTAATACAAAAATACCCCTCTCTCACTCAACTGTAGTTTCCACTTTCCGATGCGTGATTGGGTATTGATTATAAAGTAAAATCTCTCACTCTGTCTCTCTCTCAGTTACAGCTTCGCATTACGCATAAGAATGATCGATGTTCTGAATCGGCCATAGCTCTGCAGTTCTCTCTCTTTTACTCTGTATCTTTAGTGTTTATTGTCAGTTATATATGTGACAATACTCTGTTTTCTAAAATTTTTAAATAGGGGGTTCTGGAGAGTTAAATGCAATTTGGTATCGAATAATTATCCTGTAATTGGTTTAAGATTAAGGATCAGGGCATTTTTTTTGGATTTGATATTAAATGTTAAAATTCAGTTGGAGTGAAGCATCTGAGGTTCTCGTTCGGATTTTGATTGTGTTGGACTTTTTTTTTCTTTTTCAATGCACTGTAGATTGCTATCCTATTGATCAATTGCTGTAGCAAACCATGAAATCAGATGTAATCCTTTGCTCCCAGTTGTAATTCGTTACATACAATAGCACATAGGTTTGAATCTTGAGTTTCTTTAAATTCTGCTCTTCCTCACTTCTGTTTAATTGGATATCAATTTTATTTGTCCGTTGTTTTGATAAGAAAATTAGAAACAATAAATGATACTAAAGAATCTCGTGGAAGAAGCAATTAGATTTCAGTAAACCGCTTCTATCCATGATGCGGTTTTCTTTGACGGGGGCCTCGTTAGAAGCGGAGGAGAAAAGAACTGATAGTTCACTGCCCAAATTACCTCCTCTTCCTGTTTATAAATCACAACTCAAATCTGATCCAGTGAGGAACCCAGGTTCTGTTCCTTTTCCAATGGGTTGTCTTGGACGAAAAGTTACGACCTAAAAGCTTGGAATCTGTTGGTTCCATATTTTACTATAGTTCTAGCAGATCTAATTATGAAATAGAAATGGGCTTGAAAGGTGCAATGGGAAGGAAGAGGGAGATAATGGGAAGGAAGAGCGAGGGATGGGTATTTTGTATTAAAAAAAATTGATGTTAGTTTTAACTCTTTAATTTAATAAAAGGATATTTTTTTGTAGTTTTCTTAAACTATAGAGGTATAAAAGTATAAAAAAAATTTAAATGTATATTTTACATTTTAACCAAAAAAAATGATTGGTTCTTTGTTATTCAACCTGTTGATTAAGTACTAATCATTATACTAAACTAATGATGACAAACGGCTGCTTTGAATAAAGTTGATGAGTAGAATGTGCTCTCATTGGATATAATATTAGATTGAAATACTTATCAATGTAGTTTACCTAGATTGAAGGACATGTCCATTTAACTACTGTTAAAATTTAGTTTTAAAATAAAAATTACGGTTAAAATTTTGTATTAACCAATTGAACATATTTGTTATATGATGTGAAGTATATGGGAGGTCTGTATAATTTTTAATTTTTTTTATTAAATGTCTTAATTCTTGCATATTTTGTTGTTATATAAATTTACAATATAGAAAATATTTACACTTTCTAACTCGCAAAATATTTACCTTTTATTACAAAAGTGAAGTAATTTTTTTGGGAATTTCTTGTTGTAACACCCTAATACTAAAACTACCTTATTGATTATAATTTAGGAAGTGATATCCTTTTTAATGTTAATTAAACATTTAATATGAAATATATAGCTTAATTTAAAACATAACTTTATTAAATTCTTTATTTAAATTTATAGGTATTGAATTCATAGTACTTAAATGATAATAAAAAAATTACAGTGGAAACTTAGTCAAACAACAACCAATAATTTTAAACTAAATCGTCAAAATAATAATAATTAATCATAAAGCAATTGTCTGAAATTTTTATTCAAACTATTCTACTGAGTCCAATTCGCCTGCAAGGTATCGTCTCACAATTACTCCTCACCTGAAAATATTTAGAAACCACGGAATGAGCTAATGCCCAGTAAATAAAATCTTACACATACTCAGCAGACACATGCAAATTCAATTCCATTTTTAAGAACATTTTTGTTTGACACACACTTTATAATCATTTTATCACTTTATTTCATTTGCTTTCATTAATTACGTTTCATTACATTCTTTCCATGCAAACTTGTCACATTCCTTTCTTTACTATTTCCATTGCATTCATTTCTTTTCTTTATTCACGAGCTCACTTGTGTAATATTTAGCCAATCAGAGACAGTGGACAATTATTATGGAACATGTTCGACTATCGGGCCCCGGTAGTATCATTCATCACAAAATATCGTTGGACAAGCCAAACGACCATCTATTCATATTATATCGGTGGACAAGCTAAATGATCATTCATTCACATTAGCCATTAACCATTGTCGGGTTCGCCGATCCTCCGCATCTCATTTCCCACTCACGTCTTTCATGGCATAAACACACACCAGGTGTTTAAACTTTTAATTAAATTGATTATATTCATACTACAAACCCTCATGTATATGTAAGAACGTATTTACAATCATTAACATTACAATACAATTACATCACAGACAGCATACATACAAATATAATTAAACATAATATCAAGTGACATCACAATGATAAATCAATACAACATCGAAGTTCACAAACATTAAAGTATACGTAAAATTCTACTTACCTGGCGTCCTTAGTAAAACTAAATGTCTAGAGAAAATGTTTCGAGGGGTCAACGCTCAAAGTGCCAAAATTATTAAATTTTACACATAAAAATATTTTATCAATTTCACACCGTTATCAAAGACCAAAATAAAATCAAACATACTTTATTCTACTGGAAACATGATACTAATAAGTAATTCTAAGACATAATTTAATTACAAGAAATAAATGCTTGAAGCCCCGATTGTAACTTATAAACACACCTCTTGGTAGAAATTCTAGGACCATTAAATAAAAAAAATATCGTCATTATTATTATTTTAAACTAACAATTACTATAACCCCATTGGTTAACTTATGGGTAAGGAATCTACCCTAAATTTGGCCAGCACGGCATGCTTTGAATATATTGGTAGTAAAAAAAAATCTCATCTTATTACGGTACAAAAATTTATAGTTGATAAAACAAACTTAAAGCTTAAAAGAAAACTTCACTACGTAGGAAGGAATAATCCTGTAGCTTTTCTCAGTTGCAAACTATGACGAGATGGTTAAAATATGGGCATAAACCATAGGCAATGCATATAAAGAAAATCACTATGTAAGTATAAAAAAACTCAAACGTAGAGTATTTAATAGTTTTAAGTACCAAATAACCATAGATAAAACATGCTATCTAAGCCCTACCCCATTAAAATCGAAAGGTTAAATCTAAAGATAATCAAACTGTAAGGAAGATTGAATATTTATAATTTAAACTCTTAGTTAAAAGAAAAATGGAAGTTCTTTTGACCAAGTAAATATAAAATGCATCAGTAAAGCTTACATATAAATAATGAAGAATTCAACCCTTACAAATAGTTAAGAATTGGCTCTTCAAACATAGAACATGAACAACTCTAGTCTTCAACGTAAGACTCAAAAATACTGAAGTTTTTGTGGCAATTAAAAAGATAGTTGCAAGAGAAAATCAACTTCCCATAAAACAATTTCACCAAATATGATTTACTTTTTCAAGTGGATCCGCGATTGAATTAGGGCATTTAAATAGAGGAAAAAATTAGGGTTGAGGAGAAACTCCTATTAATTTAGGAAATTTACCAAATTCGGAGTTTCCATGAAAAAAGGAAATCTTCAAATGTTAAAATCCATTATTTGATTTTATATAAATTCAAATTTCCCCCCTTTTTGGAAGTAAATAGCGAAAGAAAAAATAAGGAAAATCACACTTAATACTACTAATCTTATCATTGTCCAATAGGGTCAAATTAACTCACTAATTATCAAACTGCATCAATAATTATGAAAAAAATAAATATAAATTATTTTAAATTTTAATTTAGGCACGTTTGAGTCGTTAGATTACCTTGAATCATTTCTCTACAAGACATTTAATTAATTCAATCCAAACGTTAAGTCAAATAATCATAAGATAATTAAGAGTAAAGATTAACAATTAAACACATAATTTATTACAAAATTAGTTGGGGTATTACTCATGTACTGAAGATGTCAAACATTTAAACGATGTGTGTATATACTATGGAAGATTAATGTAATGTATAAGTAGTATTTTCAAAATGCCTTACAGTTAAATGATTAATATTATTTATATAATTATTTAGTTTTTCTTGCAAGAAGGAAAGAAATCTAACACTACAATTTTTCAGGAAAAAAAATAATCTATTTATTATAAAATATTTGGATGAAAATATTAAGTTGAAATAAACATAAATTTCCTAATAGGGGTCCAGGGGAGATAGCTTTGACAATGGGCAAAGGTGTTTCAAAAGTTATCTTTCAACACATAACAATAACAAAGCTGTCTGCTGCTCAAGTATTCTAGTTTCACTTTTTCTTCAATGGGAATTAGATCCTATGAAAATCTAAGGTTCTTTTTTAGCACTAATTGATTTTATGCTAAAATACAATTAATCTCTTAAAGTTTATACTTTGGCATGTAGTACCATTGATCATCAAATAACAATTTAATCTACAAATTTAGGGTTCTAATCTAAAGTCGTGTATTTTCCTCATATTGACAAAAAAAAAGTTTATACTTTCAGCCAATTTAGTCTTTTTTTCTGTTATTTAGTTTCTAAAGTTTCAAAATTACTGTCAATTTAGTGATTTCATAAACTTTCTTGTAACTTTTACCGGATTACGTGACCAGCTCCCGTTTGATAATATTAACTATAGACGTCATTTTAAATATTGTCAAATATGTGCGCTTTGCATGACCCGATGAGTGTCTAACAAAACTTAAATGATTGACTAAATTAACAACATTTAAAAATTTAGTAACTAAAAAAGAGAAAGCGTAAAGTTTAATCAATAATTTGCATATTACTCTTTGATATTAAGGTACATAATTTTTAAGAACGGTAGGAGAAAAGTTTTTCGTTTTGTGCTTTATGAGATATGACTGAATTTGAATACGGATTGATTCATTTTCCTTGACTTAGGTCAATGCACACCTAATTTACAGGAATAATGATAGAGATGAAGTTACATCTAATTCGATCAGTTAAATTTAAATCGATCAGATCAATTATTAAAAAGATAATAAATAAATAAATAAATAAAATAATATTTTAATATAAAATCAGCTGATCATATTTAATTCATAGATCTGATTAAACAGTTACATATGATCCAACTCACTCTGACAACCGCAGAAGGTCTATTTCCAATTTAGAGAGGCAAACTCAGCTATAGCCTCTATTTTTATGCAGCGGCTGCTATGTGTGAAGATGATAAAGATATGGCCATATTGGGGACAGCTTGCTCTTTATAATCCTCTTCACAAAAGTAAAACTTTGGCTTTCTTACCCAACCGTTGAAATCTTGACAGAATTTTTTTTTTGAAAAAAATGAAATTTGTTTTTATTTTTTAAAAATTTTAATATTTGAAAATATATTTATTTGCTAAACTCATTTTTGGCTCATTTTAAATTAGCAACCACTGTGTCACTATATGAAATTGAGATTGTCTTCTGTTTTGAAGAATATGAGAGCATCTGTTCATCAGGTTGTTAAGTGATTTTTTATAATAATAAAAAATAAAAAGCTATTTTCTATTATTTATATTTATATTTTGTGTGTCAAACTATCTAATATCGATTAAATATTATCCTCTCATATTTTCCTATTTTATTACCCGCGATTGTTTTAATCATTTTGATTCTCTCTATTTATAAAGGACTCAGATTGAATAGATAAATCACGTGTAAGGTGAGTATAAAAAATACTTTTTAGATGATATAATAATATCTTTTAAAAATCAAAATATTACTTTTGAATATTCTTACTTGAATTTTGTCTAAACGACATCGTGTAAAATGAGCAAATTTCAATGGAATAAGTGCGAAGTTGGGTTTTTGTTGACTTTTAAGCTTGAAATTATTTTTTTCTCCACTCTCATTTTCTAAATAGAAAATTTTATATTTATTATCTTCCCTAATTCATGGTTAATTTCCACTCTCCTCAAAAGCATGCTTGTTTGATGTGGCTAAGCTTAAGACTCAAGAACCATCATTTGTCACCCAATTTTCAATTATATTGACCATTCACTTGGTGGGCCAACCCAATGACTAATCCCACAATAAAAATATGTAAAAAAATATGAAAACAAAATAAATATTTGGCTGTTAATTTTGTCTTTTCATGTAAATACAATATAAAAAATATAAACACATAAATATGTCATTTTGAACTAAATATGGAGTAGCAAAATGATCAGAAAGTATAATACATAATATATTAAAAATTATAAGATAATGAGAATTATTTTTAAATTATTTTTTTAATCATAAATCTAAAATTTTCAATTTAAGATAAGTATTTATTTATCATAAATATCTACAATACTATAGATTAATTACTCTCAATAACTTATCTTAAATTAAATATATATTATTTTTATTACATATCTGGACTAAAAAATTAATTTTGAAAAACTTATTTGAATACTTAAGATTTGGTTTGAATAATTAGATTAACTTTGAAAAAGATTGGCGTGTCACTAATAGTAAGTTGTGAAAATGAGTAGATTAAAATTATTAAACAAGTTCAACAAAAATAAATCATATATTATAAGTTAAGAATCACACATATCTATAAGACATATATTGACTTATAATACATTAGTAGTCACATGAGAATAACAACATTTTTTACAGAAGATTTTATCTGAGCAATTTATTATTCTAATGCTATCATTTATTATTTGATACGTACACTTATACATATATTTAACGGGCTCACTTAATAAAATTAAATAAAAAATATTCTTTTTAATATATTAATTATTTAATTTGATTAATTAATAATTAATTAAGATATTTTAAAGTTATTGTATTTACTAATTTTTTAACTTTGATTTTTGATCTGTCAATACTATAGATTATTTTATTTTTGCTCTCATCTACATATATTTAAGACGAAGAAACCAGTCAATCAAAATTTTGATAACTTATCATAAATTTAATACTTTCATCTTCTATAAATAATATTACACTATTAAATACAAAAATATTATACGTATTAAACTATTATATCACGTGCAATGTTGCACGTGTGATATGACTAGTAATTGAAAAAATGACTATGTTTTTTATATACAGATGTTGATAAAAAATAACAAATTTAGATGAAGTAAACTGTGAAAATTGTGAATATTCAACTATCATAGGAGTGTATGTGTAAAATCAATATAAATACCTCAATTAATTCTAAACGAACTCATCCAGAAGTGATTCTTTTTACGACTATCATAAAAGCAAAACATGTATTAAATTTCACTTAAAATGATTTATTTATTATGATTCAATATTTCCAAGCATGATGTTAGTAAGGTCACACTTTTTTCTCTCATCCACGCTCTATTATGTTCCATGTGTGTAATTAATAGGGTAATAAAATAAGCATACTAAGTTTACGTGAGAAAGAAGATGTAGTAGTGATTTCCCTCACTTGCTACCAATGTCAAAATAATCCATGAGTCTTCGAGAACCTGCTCCTAATAAATTAAAATTTTGGTAAATAAATAATTGATGAGCGGGTGAGATTGTAAATAAACTCACATGGATATGAAGACGAAGATAAATATAATAGTCCCAGTTCTATCACCCGACCAATCTTCCCCATTTATTTTTATATATTTATACTAAATCAAAACTATAACCCACTTTTTTTCTTTGACCCTTGTAGCATACTACAAAATCTACTCTCGAAGCTGTATGGTGTAAATTAAAATATTGTTGTAGTCTCATAATGCACATGGGCGCGTCGCTTTTACCAAAACAGTAGAGGAAAGATTTAATAAAAATGAGAATTACAAAAATATCCGAAATAGGGGTAAAATTGCAAATTTGTCTCTTTTTTTTCAAAATTATGTGATTTTAGTTTCCGCATCAGACGTCATATATAAATAGATAAAGAATATAAATGTAGGAGCATGGTACTTAACATCATTATAATGCGGCAATGCATATATTATGAGCTCACAAGCTCGTGTTATAATTAAAATTTTGTTTTTGTTATTTATTCATGATGTGAAAAATTATTAAACAATTAACTCGTAATAGTGTTAAATATCATGGTGTTATACAATACTTTTTAAAATATATTTAACACATACACAGTGATGTTATGTAATACTATAATGATTTATATGATTTTGCTCATATATTATGTTAGACACAAATTCAAGATATAATTATTTGAGTCACATTATATTTTAATTTTTAATTAGAAATGGTTAATTTGACAAAAGAAAAAAAAGTGGGGAAGAAGGAGAGTGTGTGTTAATGATTTGCACTAATTGAGGAGGTGAGGAGTATGTGGAGTAACTATAACTCAACCGACATTCTTACTATTAACAATTGATAATATAAATTGAAGACTGAATAGGGAATTAAAAAAACATCCTCAAAATCAATGATCAGTTCAACCTCAACAACATGATATGAATCCATTCAATCTTAATCATGTATTTTCCAGCAAACTTGTTCTTCAAACAATGTTCCCACCTGTTTTTTTCTCTTTCTTTTTTCTTTATTTAATTATTTTTAGCAAAACTATAAATCTAAACAATTAATTCATGGACTAGGCACCATAACAAGTACTGGTAAGATACATGTTTAAGGACAAGGACCGTACAACTCTAGAGGAGAAGTTCAATCACAGTCGTCCAAAGAGATATAGACAGCTAGGATCAAAAATAAAAAATATAAAAAAAAAATTAAATTTTTTTCTCAAGTAAAGTTTCACGTGTTTAACATATATGAGTAATTAGATTATATTTGAACGACTCAGATTTATTGAATATGAAAAGTAAAAAAACATGTTTTCTGATATTAATTTTTTTTAAAAAACAACATATTTTATTTTGCTTTCACTTTTTCTGATATTTTTGTTTTCAAATCACCAACTAAACATGCACATTAATTGTGTTTTCTTAAATTAAATTTTCTGAAAATGTATTTAGTATTTTTTTTGTTTTAAACATGTTTTATTTTGAAGGGTCATTTTTTACTTAATATAAAATAAATAGGCTAAATTTATAGTTAAATTATATTTCAAGGTCATTCTTGTACTGATCCCAACTAAAACAAATACAAATTATTTTTGTTTGTTTTAGCACTATTGCGAATACAGAAAATACTCTGATAAAATGTCAGTTTAAAAGTGATTCTGGAAATAGATTATAAACTTTATGCCCATATTTATACAATGAAGGCGTTAGTTCAAGTCATAGCATTCATGATTATTGTGAAAATTGTAACTCCAGAAAAATAATGCAAGAGAAAAATATTATTACCCCTCTTGTTTAAAATGTTCAACTTGCATGTAGTGTTCAAGTTACCTATTATATTGAAAAAAAAAGTTACCTATTAAAATAGAGTAGTTAAGTAGTAACTTGAATTGGCATTAAAAATATACTAGGTCAATATTACGTGTCTTACACATTATTTTTAATCAGTTTTCATGTCATTCATGAAAAAATATTTGTATGTTTATATTATAATTATAACCAAATAGAAAAAAAATAATAGATAAAAATTATCTTATTGTATGGATAAATTATTATATATAATATTTTTTCTAATTTATTTTTTTCAAGAATATGTAATATACAACAGACAAAAAAACTAATATAATAATATAAATATAAGAACCGATGTAGAAATACATGAACGCATAGGTTATTACGTGGTTGGATATTACATTTCCAAAATCATTTCTCATAATATTATATTCTAAAAATCATTTCAAAAATCACCTTTCATCTTTATTTAATATGCAAATAGAAATACATCATGTGTACTTTTTTAAGAGTAATTTTAGATTAGCGACAGATAGAATTCTCCAAAAAATATCATTTTAGACACTCCCACTATTATAGATAAGTAATCTCTTGAATTGACCAAATTCAAAATTTTGAAAATTTGGAATTTCCCAAAAATTAGTCATTTTGCACATAAAACCAAAGAAAGACAACACAAAAGAGGGATGCGTTGCAGTCATTATGCTTCACTTCAATAAACAAAAAGAAAGTCGTGGCTTTTAATATAGATAGAAGCAGAAACAGAGCATGTTTTTGTTCTTCATTGACACGCATCTGATACAGTCTTCCAACTTCCAACACAAGAATTATTACATAAGTATGTCAAAACATAATATGGTCTACCCAACTTAACCTTCTCCCTCCTGATGCGCGAATTCGGTAGAACAAATCGAGATATTTCTTGATCCCTTCATTTCATAACTTCCACTCACAGTTGCTATTATAGAACCAAAATTCCTTGAAAGAGACGTAATTGAAGGCTAACAAATCGAGACGTGCGCTCCATTGCATAACTTCGATTTATTCATATCCTGAACGGTCGGTTTCCAGAGCTAGATTGATCCATCTTCCCCTTCTTCATTTGGGATTTCTGAATAGCGATTTCTTGGAAAGGGTTTGAACCCCCAAACGTCCGCTTAGAGAGTCTCAACTTCTTTCTCTTTCCACGGTCGTATTCTTCATCCCTGTAAAAGGAAAACATATGCATCCTTTTTAAGGAAAGAAATACAAGAATATTTGTTTAAAAGGACTTCTTTTGTTCTGACAATGTTGTCTAAAAGGCCTTGATCGGATTTTTTTCTCATTTTCAAGAGTCAAAATATGGATAACCAAACAAAAAGAGATGGGTCATCTAGGAATTTCACAAATAATTCATATTTATTTGTTCAGCTCTGCATCTAACAATAATAAAATTGTCGCGCTTTATAATACCGATATGAAGAAGATTTACTCACCATTCATCACCAATGTAACCAATGCTAAGACTACTTGCTCTATTTGATTCTACAATCTGAGATCGAGGCAACTCTACCCCATCCCAACACGCAACTGCAAAGAAGAAAAAAGTATCATACAAACAAAGCCCAGAATTCATACACATGTAAAATGAAGTTTGAACAGCACTAAAAGAGTGATTATTCACACATTAGCCTTGGTAATGTGTTATTTTAACTTATTTTCTATGCAAGCTTTTATCGGTCTAATATGTGTGCTAGCTTTCTCTCCCGTCTTCTATATGCATCTACATTGTAATCCTTCTATCATATAAAGCCTAACATGAAAGAAGAGAACCTTTCTTTTCACTCATTTCAACATCTAATGTGTTCAAAAGAGAAATATAGCGAGAACTGTGGAAGCAAAACCAGGATGGAGAAGGGGAATATATAATCGAAGATCACAAAAATAACATGTTCATAAATATGACTATTTGTCCCTAAACCGAAGGAAAATTACTCACCTACTGTCTCCTCCAGACCTACATCACGCTTGCTTTCCTTTGAACAATTGGCTTCTCTTACACCACCACCCTGATTTGCTTTCGAGGAAAAGCCATGGACGTTTCGCTTATCATTTGCAAGAGTAGCATCTCCACTAACAATTCTCCTTTTATATGCTTCATCAACAGTATTGACCAATGGCTCAGAATTAGAATTTATATTGTTCACAGCACTGCCATTACCTCCTTTCGACTCATGCTTAGTCCTCTTTTTCTGTGAATGGGAAGAAACCAAGGAAATTGAGGTAGTTTTCTCCGAAGTGGATGGCCCCAGATCCAAGATGCAATCTACTTTAGTTAGACATTTTTTGTCTATAACACAGCGCTTTTTGCTTCTTTTGTGTTTCTTCCTCTTCCGTAAGCTTAAGGTCCCACCAAAAAATATGTTTGAGCGTAAACGCATGCTTGCAACCTGATACTTCAAAAGTCTCTTTTTTAGCTTTCTGTCGGGTTTGCAATCAACAGCCACCACGAGTATAGATCCATTTGCCACAATTGAGGCACTTGATAGTTTAACTGAATCATCAACTACCAATTTGTGACTTCCGTCACTAGCATCCTTACAAGGTGGATAAACAACAGAACTTTTACTGGCAACAACCTACAGAAAAGCCACTAAATGAATATGATATGTAACAATTAGCTTGAAATAAAGCTATGTAATTTGTAAAGAGTACTAATGGGCACCTCATCGTTAACAGACTTTGATTGATCTGATGATATTAGAGGATCAGTATTCTCTGATGTACGACTAGACGCTTCAGTTGAAGCCAAGTTCACACCCTGTGAGTTTGAGAGCAGAAATTTCGAAATAATTAAAAGTTCAAACATCAAAAGTCATATATGCCAACCAAGAGCAAGAGAACAGAGAGCACATCAAGTAAGGGAATTAAAAATAACTAACCTTCGGAAGGGCCTCATCCTTTGCAAGCTTAGCAGGGGGAGAGCTTTTAAGATCGCCGGTGGGTTGTGAGACATGTGTCCTCAAGTCTCCATTAGGGCCATTCTCATTAACAGAACCAAGTTTCATTGCAGATGATGAGGTCATAGCAGTTTCAGGATTAGGAGAGGCATCATTAATGCCTTCAGATTGCGGGATGGGAGCAGATTTACCTTTTACCGATTCCTTTGTTAATAATGCCACAGAAGAAGGCTCTGATACAGAATCTGTTTTCGTCATCATACTTTCTTGTCTTAAAATTCCATTGTCTTGCCACACTGGTACTCCCTTTAATATGGATGTTTTTGATTCACTGCCGTTGAATGTGTCTCGTTTTGTTGCATCAGTAGACGAAGCGGCAGCCTTTAATCTGTTCTCATTTATATTATTTTGAACTGGAACTTTAAGAACTTGAGTGGAAATGGAACAAGCTATATTTTTGTTTACATTTGCTTTAACATTCTCTTTCATGTCGACAGGTTTCCGAGGAACAGTTTTTCTATCTCGTACATAAAACAGCATGTAAGCCTGTTGCTCCAAAACAGTACTCTCTTTGACATGAAAAACCTGTTGCATAAAATTTGGATAAACTTTTTAGAGAACAGATTCCAAACCTCAGTTTTCTGATAAAAAAGTAAGTGACAAAAATGATTAAAAAAAGAGCCTTAAACTCTCTTCTCTCGATTTATAATTAGAATTTCATATAAAGATGTCTTCCAAATGGAGTAATTCACTAAATCCATTACAAAAGACGAGTTTTACTCCAAGATGAAATTCCACCCTTCTACAATCTTTATGATTATACAAAAATCTTTAGGCACCTTCAAAATTTACCAACTATCATATACCATTATACCATGCAAAACTCTAAGGGCAAAAAAAAAGACTTTTGAACGACTAAGCACTTTTCAGTTCCTAATAGTTTAGCCACATAAAAAACCGACAATTGATCATAAGATCTTAAAATAATCAAACTTCATATAAAATAAAAATTGCGCATTAGATCTGAGAGACGAAAATACAATAGTATACTCCACATTTATGGCTATTTGTGTTTGTAGTTTAATCTTATCCCTTCCTAACACAACTTTTCTGGAGTTTGTTGAGGGTGGAAAATGGTTGTCGTAGATTGACAGCAAGCAGAACCTTTTCAAAATGTTAAGCGATAGGCCCTTAAACTGTAACTGAAAGAAAGAGGCGAGGGAGGCCTGATAAATATGTGTTGAGGGACATTCTAGTTTAACCAGAAGTCTGAGGGAGAGATAAGTGATCAAAAAGAATTTGTGGACCCTACAATACATAGACTAACGTAGTAAAGCTATTGACATACCCGATTATCATCAAGCGTATACCACATGCCGCTAGATGTACGAACATAACAGTAATAGTGGCCTGAGTGGGTGCTACCACCATTGTGAACCAGAACGCCATATAGAGTGTACTTCAAATCACCATCCTAAAAAGTGGAAGAAATTGATAGGCAAACGGTTAGAACCAAAATTTTGTTGGGACATACAGCAGTCATAAAATGATGACTAGACTAAATTTCGTGATGGAATACTTGAGGAAAGTATTCAGAAAACTTCTGTTTGTAAAAGTACTAATATAAGGGAACCGCGTGGTAAACAAAAATGCAGAGCCAAAAAGAGTTATGTAAGAACCATGAGGGATGTAAAGAAGCCCAAGTAGTCAAACTTAGACAGGAACAAGACCTACTGCTTCTTTATCAATAAAAAGAAAATTTTAGTCAAAACCCATAAAATGTCTGCAGACCAAAAAGGCCATAGAAAAGTTAATAGGATAACAAGTAAATAAGAGGAACTAAGGCTTCTCTAAAACAACTCCCTACCATATCCCCAACCTGCGAAGAAGAATTCTTAATCACATTAAAAGTCATTTTCCTCTATTCCAGTTATACCACAATAAACTAATAGGAACCATTTCAAGACCTAAAATTTAAGCTACTAGACTATTAGGGACGTAAAAATTGTACCACAATACACAATCATTCCTAATTTGGTTAAAGCTACTCATCCAATTGTCCACTTTTCTCTTTTCAATCAGTTTTCCAGGGCCTATATTATGTACCAGTTTTGTTTATATCAAAATTCCATAGAAACAATATATAAAAGTTCAGAATGGCTACAAACAGAAACGAAAAAGCACAATATCTTTAGGTTTAAATTCACAGTTAATGCATTATAACCACCAAGAGTCTGCTTGAATGAGAAGTTACTCACAGAGGAACCACTGACAAAAGGTTTCATATCTAGAGAAGGATCGAAATGAATTTTCTTGTGGATCTTTGCTGCAGGATTATGTGAATGAAATCTCTTCAGATGTATAGTAAGAACATATGGTGCCTTGTACACGGTAAGCTGTTTGAGAGCCCTAACTTTCTGCTTGCATCGCTGGCATTGATACTGCCTTTCTCCTCCATCCAACAGCTCCGCAGCAGTGAAATTCTTAAGGGCTTTATGAAGAGAATCAGCCTTCACAATTTCCAGGCTTAGATCTAAGAATGGATCGAATGTGTTGGAGCAATAAGAGCATTGCGTGCATTTAACCTGCAGTAGTAACAAGAAACTAAACCATCATGATTGGGAAAAAGTGATGGAAAAAGTAAATGGATTGTAAGCTATGCCAAGGCCAAATATTCACGAATTTCCGAAGCATATCTGCAACTCCTAAATTCTAAACTATCACAGGTTAAACATATCAAAGTTCAAAACTCATAAACAAATTCCATGTATGAATAAGATCAAGGTTACCTGACTGCGGAGGCGACCACCAAAAATCTTGTGTACCAAACTTTTCTCATAGGCAATAGGGGACTCACTTGGCAAACCTGAAGGCAAGCAACATTTATGCATAGTCTCCAGCAAGTTTACCATGTACTCATGTGCATCTTCTTGTCTGCAATTTCTGAAGTTTCTAGATATGCCTAATTGTATGGTCAAGAATTACAAACTCTTGAAGGCCAATTAATCCAAGGAACATAAAATACAAGTACAATAGATTCTGGAGTGGTAAATCTAACAATCAACTCTCGGTAACAGCCCTAGCAGAAGCTCAACTAGTATGGGATTCCTTATAACACACAACTCAAAAGACCGTGATTATGATGCTGATGGTATTTTCCTTCTCAGTTCATGCGGATAGTGCTAATGTTTATTATACTATAATTAATTATTATTCTATTATTCTTGGATTGAGAAGTGAAAATTGAACTAGAGTTTTTTTTTAAAAAACCTAGCCCCATCAGTCCGAAAAACGAAAATAACAGGATACATCGCAAATTTGAAACAAGATCTTTAGGTGCCAATATTCTTCCGCTCGACTGCAGGGCACGGCTGACATGTTTCTGGATAGCACAAAGAGCACAGAATCCAGCTATATGACCTACATAAAAAAAAAAAAAAAATAGAATCAAGGAAAGAACAAAACTACAAAAAAACACTTGACACGTACAAGTAAGCACATGCTTTTATACTATTATACCTAGGGCGGCATAAATAAAACTAGAATAGTTAAACAATCATACTATTAGAAAGTTTCTATAATAATGCTCAAGTTTTTCTACTAATTTGAAAATAAAATTTCCTGTTACAATCCATTGAGATGTGACTTAATTGAGATGAAGACATCAAAGTTATAACTATTTCTTGTGGTCAAAATACCAAATTATGCTTTCAGCCTACTTCAAAAAAAAATTCTTTAGTACAATCGACCCACTTATTTACACTTTATCAAGGATTCTTGTTGAACGCGTGTGTGCATCTCCAAGAACAAAGAGATCCTAGAGAGTATTCCGATGCTGATGTTAAAATTTTATGAAGTTTCCAGTAGAAAGAGACTTACAGTATAACTCATTGATAAAATAAAACCTTAAAAAATGCACAGTTTCCAGGAGGCTCCTTAAGACAACATATGAATAAAAGCAACAGTCGCATGTAAGTATACTTGCACTGAAATATTAAATGGTTAGAACAGAAGGGGGCACACAAATGTGTCTAAATTCCGTCATAGATGTTCTGGGGAAGAAGACAGCATTAGGAGCAGAGTTACGCACAAGAATTTTGATGCTTGCCACTTTGCAGGTATGCTACTAAAGGCTCGGTGTATGTCAAACACTGCAATACTGAATTGAGAAAACAAGTGTTCCCCAGATTTTCCAAACCAGCACCCTGAAAATTTTAATGTCATCCACATCGTGAATCAAGAAATTAAAATCCTAAAAGGAATGCACAAGAATCAAAGACAAACTTTCCAGAAAAAAAAGAAAAAAAAGAGAGGAACAATTTCAAACTCGACAACCATAGAAATTCAGAATGAAAAAACATTTAAACTGTGTCATTTAATTAATGAGACAATGCTATAATCAACTTAGCGAAGAGCGAGGCCAACTTCAAATAAAAAGGAAAATTCAATTCAGCAAGGATAAAAGAAATGGTCAAACACTATAAAGTAAAATCTAAATGACCAGAATTAAGTAGACTGAAGAGCCACAATCTCATCCTACACTTACCGCCACCCAAATAAGAAAAGTATAAACTAACTATAAAAATGTACCAAAGAGAACTCAGTAAGCAAAGATCCAAAATCTTAATATGCATTGAATCACAGTCAGACTGATCAAAATCCAGTATGCAACTCACAATTCTACGAAAAGTGATCTCAAAACTAAGCTCGGGATCCAACGCATACTCCAAAGTCTCAGAATCATCCGCTTTCTTTCCCTTCAAAGTCGACTGACCCTGATTAGAACCCGGCTGCCGGAAATCCGAGCTACTGGGATTTAGGGTCTCCAATTGAAAATCTCCCCCACTATTAATCAACCCACACAAAGGCTTTCTAGCAGGATGGAACTCGATCGTCCTATGAAACAAAGAAGAAAGCCCATTCGACGAGACACCCAAGTAATCCGAGCGCCCATCAGATGGGTTTTCTTGGTTCACCTTCATTACCAAATTCTCCGCCATTTGGAAACTCCTACCAATCATCTGGCCAAGAACTAGCAAATCCGAATCCTGAAAAAACACACTCTAAGAACTGGATCTTTATCCCTCTCTTTCCTCCTGAAAATGGGACTTTGTTCCGTTTCTGTTGGGAGGCACTTGTTGGGAGTGAACAGAAGCTCTTGTTTTCGGCTTCTGCGAAAGAGAGATGTTGATGTTGTTATGTTCTCTATTAAACCCTACAAAGGCTTCGCGAAGATTTTGGACTTGGTTGCATGGGGAACTATACTAGGCGCGTTGTACCTGATTTCAATCTCGCCTACTTAATAACCAATTACTGAGTGCCATGTAATAGGCACGAGCTTAATTATATGGATGCCGACACGTCGTTTCCATGACGTTATGAAATAATTAAACCATCAAGTGCGAAATTTATGAAATTTGGGCTCGTTTGCATTTTACTTCTTTTTCTTAATCTTTTTTCCTAATAACTAAAATCTATTCACATGATCACATCTAGCCCTTTGCGGTCTAGGAAAATTTCTTAAGAGATTAGATTATTGGTTAATCGATCTGACATAACCATCTTTCGAACTTGAAGTATAATAATCCGTTGTTTTCGAATTTAAGTGAATTCAAATTTGAATATAAAATAATTTTTAACATTTAAAAAATGTATTTATGATTAGATGTTAAAATTTAACAATATTGAGTGTTTTTGTCACTAAAACTTAATATAAAAAGAATTATGTAAATATATGAAGTTGGGTATGAGCACTTCAAATTACGTCAAGTGTCTCATACACATCTCTCATATTAAGCTAAGTGTCATATATACTCAACTCTCATATTAAACTAAATGTCACATATTCAATTCTTCACATATAAGATGTTAATGATGTGGCTAAAAATTAATGGTGATAATGTGTAAATAAAGAATAAGTATTTAATATATGCTCAATAATGATAGATAATCATGTTAGATGAACAAATCCTACATGATGCAACTCAAAGGTCAAATTCCTAATTTTTCATATTCACTTCATAATCGTGACTAATAAACGAAATAGTTGTGAGATTAAATATCCCATACGATTAGATGAAACGTGATAGGAGGCTTGAAATGTGCAAAATCAAAGCATGCAATTTTAATAATTACGTAATTAGAATAAAAATTGGGTAAATGAAACAAGGTCAAAAGAGTATAACTGAAAAAGAAGTGAGACTATAAAATAAGTACCGGAACAAAGCTTTAAATCAGTGATATTTTCTCATCTCTTTTATGAAATATCTTATTTATTTAATTTTACTTTTAAGTAAGATTAGGATGAACGTTTGAGTTATTTTTATTTATCTAATTATTATATTAAATCTTTTAGTAATTTCTTATTTTGTTCGATTAATTCTCATTAGATTCTATATTATTCTCTTTCAAATCTTTGTTATCAACTAAAATCTTCTTTGAGAAAAGTCAGTAAGTTTATGTAGGATGTTGGATATTTTTTTATCGTATATGTCACCCATTAATTTTTTAAAATAAAATATAATAATTAGGGGTTATACAAAATAGGGAATTACTACTAATTTTGTATATTTTAAGTAGAAATAGATTGCAAGCCAATATGGTAATTAGTAACATATTATATGATAATTAGTTTAATGTTATAGCAACTTTCTTCACATACATTCTCTTTCAAAATGTTTATTTTTTATGTGAAAATTTTTGTTATCACCCTTCTCTTCAAATTATTACATAAATGTAATTTTTTCTTAATCTGTGCGAAGAACGAATATTTCACTAGTTTAAATAAATTATGAGAGATGTTAGAGTAAATTTCTCTAAAAAAAATAAACAAGGAAAGAGCATTAACAATGAGAGGATAACAACTAGTAAAATGAGAATTTATTAGGACTACCGGTCACATTGTGACAGGTAATCCAGACAATTAGATCTCATCCCACGGTTAATATTTGTTTTGATTTAAAAATAAAAATAAAAAAATATAATTTTTTTAAATTTCTGTTTTCAATAATTTTAATTCATTCGGATCTAGTCTAAGGAATCAAGATTTTGTAGTTGCGCTCATGCCACAGTATCGCCCGCACCTCAAATAATTACTCCAATGAAACAGTGTTGCTTTTTGACCAATTGGGAGTCTGTCTTTTATTCTGTTTTTAAGAGCGGGGGAGCAATCTTTGTTTGGTAAAAAAAACGAGCTTTCTTTTGGTGCCACTCGTGGGCCAAATATAGCTTTAGCAGAATCGTATTTTGTCACACGGTTCTCCCCCTCTTTATCTCTTGCATCATCCACATTTCATACAACGCATTTTCATCAGTAAATAAACGTGAAATTTTAGGATCCAGAATTTTTACCGTTCTTCCAATAATAGAGAGGAAGATAAATTTAGTTTGTTCATCCGGTTCTAAATAGATCAAATTGACTAATAAAAATGTAAATAAAATAATATTTTAACGTAGAAGAATATAAATTAAATCTAATCCGTCTAAATCTGACTGAACAATTAGATCTAGTCTAACTACAATATCTGTAACTATAGAGATTCTGTTTCTATTTGAATTTCAACGATAAACATTCTACTTCTAAGATTTTAAGAATGCCTTAGATGTGTTTCAATTTCAATAATTGTTCATTAAAGTTAAATATATTTTCAAAATCCATCTCACTTAACAAACTTACGTGTTAGCCGTTACATAATTGTGATGCATTGCAGATGTGATGTAAATGTTAATGATGAGCTTACACATTTTAGGATATAAAATGAAAAAAAAAACTGATTTGTTGAAAAAACAAATCCTTCTTTATGAGATGTCAAATTTATATATTTATATATATATATATATATATATATATAAATNAGAATATAATATAAAATAAAAATATTGATTAGATTCGAAGTAAATTCTAAAAAAAAGAAAAAAATTGAGAAATATTCGAAAATTTTATAAAAATAATACGAAGGATAGCCGCCACTCGGACTTGAACCGAGATGCTCTAGCGCTGCTTCCTAAAAGCAGCGTGTCTACCAATTTCACCATAGCGGCTTTCTCGAAATCGCTGTTCAAGAATTTTTGTTTAGGCAATTCATACCATCCATATATAATGTTTTGATCTAAGATTTCAATTCTTCCATGTTTCAGCAGTAGTATATTGTTCCATGGAGCTAAGGTCCAAAATATGAAAGAAACAAGTGTTTTCACGACTCTACCACCCAGTCAATTTTGTTCCACTTAATCCCTATTTCATGACCACATTTTTTTCCGGCTAAAGAATCGGAAATCTTTCTCTTGTTACATGAATCCAATTTTCATTTCATCCGGGAAAAGTCATCTTTTTCTCAACAATGTCTTTGTCATTTGATCCAATTGCATTCCGTTAGATAGGAACAAATTTGATAAATACTGATAACTCTCGGATGGAGTATTAGAACGGAAAAATCTATTAGATAATGAACTATTGGTTCTAAGCCATCTCTGGCGATGAATCAACCATCTGAAATGTTTTTCTTGCGTATTCTTGATAAACCAGCGTTTATATATAGATGTAGGAAGATTTGTTTGGGAAGTAAGAAGCCCCTTTGACATCTATTCATCTGCAAAGAATTCTCGATGTGAAAACACAGAGACAAAAGGTTGATCTTTGAATATGAAAAAGAGTGGATCTGCAGGATCCCAAATGAATTGGCTTATTCGAAAAAAACCTTGTTCTTTGGAAGATCTATCTCGTGTCTGGTACTGCACGGTTCCACTATGCAAGAACTCCGAATCATTCTCTTGAAGCTCATCCTCTTCATCATAAATGATCCGCTTACCCCGAAATGACCTAGTCCAATAGGGAAATCCCAATGAATTGGGTCGAACCAATTGACTTTTTATTAATTATCCCTGTTTGTTTTTGCTCAAACATTAAATAAGCATTTAATTAATTTTTTCATAATGAGAAATTGTTTTGATTGATCTTAACCATTGAAAATAAATTCAATGGTCCCAATCAAACTCACAAGGAGAGGATCTAAATTCAGTTGATGGGTGTGTCAGGTCAAATTGTATTTTCTAAAGGCCGGTTTTCAACTGTCCAACAATTACTCAAATTAAAATATCAAGATTCATTGTTCGTTGATGAGAGGATCATTGATGAATGGACAAAAAATAAAATAAGTTACTAGAGCGTTAAAATTATTATGTCATTATTTTCCTCTCTGTATTTAAAAACAATGAAAATAGTATTCTGCAAAATTTATTTTTATTTTCACCTTGATATGTGCTTAGATGTTTAGAATAACTCCTATAAAAACCATATAATAACAAACCATATGATTTTTGTTAGCTATATTGGACATGAGAAAAAATTAATGTAGTTGAGATGTGTAGATGTAATGAGTGCGAGAATGGTCTGATCTTTAGCAAGTAACCGGAACAACGCTTGAAAATATCGGAGAGGACGCCGAGAGGTGAATGAAGAGCACTCTAAACACTAAATGGTGGTGATAAAATGTTTTTCTCTTGGGAGTTTTTCTCTCTAAGATTTTTTCATGCCACAAAATGAAGGAGGAGCCCTCCTTTTATAGGTGACAAAAATGAGGAGGGACCATTGCAACTAATCCCTTCATTAGTTGCAAGCTCACCAATCCAAACACGTCACCTTAGCTAATTAATCACGCATAGGTGGATAAGAGAATGATCTTACATGTGCCAATCAGATGACGTCATGTTGGTCTTGTGGAGTGACCATGATCTAGGGAGAATATGCTTACCCGATGGGGCTCAATGGCGGTATTCACCCAAAGCCTCATCTCAAATGGATCTCTTAAAACCAAACCTCCTCCCCAATATGGGAGGGTAGCACACTCTCAATGTTCAGTGGTCATTCTGGAAGAGATGTGTCCTATACAATAAGATGTAGCATCGTCCCTAATCCTACCAATTCACAGCCTCTCAAGCATTCCTAAGCAACCATACGTTCACTCAAGTCTTTATCACCTGACTTGTTGGTTTGTGATGTGATGACTCATTGTGATAACAAAGCGATATGTCTTGTCTGAAGGACGTCATTGTTGTCTTCGAGTTGCATTACGAAGGGTGATCCAAGCACCTCCATGATACACCCACGAATCTCTCAGAATGAATGAAATGAAGACGAGATCATGGTTCTTTATTAGAATCTAAACGGACAGATCATAAGTCTTTTTGTTTAAAGAAAATTAAAGTCCTGTCCTCACAAATGAATTTCACAACCGAAAAGATATTTATTTTCTAACAAAAATTGAAGCCACGAGAGTGGGTTTTGTTACAAAAGAAAATTGAACTAGAAGTGCTTGACAACAAATTCTACTATAGAAACAGTTATTCTCAAGAAAACTATAAGCCAACATTTTCCTAATTGTTTGAGAACGGATTTCATCGAAAGCTTAAATTTGGTATGGGAACAAATCTTGATCTCCAAAATTTTGCTAAATTCTTTGAAGAAATAATGAAGTAAAATAAAAAAGGAGTTCAATAGAAGAAAAATTGCACAAACAAAGTGACTCTCATTGATCAAAGCATAAATACAAGTGAAAAATATAAAACGAGAAAAGGAAAACAAGGAAAATAAGGAAACGAAAGAAACTCTACCAATGAGTCCGTAGCAAAGGGAATGGAAATTTTTTTATCAACGAACGTGGGGCATCAAACTTGAACCCTTATGATGAAATTACAAAACGGTACACTCATTCATTACTCATTTCAATAATTTATTATGTTATTATTCTTGTACAACATGCTTATCACAAATCTTAATGTACGAGAGAAGGAAAAGAAAAATGAACAAATAGGAGAAACTCTATCAATGAACCCATATCGAAGAAAGGAAAATTATCAATGAGCTTGTAGAAAAAGAAAACTGGTGAAACTCTACAATCAGTAGCCGTTCTCAAAAGAAAACTATAAGTCATCTTCAAATGAGCTAGTCCATGTGAATGGAAAAAGTGAGAACAAAAAAGAGCTACATAGATAAAGAAGAGAGAAATGTTGCTAAATCATGGAGAGATAAAAATTACAAAAAGATGCGAAGGGATATTGTTGCATCAAAGGTGACATTTTCAACAGTAGGGTTGCAGCAACATCCTCAACGAGGAGATTAACAAAGGCCTACCAAATTGCTTCTTGAAAAAAATGTTTTGTGTGTTCTCAAGAAATACTTGTAAGCAGGATTGGGAAGACGTAACAAAAAACGAAGGACAAGTAATCACCATCGCCAGCAAACTGATAAAAAAAATGGCTCGACAACCACAAAGCATTTATAAACAGACAAAATATCACATAACACATGGTAGGATCAAGACCGAAGACTCTATCAAAGAAAAGATGATCAGAATTGTAGAAGGAATCACATGATTATGATTATTCGACAGTGACAAGACAATATAGTGGATAAGTTGAGCACGAGAGCCCAAACCTGAAAAAGATCCCATCAATAGGGGCGCTCACTGACAAAAATTTCATCAGCTGAAAGTATAGGAGGTGTGGTCATTCCTCCCCTTTTATTATTATTAATTTGTCACATTCTTGAACAAGACCTATATAAAGGCTCGGGTAATTAATGATAAGGGATGATGGATTTTCAGTGGAATGAGGGAGACTTTCGAAGTAAATCTTTATTAAGTGCATTGCATTTTCTCTCTCATTACTATCGAAAATTTTCTAATGAAGAAGAGATTGAATCTAAAAAAAGATTTACAGCAACGATGTAAAATCTGAAATTTAAGTGAATATCAATAGTTTTCCCGTGATTTATCTTCCCTTTAAGGGGTTTTCGCGTAAATGATTATATTTTTATTCTCTCATTCTCTCTTTAAATTATTATCTTTATTATTCGTTCGTAAAATGTTCTCATAGCAAAAAAATCATTTATCAACTAAAATTTGTTGTAAATATATTTTCTTTAAGTTGATTTTAAAACCTATTGCAAACTTATTTTCGTTTAAAATTTATTGCAAAAACTGATTATATACTGCAGATGTAAAAACGCAGCAATTGATTTCATAGTGATGGTGTATTCCTAAGTTCTAGGGATTACATAGTGACTAGATCGGTTATGATCTAATCTTATATTTATTGATTACACCGATTGATGGCTAGACAATAATGTTAGGCTAATCTCACTCTAGAATTAGTTAATGGTGTAAACTCATTATTAATTAAAGGTAAATATGAATTACTTGTACTTATAACTTGTTTAGTGGAATATGATTCGTCATCCTGGATACTGAATTCAGGAGCCACTAACCATGTAACTTTTTTTTTGCAGATGCTTAATTCGTCAAGGGAGTTGGCTGATGGCGAGGTCATTATGAGAGTTGGCTATGGTCGCTCGTGTGAGTGAAAGCATTTAGGACAGTCTGCCTTAATTTTAGAAATAATTATTTAGTTTTAAACAACGTTAGTTATATTCCTGGATTTTCGAGCAGTTTGATTCTCTTTTCGTTACTGCATGAACAAATTTTTGAAGTCTCTTTAATTAATAATGAGTTTATTATTTCTAAGAATAGATTCAATATTTGTCATGCATACTTATCGAGCAAACTGTATATACTTAAACCGACTGAATGCGCGTTAAATAATTCTGAATTATTTAAAGTAGTAAAATCTAAATGCAACAAACGACAAAGAGTTTCTCATGATGATGATAACATAATCTTTGGTATCTTAGGTTGGGACATATTAATCTAGATATGTTAACAAAGTATGGTGCTTTGAGAGAACTAAATGTTGAAACTCTTCATGTTTGTGAATTATGTCTAGGGGTAAAATGACCCAAGAGACCTTTCACTGGAAATGGTCAAAGAGCCAAGGAACCACTTGTGCTAGTGCATAGCGATGTCGGTGTATCGATTAATGTACAAACTAGAGGCGAGTATGAGTATTTTGTCATTTTTATTGACGATTACTCAAGATATGGTAATACTTATCTAATGCATAGAAAGTTTGAAAATTTCAAAAAGTTTAAACACTTCAAAGCTGAAGCTGAAAAGCAATTAGGTAAATCATTGAAAACTCATCGATCAGATCGAGGTGGTGAATACTTGGATTTAGAATTTAAGCATTACTTGCTAAAGTATGGAATCATATCCCAACTCACAGCACCTGCCACAACAAAATGATGTTTCAAAAAGGAGAAACCAACCTTATTAGTTATGGTTAGGTCGATATTAAGTTACTTATCACTGCCATTTACATTTTAGGGATATGCAATACACACGACAACATACATTTTGAACGTAGTGCTTTCTAAGACTATAGGCAAGACACATTTAGAGTTATGGAATAGCTCTAAACCGAATTTACGTCATTTTCATATATGGGGGTGTCCGGCTCATGTTCTTAGACCCAAAATTGAAAAGTTAGACTCAATGTATGAAGTATGCATATTCGTTGGCTATGCTCTAGAAACTAGAGGTGAGTATTTTTATAATCACAATGATCAAAAGATGTTTGTATCGACAAATGCCACATTCATCGAATACGACTATATGAAAAACTACAAACCTCGAATCAAAGTAGTTCTCTAGGAATTAGCATCTGATGAGACCAAATCACCTTCATTATCAACTGATAAACGGCAAACCACATAAACCATAGTTCATATTAAGGAAACCCTGGTGTAACGTCGTAGCAAGAGAGTTGTAAGATAACCTATTCACTATGAACTAGTGGAACATGTCCTAATGTCTGACACTGATAAGGATGATCCATTATCTTATGAAGAATCTATGTACGATCCTGAAAAGGAGAAGTGACAAGATGCCATGAACCAGGAAATAGAATTGATGTATTCCAATTTTGTCTGGAAACTTGTAGATCCACCTGAAGATGTCATGCCCATTGGATGTAAATGGATCTTCAAGAAAAAAAGAGATGTAGATGGGAAAATAGAGACTTTCAAAGCACGACTGGTAGCCAATGGCTATACACAAAGGGAATAAGCCGATTATGAAGAAACATTCTCCTATGTTGCCATGCTAAAATCTATTCACATCCTTTTGTCCATTTCTGCTCGTTTGAACTATGAAATATGGCAAATGGACGCCACCACAGTTTTTCTGAATGGCTTTCTTGAATAAATCATTTATATGATGCAACTAGGAGGGTTCGTGAAAATGGGGCAAGATCAGAAAATATGCAAGTTTCTTAAATTTATTTATAGATTAAAGCAAGAATCTAGATCTTGGAATCTTACCTTTAATGAGATTATTAAATCATAAAGCTTCGAGCAAAATGTTGACGAAACTTGTGTTTATAAATACACCAAAGACAAGATGATGGTTTTCTTAGTTCTTTATGTTGATGATATTCTACTAATTAGGAATGATGTGGAAACTTTATCAAAAGTAAATAAGTGGTTAGTTGAGAAATTCCAAATGAAGTACTTGGGAGATGCGAGTTATGTTCCAAGCATACAAATCCTAATGTATTGATAATGTGCTGTAGAGATTCTCTATGGAGAATTTCGAGAAATGTTAACTACCGACCAGACATGAAATTATCCTCTTTAAGGAGCAATATCCTAAGACATCTCAGGAGGAATGAGATATGAGAAATATTATTTATGCTTCAGGTGTTGGTAGTCTTATGTATGTCATGTTGTGTACAAGATCAGACATCTATTATGTAGTGGGATTGTCAGGCGTTATCAATCGAATCTAAGTTTGAAATATTGGATTACAGTAAAACATAGGGGGTGTGACATTCCACCCCTTTTATTATTATTAATTTGTCACATTCTTGAACAAGGCCTATATAAAGGCCCAGGTAATAAATGATAAGGGAGGGAGGATTTTCAGTTGAATTAAGGAGACCATCCAAGCAAATATTTACTAAGTGCATTGTCTTTTCTCTCTTCTCTCTCATTACTGTCACGAAGAGGAGATTGATCTAAGAAAAGCTTTACAACAACGATGTAAAATCTGAAACGCAAGTGAATATCAATAGTCATTCCGTGATTTTTATTTTCTTTAAGAATTTTTCACGTAAATAATTATGATTTTATTCTCTCATATTCTCTTTAAATTATTATCTTTATCATTCTCGTAAAATATTCCCCATAAAAAAATCCTTTACAGTCTAAAAAATATTGCAAATATATTTCTGTAAGTTGATTTTAAAACCTGTCAGCAAACTTATTTTTGTTTAAAATTTATTGCAAAAAACTGCTTATATACTGCAGATGTAAAAACGCAGCAATTGATTTCATGTGATGGTGTATTTCTAACTTCTAGGGATTACATAGTGACTAAATCGGTTATGATTTAATCTTATTTTTATCGATTACACCGATTGATGGTTAGACAATAATGTTAGGTTAATCCCACTCTAGAATTAGTTAATGGTGTAATCTTAAATTATAGGGATCACACCATTTTTGAATATAATATTTTTTATATTTAGTAATAAATAAGAATTGGATAAAAAGTATAAAAGTAATATTAATTGAAATGATTAGATGTGAGCTTAGGACACTACTTAACCAACTGGGACCTGACATGAAATAGATGTAAAACCCAATGTGCCAAGCCTGCAGTTAAGGGTAGGCCTAGCCCATAGTAAATTCAGAAATCTTAGCAAAGAAATTATTTTCATGGTATTAAATTAAAAAATAGTCTTAAAAAATATAATAGTAAATAAATGATCCTAAATTCAGAAATTCTAGTATATAGATCATTTTCATGGTATTAAGTTAAAAAATAACTCAAAAAATATAATAGTAAATAAATAGTCATTTTTTAGTTTGTGTCATTTGAAAAATTATTAGTTGTCTAAAATATCTTTATTTTATCCATTATTAATTTATTTTATTTAAGGGTGGAATTTGTTGATATACCTGGATTTTAGAGATTTTGGTCAAAATTTTGTTTGTGATTTTAATTCAAATTTTCCTCAAATTCTCTCCCTATTTTTATGCCTAGTTTTTCTTTTACATATTCTTTAATATTTTTTTCAATTCTGTACTTGCGCTCTAAATTATCTATTAAAAAATAATAATTAAAATACATTTTTAAAATATTAGTATGTGATATTTTTTTTTTCATAAAATTAATTTAGTCGTGTAAATTTATAAATCACACTTAAAATATGATTTTTAAAAATAATATATTGATACTTATGACTTTTAAAAATAATATTTGATACTTTTTTAGATATTTCATTTATCTAATTATCTACTTAAAAATCATCTTTCAAATATTTATAAATTTAGGAGTAGTCATAGAAATATTGGTGATTGCATATTTTTAAATTAGTTTTAAATATTTGATTTGTTGATATTAATCCCTAAATTAAAAAAAACTGAGTAGAAACACGAGACAAATGCATTGTAAACAAATCGTAAAAGCTTACAACTAAATGAACTAGAAAATGATCATTTATCTACTTTAATTTTTTTAATCAATTTTTAACTTACTATAATGAAAGTGACCTATATATGCCATTTTCTCTAGTAAATTCACCTCTTAATTCCCCATCACGTTCAACCTCTTCAATTTTGCATTTGTAGTCAGCAAAGTTCCATTTCACATTTTTAACCCAAAAAAAAGATTCCAATTCACTATAAACTCACCCTTTTTTTCTCCATATTCCACGCTTAAGTTCCAATTAGTACATTCTAGTGAATGGCCATATTTTAAGTTTCAAATGTAAAAATGGCCCCCAAAATCCTAGTGAATGGCCATACCCTAGTAAGCATTTTGTTTTGACTCAATGTAAAGATCCTCGTGAATGGTCATATCCTAGTAAGCATTTTGTTTACAACAACTTGTTCCACATGGTAAATATTTATTTTGACACACAGCGAAAAAACTGTTTACATCGGAGGAGAGTTTTTCGAGAACCACCACTTTGGAAACAACAACAAAAGACGCGAACAGGAAAAATCATAACAAGATGAAAACTCATAGAGAAATGTCACAGTGAGCTCAAAAATCAACAATTGAGAGAACGAAAACCCGAGCTTCAATTCCGACTCAGGGAGGTTGAAGAAATCGTGAAGCAACTCACAAGAAAAAAGGTTACACGACGACGACGATGCAGTGGGTGGCTATGCCAGTGACAAATTTGACAAACCTACTATATATCAAACATAAACGACCCTTTATGATAAACTTACATTTTAAACAAATAATACCAAAATCATCATCAACTTGGGCGATGAATGATTTGTTTGACGAGCCAACGAGTTATCCCTTGCAATGAACTCAGTTTCCAGCCTATTAATGTTAGGCTTTTGTGATAAAAACCCTTAAAATTAGGGGTGTGCATGAGACGGGATGGAATGGGTTTTGGGTCTTTTTGTCCCGTCCCGATTGACACGGGATAATTTTTTTTGTGTCCCATCCCGTCTCGTATAGAGGGAAAATCCCGAGCGGGACGGGATGGGGTCGGGACAGGTTTTTCTCTTTTTTTCTGCAGTTTTTTGCTTTTTTGGGCTATCTGTGGTTATTTTTTGGTTGAATTTTGATTATTTTTTTCTGGAATTTTGGACTCTTTTTTAGGGATTTGGACTAAGTTATAACGGTTAGAAATAAATTATAGTTTAAAAAACAAAACAATTAAGCTTAAAGTTAAAAAAAGTACTATGTGTATATATCATAATAATCAATTCCATTTCGTTGTCCTTTTCGATTTTTTTTAAATAAAACGTTTTCAGATATTTTGGTGTTCTGGTATTCCGTTTTAGAAAAAAATTTCAGACATATAAAAACAATATTATAAAATTTATAATAAAACAAAAAGTGAATCATGACTTATGAAAACAAGATACACATAATTCTTATTAATTTTTTTTATTTTGAGCACCGTAGTATATTCCAAGCATTTTAATTTATTTAAAAGTAGGAGCGTAATCTTTCATGTGAAAAAATAATAAATCTAATACAAGTAACCTAAATAATCTAAAGAAACTCATTTATTCTAAAACAATCACCAATTCATTTAAATTTATAACATAAACAAATCGTGCATTTAATCTAAATAAGTTACTTATTATAAAAAATAATTATAGAAATAAATTTAAAAGAAAAATTAACTGTATTAAATTAAAAAATTATTATTGTACAAAAATGAAGTACAAATAATGTGATTTGAACCTGGGAGGGGAATGTTTCAATTTAAAACCAATAATCACTTGGACTGTTGTGTTGTTATGATAAATTATTACTTCCATTTATATTTAGTATAATTTTAAAAATAAGGGCATGTTTCAGCCCACTTTGCCATTTCGTCCACTCCGGGCGAAATGAGCATATTCCCGCCGGAATGTTCCATTATGGATTTTGGGACGAAATTTTAGGACCCCCTATTATGTTCTGTTCTCATCACGGAATCAGAACATTCCAGCCATTCTGACTATAATAGAATGGAATTGACAACTATGATATATATATCGGGACAAGGACTTTTATCATGTGTCCTGTCCTGCACGATTCGGGATGGTTTTTCAGGACGTGATGATTTTTTCGGGACACTTGCACGCCCCTATCCAAAATCATTAAATTTTAAACTGATTCTGTTTCAATATCATGTGATATCGATACTACCCCTCACTTTTTCCCAACTATGAAACCTTTAAAATTAATTTTTTTATATTCAAACGCGAATGTATCTAATTTAATGCAAACCCAAAATCGTTTATTTTTCAGATTAGAAAATATTTAGATTGAGTCTGTTATTGGTATAATATTATCATTTCACATCTAAACTAACACTAATTTAGTGGAATATACTTATAACTATAGGAATTTATATATACTATAGATGTAGAGCCACCCAAGTTCCAATTCATATTTTCAGGTCAGTAAAAACTCCCTTTTCTCCAAAATCCACACATATTATTTACCCATATTATTACATTTTGGGAAAATTACATATATTGTCACTGTAATTTGGACCAAGTTTCAAATTCATCAATATAATTTCATTTTTCTCAATTCAATCATCAAAGTTTGTAAAATGTTTCAATCTCATCACTACACCCACATTCAGTTAAAAACTTAATGGTCTGTTGATGTGGCAAACACATTTTTTACATGTGTACGCCATATCAGCAAAGTTGTTGCACATTGGATATTTGCTTTGAATTTTATGTATCAAGTTCTTTCCCTTATTTGTTTTAGAAATTATAAAGTGAATCCCGTGTTTTCTTTTCTTTCCCTTAATTGTTTAAAAATTACAAAATATACCCTGTGTTTTAAAGTTGCGGCACATAATATATTTGTTTAAAATATTTATATCACGCAACCCCTTGAATTATTTAAAATTTATAAAATAAACCCTGTGTCCTTATTTTTCCTTCTTAAATATTTTAAAATTTATAAAAAAGACCATGCTTCTTCCTTTCTTCCCTTAAACTATTTAAAATTTATAAAATATACTTTTAGTATTTACAGAATAGTCCTCGTAGAATTAAAACATGAAAAATAGAACAATCTGTCTCTTCCTCCTCTTTTTCTCACATATTCTCTCTTACTTTCTCATTTTCAGATTTTTCTGAATAATTTTCTATTATCCATTTTAGCAGATTCAATGCCAAATATGGGACCAATTTTATATGGGATAGGTTTTCGGAGGGGTGGAGGAGGTGTTGTGCAAGGTGATAAACCTTGAATGTTATTTTGGTTATGGGTATGTATTTTGATTATGAATAATGATATATGTATTTTACTTATGGATATGTATTTTGGTTAAGGATATGCATTTTGGTTGTGGATATATATTTTGATTATGGGTCGTGATATATGCATTTTGATTGCGGATATGCATATTTTGTTATGGATGTGATATATATTTTGGTCATGGATAAGTATTTTGCGTTTGATGTGTTTATGGGTTGGATATGAGAGATACATTTTTCATCTTTATAGATAGAAAATAGACATATTTTATCTTTGAAAAAATAGACAGGTTTTATCATAGTGTTATGGTGCTCTAATGATATAGAACTTTTAGCAATTGCAAGCATATAACAGTAGTGTTTTTTCCACTAGTTATTTTATCTTAAATATAAACATAAGAGTTGTTTTTCAGAAAATTTTAAAATTTTAAAAATATATCAAAACCCAAATTAAGAAGGATACAGAAAAAAAGAAATAAAATGATTAAGTAAGAGACGGAGAAATAAAAAAAATTAAAGAATAAGGAGAAGAGAAAAATACATCTTGTTATCTTATATGGTTCTTTTTGAAAATTAAAAAAATTGAGGGAAGAAAATTGAATAAAATAAAAATTGTATTGTACCACAACTTTACCGATATGGCGCACACGTATATAAAGTGTCTGCCAAATCAGCAAACCATTAATTTTTTGACGGAATGTGAATGGAAGTGATGAGATTGAAACATTTTACAAACTTTGATCATGTAATTGAGAAAAATAAAACTACAATGATGAATTTGAAACTTGATCTAAACTATATGACCATACATGTAATTTTCCTTTACATTTTTTTTTTATCTCTGAGTCATTTTGAGTATTGGGGAGACTTTTATTTTTTTGGAAAACAATATCATTGTGGGGTATAAATGATCATTCACCATCCCGATGGCTCATCTAATTGACATAAGCATGTATCACGCACATCATCCATGCCATATCATTTGACACATGAAAATTTTTTCTTACACCATATGTAGTTTATTTAAAGACCAGACACCATCTGATTTAAAAAATGATTTAGACATTCATCCAAGTTAGGTTTTATAACAAAAAACCTCAAAACAACTCCGTTTAAATATTATGTAATCCCAAAATTACCCCTGACCTTTTTTTAATTTTGAAAAACGTTAGAATCATTTTTTTTATATTCAAACCGGAATTCACTTAGTTTCTATCCACACTCAAAATCGTTTATGTTTCTAATTAGAAGAAAAATATTTGAATTTAGTCGGTTATATGTATAATCTTGTCATTTTATATTTAAAATATTATTATTATAACATAACAAACTTATATGTGGTACTATATAGAAAGTGTCTATGCCATTTAAATAAACTACAATGTGATTTTTTCTTTAACGTATTTATGAAAGTTTCATAGACAAGAGTAAGAGTAGTTACTGTCTTTATGGGATTCAATTTTACTAGAAGACACAGTATATCCAATTGATCTAATCATCGTTGTTGCCTTACCATAAATGGTTTTACTTATTTCAGCATGGCCAATGGCCAATGGCCATGGCCATGGACAACCCATAAAATGAATATTGTCATTCCAGAAAATGATAGGAAAAAGAAGAGGAAGAAAGAGTTAACCCCATGATGTATTATTGAGCCCAAATAATAACTAAAATGATGGAGTCCTCTTCCCAATATCTTTCATCTTCTCATTTTTTTTTTGTTTATTTATTTTTATTTTGAAAAAAAATATGAATGATAAATGAGATGAAAATTAAAGAGAGATTAGAGAAAACAAAATGAAGAAAAATATTAAATTAGTAAAATTCATCCATATACCTGTTTTCATTGAATAACTATGATAAAATTATAATTCTTGATAATTGTTTTTATTCTCTTATAATTTTCAAGATTTAAACATGTTCCACATAAATTAAGTGGAGTTTTGTTTTCTCAATTGATTTTTTTATACCTTGCTCTTTAGACTAGTAAGTTTAAAAAGTTACTCAATGGGCTATGAGAGATCATGATCATAACATTGGAAACAAAATTATTAATGAGAATTCGTAAAAACTAAGATATGTATATAAGTACGAAGATTTAAAATTAGTCAGATTTTATTTTACTTCATCTTAAGAGAGAGCTGTAGCCAACCTTTCAAATTTTCATTTACATTTTTAATTAAAAAATTTTATCCAAGAGACATTTCTTTAAATAGTCACAGCTTTACACTCTCAAAAATGAATTTTTTTTTATAAAAGTAGCCGGGTCATTAATTTAATTACATAAATAACACACATTTTTTGTTAAACTAGACCCTTACACTAATCATTTTGTAGAATTAGACTCCTTCCTTAATTTTTGCTTACCCTCACCTCTAACCCACTTTCCACTCAAAATGCAGCTACATGTTTACCTTTCACCTTATCCAAATATTTACCCCTCTCTCTCTCTCTCTGTGTTTTTGCTCTCTCTCTCTCTCTTTCTCTCTCTGTAAAATGAGTTTTTTTTAAAAAGTCATGAATGAACCAAAGAAGACGACATTTAGGTTCTTGCCAAAGAAGACGACCGAATCTCTGCGACCCACCTCACTTCTCCTTCTTCATTTTTCATTTTTTTCACTTCTTCTTCATTTTCTTTGTTTTCTTCTTCGTCTTCTTCCTTCTTCATGCAACAACAAAAGATTATTAGTTCTTCTTTCTTGAACATGTATAAGTTTTGTTTTATTCTTTTATGGAAAACTTGAATTTTCATGAGTTTTTCTTGTTCATGAGTTTTCTGAGAATATTTATATTTTATTCTTTCTGGAACGTTGTTTGAAGTTCATTTATTGTACAAGATCACTGCAAGATGATAGTGTAGTGTAAACGATGTCTACACGAGTATTACATGAGCCTCATGTAGTTATCATGTAGCCTACACGATGGCTACACGAACCTTGTGTACACATCTTGTACGCTATGTACTCTTCCGATTTTAATACAGCAACATTTAACAAACCCATCTTCATTTTTTATTTCTCCATGCTTCATTTTGGTTTATGATTTGTAACTTTATCATTTGTTGAAAAACCCATCTTCATGCTTCATTTGTTAATTTTGTACTACACGATGGGGTACACTGGTGTCCACACGATGGGTGCACAACGCTAGTGTACCCCCATCGTGTAGTCAACACGATGGGTACACAAAGTGTACACCCATCGTGTAGATTACACGATGACTACACGACTCTCGTAACTTTCAGGCCTCCAAAAGTACTTAAAACAATATTTTTGGGTCTGGAACTGGGATCCAATAAGTAAAACTTGTCACACATGTAGATCTATGGATAAGTTTCGATTTGATATCTTACGGAACACGTGGTTCAACCCGAGTCAAAAATTACGTCCTCTGAAAGTTTATCGGACCGAAAACATTAAATTTTTTTTAGTGAACTTTAAAAATACTTGATACTATATTTTATTCTTCAATTTTGAAAGTATTATTGACAGAAGATACTCGTGTACCCGTCGTATAGTCTACACGATGCTAGTGTACCCAATCATTGTGTAATATACACGATAACTACGCAATGCCACTGTACCCATCGTGTAGTTTACACAATGTCAGTGTAACCATCGCGTAGTCTACAAGAGAGGAGAATAGAAATATAACAATGCAATATTTACTTCTTGTAGCCTATAGGGGAAGAAAATCAGCATCTGGTTGCCTCCCAACAATACTGGAAAATCTGAAGTAAATTATAAATAAATTAAACAATTTTTCCTCTATCTTCAGGTTTGAAACTACTAACTTCCTCTGCCATAAAATCTCATGCTAAGAATATGAGAATTACCAATAAAAAAAGAAAATCACGTGAGAAAAAGATGAAACGTTGAAGGATTTAAAAAAAAAGGGAACATCGAAGAACTTGAAGAAGGAATTGCTGCCTAAAAATGGGTAAAATCCCATTTTCATATCTAGTTTGTGGATAGATCTAATTCAAATATGTAAAAATAGACAAAAACACATTTTCAAATCTGGGTTGGATCTGGCTTGTCGCCAAATCTTATGGTTCATGTATGTAAAAATGAGCAAAAACACATTTTCAGATCTGAGTCAGATTTGGTTTGTCGCTAGATCAGGTTCAGAGATTTGGTCATCTTCTTCGGTTGCAGAGATTCAATCGTCTTCTTTGCCTTCTTTGGCAAGAACGTAAATGTCATCTTCATCGGTTCATTCATGTTTTCTTCGAACAAAAACTCATTTTACAAATATAGAGAGCATCAAAAGCACATAGAAATAGAGAAAGGGAGAGTGGAGCATATACTTGGATAAGGTGAATGGTAATCATGTGATTTCACAAATGCATTTTTAGTGGAAAGTGAGTCTGAGGTCAGGGTAAGCAAAAATTAGGGAATGAGTCTAATTCTGCAAAATGATTAGTTTAGGGACCTAGTTTAGTAAAAAAGCCCTAACACAAACGTGACTAAGTTAATTTTACAACTAAAATAATTACACGATGTGCTATGGACGTAACTAAATTAGTTACTCTAGCAATTTTGTAATTTTTTTACCATTCAATCTTTTCTTTGGCCATTTTCTTAATCACCCTTTGAAATTGATCTTTTTCTTGTTATTTTTACGAATCCAAACCCGATTAAGGGGTTCAGATCCCTTATTATTGGGGAACATGAGGAGTTATGTCCGACCTGAACTGTTCGTTTTAAAAATAGATGGCTCAAATCAATTTAGTAAAAAAACAAAATAAAAAAACAAAAGCAAAATAAAAGAAAATCAACCTCATGCTTTTCTCGGCTTCTGCATGGAACTGATTTAGTTCGCCGTTTTCCAAAACAATCCGAACATATTTATGAGATATAATCTCCTCCAATTAGATCCTAACATGATGAAATCATCTATAGATTATAACGTGAATTAGATCCTAACATGAGGGAATCATGTTTTTTATTTTTTTAATAATAAATCTAATTCGTTTAAATCTGACTGAACGATTTCATTGATAGAGAATTCAAATCCAAATTTGATATACCTCCTCAAAAATAGTGATTAACTATAAACTAATCTTCATGTCCCTTCAAATGATAGAAAAAAATGAAAAAAATGAATGAAAAACAAAACTTTGAAAGAAAAGAAAAGAAAAGAATAATTACATATCAAGTCAAGATGATGGATATTGATAAGGCGATGAACAACCAAAAGAATGACAAGACATAGAAAAGTAATATTGATAATATTAATCTCTTTGAGTTGAAGAAAACTTCTAATTATCTTATCATAAATCTTAAGCAAAGAAGGATTGCTTTTGGAGAAAATAAAGGTGTGGATGCTTTGAGTACAGCTTTAATCACTTAGTTGTTGATTAATTATCAGCTAATCAAATCTGTCTCACCTAATTTTACTATTTTGTCCATACAAAATGCCAAATTATGTAAAGATAATTGAGTTAATTAATGAGATATATGAAGTTTGATTTCTTTTTAATTTCTTTAATGAATGGAAATACATATCCAATTGAACACCAATTTTGACTTAGCTTTTCTTTGGCTTTGAGAAATTTAAATACCAATGATTCTATTTTCAAACCGAAGCATCAAGTCGTTAATTCGTGTTATATTACTCTAATTCTCAATAAAATATATAACTTTAAAAAAAAGATTAAGCATATGGAGCTTATCTTTCGGTTTTCAACAAATATAGTTTGTTGTAATTTCACGTACTCATGCAACCTTAAATTTTAATGGAGTTAATCTTGAACAATGTTTATACAACTAATCGAAAACTATGACACCTTTAAAAAAATCATGGCTTTACTACTAAAGCAATCTAAAATGACATTAATTTTAAATGAACACTACTTATTAACGGTCTTATATACTGTAAAAGATTCAACTCTATTATCAAGAAGAATAAAAATTTAATTGATAATGAATTAGTTGTTTAATAAATAAAATATAAGTTTAATAGGTTTCTTAATAAATAGAGAATCATTCTCTATACGTTACTGGTGAATGATCATTGAGAAACAAACATTTGTAGTCTTTTTATTATTCTCTCACATTTACTACAACGACTTTTAAATAAGTTGAATAACAAAGCAAACCTAAAATACGTATTTTGTGATTCCCTCTACTTTATATTCAGTTCAATATAGTCTCTGTAAATATGGATCTGCATAATTAAAAGTGACGTGTCAAGATTGAATACGTGGCGTCTAAATACACCCACATGGCACAGTAAAACTGAATATATGATAATAGCGAATACATTTGTAAGGGCTCCGCCTGGACCTATAAGGGCGGCGAGCCCATTTCGAGATCATGTGTCAAGTGTGGAGTCTCGCCTTCAAGCTAATTGATAAAGACTCGAAGACTCTTTCTTTCCTCGGAACAATCTGGGGGTTGTGGTTTGGTAGGATTAAGACAAGGTTCTACTATACCAAGATAGCAGAACTACTCGACGGGTATGACATCCTTAGGCACCTTGGGTGTGCCCCTTTCCGAGGATAAGAGTAAAAAGGCGTGAACCGTCTCTTAAGAGTCGGGTTAGTCCTGCGGCGGGTTAGGGGACCCTAACCCGCCCCCGCGACGGGTTGAGGGGAACATAACTCGTCCCTATGGCGGACGGCCCGTGCTCCGCAGCACGTCTCTCGATCCGTTGCCGGGGAAACTTGGCGGCAGAAAGTCTCATTTGGGGTCCTTTGTGCGATGTGAGTTTAACATCTACGATTTCATCACCAGCTACTCTATGTCATGAAGACATGACTAGTTGCCAGTATGAAAAGTAATCACGTGAATCGAGTCCTAAGTCATTTTGAGGATGTGGCACCTGACCATGTTTTAAGCGTGGTCACGTGATTGACATGCATTTTTAAAGGACATGCATGTGGTCCCCACTCGACCCCATCTATAAAAAAGGGTCCCCAGCACCTTTACGGGGTAATCAATTATCATCAATCCCAAGACAAAGAACCTTGAGAATATTCTCTCCTCGAAGTTCTCACCTACCTTAGAGTTTCAAAGGCATTTGTCACCTTCCGACGACTGTCTAAGGTTGCTTGTCCTTCACCCTCCGACCACCAACTTCCATGTTCCCAGGCATACTTGGCATATACTAGATCACTCATACACACATCACCTTAAACCCCTGAAACATTTTAGCGACTCCATTGGGGAGTGATCTGTCTACCATCTTCTTCTTTCTTCGAGTATGCTGGATGTAGTTGAATCACGAGAACTTCTTTTCATTTGGAAGGAGAGAATGTTAACCCAACTACTGAGAACCATGACATGGAGGATGCTACTTCCAGGGAGAGATTAACATCCCTACCATCGAATTATGGTGACAGACCAGACTAACGCCATTAGGGAGTTTTAGGCCTCTAACGCTGAGATTCATACCCTTCTAAGTACGCTGATCGCTCTCCTCGTAGGTGCCTAGAACCCTCCTCCACCACCGCTTGTTGTTCATGTTATCCCTCCTCACACGACGAACCAAACTGACACCAATAGAAAGATTCCACAATAAATCTTGAGGGCTCATCTGGGTCAGGGGCAGCAAACAAGGATTAGAACGTGGGTCACTCGAGTGACCCCGTAAATGTTTTCATTCTGTCAGTAACCTTCCCGGTAGCCTTCGCCGTCACATGTTGGGACATGCTGTCCCGATCGATGGCACTAACATAGACCCTTTTGTTACCAATGAGACACTGCAAAAGGTGTTGGAGATGGAGCACATCAAAGCCTCCCTAAGCGAGACAATAGTTGACTTTCATCCCCCTTACTCATGTGATTGACCATGAAACCATATCCGTCTGATTATGTTCCCCCAAAGTTCTGTAAGTACAGTGGGAATGAAGGATGTGCTAGAGAGCACGTTGTACGTTTCATTGATGATTTGGGCCCACATGGATGTGATGAGTCCATGAGGCTGAGGGAGTTTTTGAAATCGTTGACTGAGCGAGCATACACATGGTGCATCAATCTGGTGCCAGGATTGGTTTTAACATGGTCGCGTATGGTTTCTATCTTCATGAAAAAGTTTTTGTGTCTGAAGAAAGATGAGCATTCTCGATTTGGGGCGCGAGCATCAAAAGAAAGATGAGGACCTGATAACTTACATCAGACAGTTCAAGGACAAAGCACTAGGTTGCTAGGAAGAGTGGAAGGAGGACGACTCGGTGAGGATGTGCATTTGCTAAATGATGAATGAATATAAAACACATTTGGAGAATCTCGACATTACCACTTTCTCGCGCCTCCATGTAGCTGCTCAACGTATCAACAATTTGGTGTCTAAGCCAAAGGTTGCAGAGTAGAGTGAGCGTGAGGGATTTGCATGGAAGCCCGCAAGTGGCCGTGGCACAACCCCAATGACGAGGTGTAAAACGGGACATAAGCGAAAGAGATGATCCACCACCTTTCCCCTGCTCCATGGATAAGGTAGAAGCGTTGTTGGATGTCTGGGTCAAGGATAAGGTCGTGCAGAGACCTTGGGTGGAAAACTTGCCCACCAGAGAAGAAATAGAATCACCTCGATATTGCCGTTTCCACCGAGACACCACCCACGCGACCAAAGATTGTAAAACTTTAAGATAGATTTCCGTGACAAGCTCCAAAAATGAGAGATAATTAACACAAACATGGAAGTCGCGGGAAACCAACCTTTCCCACCACACGCTGCATGACCATCGTGACAGGAAGTGGCTGGTATGCTACAAAATCTGAGGAAGGGTACGTTAAGTACAAAGGTAATCATGTGTTATAAGGTCTAAAGATTATGTACTCGAAGTCACAATACATGTGTTTATTTATGAAATGCCTATTCTAAAAATTACAATTATTTGTCTATGTGCATGCTTATACGAATAGGAAGGGCCACACGAGACCACCTCAATGATTGCTAATAGATGGGATGACCCTCAAACACTTCAAGTAGGATCGACGATGTTCAACTTTAAGTGCATAAAAAAAGAAACTATCATATTTAACATTGTTAATTTTACTTCAACTTTTGTGATTATGAAAATAGCCCGAAAACTTATAACGGGTCTGTCATCTTGGAACATATTTAAGACATTTCAGTAAAGGTTGTTCCTAAAATACGTGTAAGACATTTCAATGAAGTTAGTTCCTGGAACACATTTAAGGCTTTTCAACAAAGATTGATCCAGGAAAGCTTTTAAGACGTTTTAGTGAAAGCTTGTTACAGGAACGCATTTGGGACATTCCAGCAAAGTATGTCCCCTTTATGTACTTAAGACATTTCGGTAAATTTTGTCCTGAAATGCAATGAAGACATCTCAGCAAAGGTAGTTGGGTGGAACTTAGTCGTTGTTGTGAATCCCTTCAAAGCGGGACTTGACCACCATAACGTGTCTAAAATATACTAGTTATCTTAAATATTTGCTTTGCTTGTTGCCACGACATATGGCTCTTGTCATATAAATTGAATCTAACTTAGAGTTTTATTATGAACATGCTCATATTAAAAGGCGTATGTAAGAGCGACATATGTGTGAAGTAGGTATGCATGATAATGAGGCATGATAACGGTTTGAAGCAGGAACGCATGAGCATGAAAGCTCAAAGTATGAACTGATGCATGATAAAATCTGAAGTAAGGATGGGTATATATAACCCTTTAAGCATGACCAATATTGATAGTCCAATATCCACGCGCCTCCTTAGGCAACTTGATTATATTTTTGTGTATGTGTGTGCCTTCTTAGGCAGTATCATGTAGGTCCCTACATGTATGCACTTTCAGAAAGTCGAATCATCTACGGACATCACCCCAGCATGTGCACCTGCTGCCTGACCATTTTTTGATGAACTTCACCATGATTAGTTATCTCAATATCAGAAAGCGGTGGTACGTCCACTCCCGATTTTAATGAATTATCTCTGAACACATCATTGAGCTGTATCTATCATATACAAGAATAATATGGGTAGAAAATGTTGCATGACTCTATTCACTTGTCATATACTACCATATATACTCACTCATGCTTACATTGAGACTTAAGGTTGCGTATTGTTAGTGTATATATTTTTTCAGCTAATCACCTTTTTCGTGAATGCCGACATAATCAGATTCTTTATTAAAAGAGACTTGCCTAGCCAAATACTCCTAGCATCTCTTACTGGAACCTAAATAAAAGCAATTTGTATATCATCGAACCTGGCTAAGGACTACAACAGTAAAGACGACCATCACAATTGAACATGTTGCTCATCAACCAAGACCACAATGCATGAAGGGACTATATATACATACGTTCAAGTTCAATTGCTACACGTTTGAAATAGTACAAGGAGCTAATGTAAATATGGATCCGTGTCACTAAGAGTGACGTGTCAAGATTGAACATATGACATCTAAATTCACCCACGTGGTGCCTACGTGGCACAGTAAGGATGAAATAGGATAATAAAGAATACATTTCTAAGGGTCGCGCCTTGACCTATAAGGGTGGCGATCCCATTTCAAGATCATGTGTCGAGTGTTGAGTCTCTCCTTCGAGCTAAGTGACAAAGGCTCGAAGGCTCTTCGTTGCCTGAGAACAATCTGAGGGCTGTGGTCTGGTAGGATTAGGACAATATTACACTATACCAAGAGAGGAGAACTACTCGAAGAGTATGGCCTCTTTAGGCACCTTGGAGTACCCCCTTTGGGGAGAAGGGTAAAAAGATGCAAACTGTCTCTTAAAAGCCGGGTTGGTCCCGCGGTGGGTTGAGGGGACCCCAACTCGTCCTTATGGTGGACCCTCCGTGCTCCACTGCACGTGTCTCGATTCATCATTGGGGCCTTTTGTGCGATGTGAGTTTAGCGTCTATGAGTTCGTCATCCGCTACTCGATGTCACGAAGACACGACTAGTTGCGAGTATTAAAAGTAATCACATGAATTGAGTCCTAAGTCGTTTTGAGGATGTGGCACGTGACCACGTTTTGAGTCTGGTCATGTGATTGACATGCGGTTGTAAAGGACATGCATGTGGTCCCCACTCAACTCCATCTATAGAAAGTGGTCCCTAGCACCATTATGTGGGGCAATCAATTATCATCAATCCCGAGACAAAGAACCTCAAGAATATTTTCTCCTCGAAATTTTCATCTATCTTAGAGTTTCAAAGGCATTTGTCACATTCCGACGGCTGCCTAAAATTACTTGTCATTCATCCTTTGACTACCAACTCCCACGTTCCCAGACATACTTGGCATAAACTAGTTCACTTATACACACATCACCTTAAACCCCCAAAACAGTCTCCATATTTTTAAATTTCATAAATGGTTATTAACTTAATATATATTTGTACATATTTCAAAAAGAGTTGGGTCCAAAACAAAAAAAGAATGGATGAACCACAATTTCATATGTTCATGTTCATTCTTAAAGAAACAGAGTGATGATTAAAGAACACTCGTGGATTTGCTTTTAATTTTTTTTTTATTATTATTATTATTGTAAAAACAGATTTTTATTAATAATCTAGACTTACTAATTTTAATTACTTCAAAGTAAGTTTGGACTTCTCAGCTTACCAAAAAGAAAAAGAAATTAAAATTTAACTTTGGACTTCTCTTCTAATGCGCCGTCCATGACCCGCTCTCGTCAATTCCGGCACTTGTCTGGACGACGATAATTAAAAAATATAATGCATAATTAAGGGTCGATAAAAAAATGCTAAAATAATTTCTCTTTTTTTTATCACAACATATAAATTATATCAATATTAGTGTAGAATGACCTAAATTTAGATGTCCGCTAGGAACTTAACCAGTTGATAACTCAGGTCATAACTAGACTAGTTAAAAAATGTTAAAAGTAATAATGTATGACTTAATTATGTGGTGTGAGCTCATCCGTCTAGTATGATGACCGGGTTTCGTCATGTGAGGCGTTGGTGATTGATCATAACACAATCTTAATTACTTTCATGGACGTTAATTGGTAATTTGTAAGATTAGCCAAAAAGCTTATGAATATATTGTGAACATTAATTTTTAAATTTCTTGTAATGCTAGGATTACTTTCTCCCTTTACTTTTAACCTATACAATAAGTTGCAGGTAAAAATGTGATTTTTTCCCCTTGTATCTTTCCTATACATTACAGGAATGTAAAAATTCTTGTACTGTAGAATGACCCATGACCTTGATTAAGTTATTATGGACCAAGACCCTCATCTCAACTAGTCATACAGAAGATTTTCAACCTACTGCTCTAAGGTTATATTGACGCATAATCCTTATTATTTATTAGAAAAACACACACAAAATAAAATACATGCAAAACCACCTCATATAATGTCCAACGTTTTCTTAATAAAAACGGGAAGCATTAAGACATCCCACAAGACACGGCTGCCTTAGGGCAAGAAAAGTAGTTAAAAAATGAACAAAAATGACCAATGAGGTGGACCTCAATTAAAATGTCCCCACCCATTGGACAATCTATAAAATCCCATTTGATAAGTAAGATATTTGAATGATCCAACGGTGTGAAACAAAGGAGTAGACACTATTTGAATGGAGCCCACATAGAGTATTCCCATTTGTTAAAAGTTTACTTATGTCCCGAGTCCTGACCAAAAGAAGACCGAAGGATGCAGGGCACAACGTGGAAACTGGGAAGAGAGAGAGAGAGAGAGAGAGAGAGAGAGAGAGAGAGAGAGAGAGAGAGTCAACTTTTTGAAATCCAACCGCTCCCATCCAATTACCTCTGCACCAAATCCAACAAATTTTAAAAACCCATCTTCGATTTCCGTCTTTCTACAAGTCCCATATCATATTTTCTTGGAATTCAATCGGAAATCTTCCCCGGCAGTCAGTTTCCTTGGTTTTCAACGTGATCTCCTCTGTTTGTACCCAGAGAGTCTCATCTTTCCCTGACCTCTCATCAGGGAGATTAACCTTCTTCTTTTATCCGCGCTTTCTTAGCTTGCTCGTTTGTCTCTCTCTTCTATCGCTCTATCTGTGCGTTTATTCATTTCCGATCTTTCTTGCGTTGTTCTGTCCCATATTAGCATTTCTATCGAATTCAAAAGTTGATAGCAGTAACAATTTTCTCCCATTTCGCCCGAAATTTGATTTTTCGTTTTCTTCGAACCTGGATGAGTTATCCCTCGGAATTTAATTAGGAAAATTCTGATTCAATCATGGGAATTGAGAAAGACAGGGTGAGATTCAACGTGGGAGGTAGAATCTTTGAAACAACAGCTACAACCCTCGCTAATGCCGGCCGGAATTCCATGTTCGGAGCGATGTTCGACGACAACTGGAATTTACAACACGATAATTCCGGTGAATACTTTATTGATCGAAACCCCGATTGCTTCTCCGTCCTCCTTGATCTTCTCCGTACAGGCGAGCTCTACGTTCCTTCAAATATCCCAGAAAAACTCTTCTACAGAGAGGCCCTCTATTACGGCCTGCTCGACCACGTCCGCTCGGCGAAATGGGGTCAATTCGATGGCAACAGGTTGAGGCTCTCACGGTCCATAACAGGTCAAGCACCAGGGGACGGAACGGCCATCAGGGCTGGCCCTGACGGTAGCTGCTGTGTTGCTCATGGTTCTATGGTCCATGTCTATGACTGGATGCTAGATGAACATCCACCACTCAATCTTGATTACCAGAGAGTCAATGACGTTGGCTGGATTGACTCGGAGAACATAACCATCAGCGTGTGTGAGCGTTTAGGCCGTGGAGACGGAGGAATGGGGCTATTCGGCAAGTCAACAGGGGAGCTCAGGTATAAATTCCATGTCAGCCATGAAAACCAGGTAAAAAGCTACACAGCTGGAGCATTAAGCTTCAGCTCAGATTATAAGATCTTCTCTAGCTGTAAAGGTAGAAGTAACGAGTATGGGATTGGTGTATGGGACCAAATAACTGGGAAGCAAATTGACTTCTTTTATGAACCTCTTGGTTGGTCACTTGGTGATGCTGATAAACTACAATGGCTAAATGGAACCAATTGCTTATTGGTTGCTACTTTATTTCCTAGGAAAGATAATTGTTATATTAGTCTCTTAGATTTTAGGGAAAAGAATATGGTTTGGTCTTGGTCGGACGTTGGAGCTCCTCTGAGTGTAGACGAGAGACGGGTAAGGGATGCAATAGGAATGGAAGAGAATAGCTCAATTTGTGTGGTGAATGAGTATGAGGATTTAGGGTTCATGGATATAAGAAGCAACGGTGGAAGCATTAGGTGGAGCTCAAGAAGTAAGCTAATGAAGGGTAAAATGCCTGATGAACCATGTTACCCTAAATTAGCATTGCATGAAGGCCAACTCTTTTCATCAATGAATGATTGTATATCTGTTTTCTGTGGTCCTGATTGGGTGTTAACCTCGAGGCTCCGCCGAAGCTATGGAGGTTCGATTTGTGATTTTTCGATCGGGGGTGATCGGTTGTTTGCCCTTCATAGCGAAGAAAATGTGTTTGATATTTGGGAGACTCCTCCCCCTCCAATTATATGATTCGAATTAGCTTATGTGTTTTGGTAGTTTCTGCTGTTTTCATTCTTCATCTTTTCGTATACATTCTTTCTTCTCCATTTTAGATTATAGAGAATAGAATCAATAGGCTAAGAAAGTTTTAAGTGTACTCTAAAAGTTGAGTTTTTGTATAGTGATTGTTAGAGAGAGATATTCTTTACCTCTCATATAAGTTAGAGAGGGATTTAGAAGATGAGTTTGTATCGGGTTCGCGCATTATTACAGGGAATGAAAATTGATTACTCGGCTTACATACTCTTTAAGTTTTTGTTCTCCTCTAGGAGAGGATTATGGTACCCATTTATTTACATACTCTAAAAGTTTTTCTTTTTGAGGAGTTGAGACCTCGCCAGCCACAACACAGGTTAAGTACAATATTTAATCTTAGACGTTAAGGAGAGTCATGATTTACAATTTACATCCGTACCTTTTCTCTTTTGAAAAAGACTACCTATGCTTTATATACATCTTTTTGACCAATGCTTTACTAAAAGTTTAACGTCTCATGGGGCATGTGAGCAGTTGCAACTGCTAAAATGAGTTTAGAGTATAGAGAATAATATCACATCACATTCTATAAAGTACAACAATAAGGGAAGGCTTTAGTTGACCAAATCTATAGATTTGCAATTAGAGTATAAAGAATAATATCACATCACATTCTATAGATTTGGTGACCAAATCTATAGAGAAATATACCCATATCATCCATCCCTGCCAACTAGAGAGGCTCTGATTATAGATCAGTGAGTATCATGATGTTGTTCATTCTCTTGATTTGTTTATCATTGTAGCCTATCATTCATGAATCTTTACTAGGAATCTCTCTCTCTCTCTTGCTCTCGCGCTAGCTCTCCCACTCACCGTCGCACTCCGCCCTCATAATCGAATATCATAATTGAACATACTTTAGCATAATAGATTACTCAAGAAGAATGAAACAGTTGATAATAAAATTTCTCTCTAACAATCTTTCACCTAAAAGTCACGGAATTCCTACAATAGATATCGTCACGCAACAAAAGACAAACCTACATTAATATATAAGCTTTCAGGAACTTCCTTTATATTAAGTTCCTTAATCTAAAATTTGAAAGAATTGTAAAGCATTAGCAAAAACTGGTATGAAAATCAAAAGTACGCCTAATGATTTCCAGAAAAAAGATGAGGAACAAAAGAGGAAAAAAAATGAATCAAGCATAATCAGGCATCACTTTCCTGAGGAATGTAATCGGATGGGAATGTTCGGGTGCAAGTTGGTCAAAAGCAATGTAGTTTTGCTCCTTATCGTAAACATGGCATACTGTCATTATCGTCTTCATTAAACGCCAATTCCACTTAGCCTCACTCAGATACTGTTCATACATGGAAGAACAATAATATTAGCATCCCTCCAGAGAAAGAATATACACAGAACATGAAATATCGTTTCATCATAGCATCTAATCATAGCATCTAATCAGTCGAATACTTTCAGCGGTTTAGCTTATAATAATCCCTGTGTCAATCCTCAGACCCCGGTGCAAAGCGTATGGGCAAAGATATCTTCAATCAACGGGACCTAATCTAAGTACTATGCGGTGCATTTCAATGAAGCCACATATTTCATCCGCACATAACTTTAAAATACGAGAGAAATTGCGATAGATAGATGATCTTAACACCCAATCAGGACCAAGTAAAAAAAATGATTTTTGATTTATGAGCTGATCTTAACGAAATGTTGCCTTTTATCGGTAAAAAGTGTTGGAATGTTATCCCACATCGCTTAAGTTTGTCTATTGTATGCTAGTTATAAGGTTCTAATACCCCTCTCCTTAACACCTAGGTTTTAAGGAGTGATCGGACTGAGCTTTTTAACTTGATATCAGAGTTTGGTTGGGTTTTTGTTTGTGCCGCTTTAGTTCGGTTCTTTGTCCGCTTAGTTCAGATTTTTTGGTATGCCGCTTAGTTCGGCTACCGTGTTGTTGTCTAAGAAGGTGTGTTGGAATGTTGTCCCACATTGTCTAGACTTGCCCATTTTGTGCTAGTTATAATGTTCTAGTACCCCTTACCTTAACACTTAAGTTTTAAGGAGTAATCAGGCTGAGTTTTTCAACTAAAAGGCTTAGTCGCCTCTTGGACTAGAAAAAATTTCTGCTAGATCATTCTGACTTTATTATGTTAATACTTGTTAGACCATACATAATCTAGAAAAATATTTTGGCTAGACCATAATCTAGCAGGCACCGGGTTCAGGCCACAACTCAAAATATCTTTTTTTTGGGGGGGCATGTATCTATGAAAACCTCTCGAAACACAAACACATGCCACGTGCATATGAAATGGGGAAAAGTTTAATGTTCCTACCTTTCCCCAGTTCTCTTGAATAGACTTGTGGGCTGCCCGTAAGTTATAGCTTGGTATCCTTGGAGATACATGGTGTGGAATGTGAACATTGATATCATGGCAGAGAATCTCAATCCTGTCCAACAATGGACAACATGAGTGCTTTGCTTTCCAAAGAGTGCAATGAAAACTTAAAATATGAGTTGGTAATGAGTCGAGTAGAGAAGAAAAAGTCATTACCACTTAGGATAATCACAATGTACAGTGCCGTTAAGCTGGGCTTGAGCTGCATTCCACTCTTCCGAAGATTTGAATGGTATATGAGGAGCCGTATGATGAACCATGGTGAAAGTGCTCATCTAAATATTGAATAATCCAATAGAAAGATAAACAAGAATTAGAATCCTTTTTGAAGAGCGGTTTATGTGGAACTACAAGAACTACCACACGAATAACTGCAGTTTATGAGAGAATGAACATCCATTGGATTTACCAAAAAGATTGATGGTCCATATACTAATATGGCACTTCAACTATACTTCCAAAATTAGATTGACGGTAGATATACTAAATACTTCATCAACATGAACGCTATAAACGGTTACCAGTTAACAATGGTACTTATACCCATCGTTCAGAGAGACGGAATTAGAATTACCCAAAAGTGGTAGCCTAACCATGGCATTAACCAAAACTTGATCCATCCCATGATCCCAGCTTTGTAGATAAGCAGTGGCCATCCAATTGCCATAAATGCAAACACACAAGCTAGGCTTATCTTCACTCGATTCACTTCATTTTGTCTGAACTTTTTTGTATTGAAGTGCCACACCAACCTATCAAATGCTTGTCAATATGACACACATAAGCAAATAATGGACAAATAAAGGGGAAAGAAACCTTTAAAAAAGCCATTTTAGTGTAATTTTTGTATACTAGGTCAATTTGTTAGGACAAAGCTGGCACTCAAGGACCAATATGCACTGTATAATCATTCTTTTAAGGGCAACTTACCAATGAGCTATAGACATCCAAGGTCGAAATGGCCCATATCCGTATATGATTGCCTTCCGCATAAGAGGTAATGAATCAAACTCCCCTTTCCAAACAGGATGCCAAGCTGTATCTTCACCTAACCTGTGCATTTTTAAGGACATAAGGCAAACGAACTATTTTATTGAAAATTAGAAGCATTAAAACGGATTTGCACAGAATAAATGAATATGTAAGAGATACTGACATGTTCGTCTTTGCATGATGCTGGTCGTGCTTGAACCGCCAGGGTTCATATGGGTATATTAGTGGCAAGAAGGCCAAAGTACCCACGATGTCTTCAACTAATTTGTTCCTTGAAAATGATTTGTGAGCACAATCATGACCTATAACAAAGAACTTAAGAAGGGAAAATGAGACAGAAGTGGGCAAGATTGTTAGTCTAATGAATTGATAAAAGAAACAAGTACTCAATAGGACATTATTTCAAACTCACCCCCGTAACTGCAGTCCCGGTCCATGCCCAAGCCAGGGGTAGTAGGTACCATGGGGCTTTCGCAATCATGAATAGGCCAAATGCATAGGAGGTTACAGATATTATAACTGATTTAAATGCTTTCATTTCATCAATCTCAAACACCTTAGTTTCAAGAAAAGAAAAGAGAAAAAAAAAGGTCAGAGAATGACCAAGCACGTCACTGTTGTACCAATTTCAAACCAAAGCAGGATTGAGAAGCACGAGAACTTCAATTTCAGTTAGGCTATAAAGCTTCTCACACAAATAACATAAACATGAATGAACAGATAAAGAGAGAGATATCTAATCGTTAATAATAGTTCAAATTTAACGACACAAAAGGAAGACACAGTTTACAATCTTACAGATACCTTTTTTGGAAGGGAATCAATGATATCCTTTAACCTAACATTTGCAGGAAGTGGTTCCCCAATTTGTTTAAATCCATAGCTTTCAGATAATTGTTTTCTATAGTCTGCACTATCTGCTGAAATTGGTGCAGCTGGAACAGCTACAGCTTGTACTATTGTAGTACCCTTCAAAGGATGAAAATTGAGTTTTTGTCTGATAGCCTTTCTCCATTTAGATGCAAAAGACCTATCTATCAGATTAAACGTCATAAGATGGCCATAACAAGAAACCAGGAATAAAACAAAAAATTTGTTGAGGGATAAAACAAAAAGTTTCAAAATATTGTACACCATCTACAACAACCATTGAGAAGGCAAAATCAGATGTTTAAACCATGCAATTGTGTTCGAAAGGTTAACCCCTCCCTCTCCTCCTCCCCACCGGCAATCACTACACCTTTTCATTTGATTGTACCCATCCCCAAGTAGAAAGCTTAAATAAGTTCATCAATGTAATTGCAACAGATATCCACTCCTTAGAGGAGTACTCTTAAGATGGTGTTTTGTTTAATTGAATGAAATTGAATAGAATGGAATCCCCATCCCATTCCTCACTCACATTTTGCCACTCTTTCATTCTCCCTATAGATCATCTCCTCTCCCTCCTATAATTCATTTTTCCCATTTTCATCAGCATTTCCAATCCATTACATTACATTCCATTTACTTGAATCAGACACCACCTAAATGACCCGAAATTCCTTGAAAACATCCTGCTGAACTGAGACCATCTAGTCAGCCTACAGTAAAGATGGCGAGAGACATTAGACATGGATTGCCTACTGCGAAAATACTTCAGCGGTCTTTTGACCTCAGTCAACCATTACTGCTATCACGAGATGCCAATGGAAGTGTTCGATGACTTATAACAGTCAACTAAAATTTTCTAGCCCTTCAAGCTTCCAAACTGAAATAACCCGTATATTCCCATTAAACTGAGATTGAAGGAAAAGTACCAGGAGAATAATGGGACACAAGTGCAATTCTTCGGCTTCGAATTGGGGTTTGATGGGAGCCCTGAAATTCAACCCAGAGCACAATGAGAAAAAAGAGAACAAATAAAAAACATAGGCACTGAAGAGAAAGAGTGAGAGATGGGACACCGTGAAAAGGAACATGGAATCTGCAAGTCTGCAAGCCATTGTAGACAGAATTGCAAGACCTCCAATTCAACAGGGGCCCCTTTCTCTCTCAGAGGTCTTGAATTTAGCTCGCTGAGGATGAAGAGCCCAGAGGTCCTTTTCCCTATCCAATGCGGCAATTAAACGAATGGAATTCTAAAGGTTTATAAATCGATTTGTCTCCATTCACAGTGTGGATAGATTTTCATTTTCCCTCACTCCAGTCCACGAGTGCTTGTTCTGATCACTCGTTTTAGCCATTTTCTCTACACCACCTTGGAATTTGAGGGGGGAGAAAAAAAACTTTTGGCCCTGTCAATTTTCAATTTTACGTGTAATTTAAATCATTTTGTTATAAATGATTAAAATCAGGGTTTTTTTTTTTACCAAAACTAGAACCCTTAAAACCCAAATGGCTAAAGTACATCGATTCCGTAATTTTAACTAAATTATATTCATGACCACCAATCGTCAATTTTTTCTTCATTCTTTTTCTCTTATATTCTTTTTACACAACGTCAAATTAAATGTCAATTTATTCTCTCTCAATATTCAATTTTTATATTTATTTATATTTAATTTTAAAATTATTACACAACATCAAATCAAGTGCTCAAGTCAGAAACGTCTTGACCACTTTAAGATTTATTACAAATGATTTTGTAGTCATCTCGTACACTACACTTGATTTGATGTTGTATATCACACTTACGATGTGATATACGATTATATTATAGTCATCGTATAGTGTACAAGATGACTACAAGGCTGTCTTTGTGATAAATCTTGAAGTGCTTGAATCAGGAACGTCTTAGCCACTTCAAGATTTATTATAAGACGATTTTGTAATCATCTTATACATTTCACGATGATTACAGATAACCCTGTAACACCACGTATAGTGTACAAGATGACTACAAGATCATCTTGTAATACATCATGAAGTGTTCACGATCGTCTCAAGCACTTCATGATGCATTACAAGACGATTATATAGTCATCTTATACACTACACGATGTGTTACATGATTATCTTATAGTCATCGTGTAGTGTACAAGATGATTACAAGATCGTCTTATAATAAATCTTGAAGTTGTCAAGACGTTCCTCACTTGAGCACTTGATTTGATGTTGTGTAATAATTTTAAAATTTAAAATAAATAAATATGAAAGTTGAGTGTTGATGAAGAATAAGCTGACATTTGATTTGATGTTGTGTGAAAAATGTATAACGAGGAAATAATGGAGAAAAAGTTGGTGAATTGTGGGTTATGAGTATAGTTCAGCCAAAATTAGGGAAACAATCATGATTGTTAAACTCTCGATCTGGATCATAGGATCTTACTATTTTACGATCTTGTCTAACCTCCACGATCTGATTCATAGGTAAAATCTTAAATTGGTAAGATCTTACAATTCTATTATATTTTTTATCTTTGATTATGATCTTACAATTCTACTACGATTTTATGATCCTATTAACCATAAGTTTTTAAGGTATAAATAAGAAAATAATATAAAACTCATTTAATCTGCTCAATTGTTAAGTTGTTATTCATTTATTTAAATTACACTTAATAAAATAGTAAAATTGACCGTTATTAATTAACTATATTCAAGAATTTTAATATGTAGTTTGATAAATTGTATTGATTTCATAATATTACTAATATATAGTATAATCTTATGATCTACGATTCGATCTTACGAGTGTCACTTAATTAATAAACAAGTCTCGTCACAAAGTAACCAAAACTTGAGGCTAGTAAATGAACCATAAGGAAAAAAATATATTTGGCTACATGATAAATAAACTCTATCGATTAAACCCATAATTGAATTTATTAATTATTCATTATGATTAACGCCACTATAAAATCATAATTGAACTCCAAGTATATTTTATATTACTCGACGTAACTATCATTGACATATTATTCATTATGCAATGCCCCTCCATAATATGATACCGTGTATAATTAGGTTAATTATTATCGACCTAATATTTATACACATCTTGGTATCCTTAGTTCCAAATTTATTCTATCGGTCAACTGTGATAATTTCATACTTGATGCCTCAAGTAAAATTATCGAATCCCTAGTACTCTATAAGAGATACTAAACGCTTAGTTTATTATGACTACACAAATGAATTACCTAAGATGTACTATGTTACTTAATTAAAAGTGTCTATCTAATAACTCAGTCATCCAACTTACGAAACATGTTGATTCATAGAGTCTCATTCTTAATATGTTAAAACAACTAAGTTATTAAATATGAGAACGTATAATAACTATTTATTTATATTTAGTTATTTCTTAGACATTAGTATTATTGAATTTTTATGAATAAATTAAAAGTTTTATTTTAAGATAAATTGTGTTTATAAATTACTCAAGTCCTGCAACTTTCATCAACGAACGAAGAGTGAAGACGGAGGCGTCTCCAAACAAACTCTTCTGATATAGTTCAGAACGATATCTGTAGTCTTAGGATCGACTAGACAATCGAATCTGATTACGACTATTAGGTTGAACTCTTGGATGCCAGTCTTGGGTCATGGAGTGAAGACTCAAACGGTTAATCTAGACATATTATGAACATGTTGAATAGACGAGTAACAAATTAGTTTAGAACCCAAAATCATTTACCAAGCTCTAAATCTAATTGTTACAACTTAAGGGTATTTTCATAATTATCTTAATCTTGAGGTGAATACGTAGCTTGACTTAGTTAGTTTTAATTTTTGATATGTCAAATGAGTAAGTTCGAACTAGCGAGCAATACCTCGGTTGTTGGGATTGTAATTCAATTAAGTTAGAGTTACATGATTCACAGATATGAAAATTCGTGGTTGGATTGTGAAAGCAACAATATCACCTTACGCTTTATTATTGTGTGTGTGAATAAATTAACCTAAATGGTATTCAATGAATTGAGTCATTGATTAAGACTTGTGAATTGTACGAGACAATTCACTATTATGTCTTTCTTATTCACTGTCAATAAAAGAGTTAAGGAAATAATATCAATAGGGGTTAAATGGTAATTCTATATTCCACTCTTGTTACTAATATTTATGATGGGTAATGTTAAAATATTCTGTGGACCGTAAAAATAAAAAAAAAATATTTACACCAACAAAAAAGTAGCACGCATGAATCGAGAGTTTATTTAGCTTGAATCTATAGTGGAATCGTACGATGTCAGGATTAAATAGGTCAGGAATTTACGGAGATAAATTCGTCGGGTATTTGAATCCTTGACTTTGTTCATGTGAGTTCATCCGGTCTCAGAAATAGCTCATGAGAACAGGAATATAGAAACGAAGTAAATTGAATCAAAATGTGTTTTGGTGCCAAGACATATTTTCTACACCTATATGTGATGGGTGATGTCACTTAATTAGTTAAGTGTGATTATTTGTATTGAAATTAATTAGCTTATTATTAGATAATAAGTAAATAAAAATTAATTAATTAATTGATTGATAATGATCAATTAAATCTAGGAACGATTATGGTTCTCGGGTATCCAATCAATTAATCCCCTGAACCAGGGGAGCTTAAGCGAAAATGAAAGAGTAGGCTGAGGGATAAAGGGGAAGCCACAAAATTGAAGGCTTCGCTCACTTGCTCTAACGCTCATTTAGTAGACAGCGAGTGGAGTGCATAAGCCCCTTTAGAGATAGGGGCGAGTATTACACGAGCTCGTAAGTCAAGTACAGAACGAGCCTTGTTTACGAAGCAGAGTAACCTCGTCTTAGATATTGTAAGAATAAACTATTTATTATTAATCAGAATTAAATGTCTCAATAAATACAATGGAATTTCAGTGCTTTTTAGGGCACAATCCTAACAATCTCCCGCTTGCCCTAAAGCACGTCTATGTTTGTAGATCTTTGACACTCAATTCTTTAGGAGCTTCTAGAAGCTTCTATACTCTATTAAAGTTAATGAAATCATTTTTAGATTTCATTGCTTGAAACCAATTATTTACTTTGCATCATTTAGTTTATGAGATTTGAGTCATGTTATTCTAAGATAGACTCGAAAATCTCTCACTTGAACATGAATTTCTCAATTGGTCATGATCTCTCCCCACTATGATGTAGTGATTCAGATCTAGCTCATCTTCCGCCAGGATTACAATATAGACTCTCCTAAGATATTTATTTCTTATATGAATGAGAAACACTTCCAGTACAATAAGGCTGTGCACTACTAGGAAGTACTTCATTCTTATTCTCTTTACTAGCTGGATTATCACTAACATTTGGCCTCCTCTATTACTCACTAGATTGCATGACACATGCATCATCAAAAAATTCTTCTAAGTTTGCGTTGCGTCTAGATATTCCTTTTGAAATATAGTCTTCTTCCAAGAATACAATATTTATACTTACAAAAACTTCCCATTCTTGGTACTATATAAATAAATAAGCCACGTTCGTTTTTGCATAGCTTATAATTAGATATCATTTTGATTTACCATCTTACCTTGGCAACATTGTATTTTAACACGTGTGCTCGACATCCACATATATGAAGGTTATGTAAACTAGGTTTACTAACATTCTATAATTCTTGTGGTGTTTTACGTACTGTCATATATGATATTAGATTCAAAATATGTCATCTATAAAGCCATCCTCAGAAAGAAAATAGGCCAGTTAAATAACTAAACATAGATCTCATCATATTCAAAAAGATTTGTTTCTCCATATTGTTACACCATTCGCTGGGTGACTAAGACATAACCAAATGGAATATAATCCTGATATTTATCATGTGGTCTGTGAATGCATTTATGAGGTATTTACCTCTTTGATCAAATCGAAGAGACAATTTGTCTATTCAATGCCTTCTCGAATGTCGTTCTAAACTCTTTGATTTCTTAAAAATTTCATAATTGAGAAGCATAAGACAAAAATAGTCATATCTAGAGTGTCCGTCAATAAAATTGACATCATCCATAGCCACCCCTCTCCTAGACTTTCACCTATCCACTCAAACAATGTACCGCAACACTAACGTCACGTTTCTCTATCTTTCTGTTTTTAAAAAAAGACCCTTGGTTATAATCTTATCAATAATGGATCGCTTACCAGTAAGAGTTCAAAAATCTAAAATTCATGAAGCATGTCTCTTACTAGTCTTCGAATCGTACTTAGATAATATGACCTAGACATATGTTATAGGCGTATAGTTGGCTTGAGAAACTGTTCTCCTCTATAATGTACTATGTATACAGTTATTGTACTCCATATCATGCAACAAAATTTTAGAAATAAATGTATTGTCCAAAAATAGTGCATATGCTTTTATCCAAAGAACAACATACAATCCCTCTAATTTAGCTTTCTAATTTCCTAGAACATTCACAAAGATTTGTGAATATAATTAGTGATTTCAAAGTCTACACACCAGGACGTAGTAGAATCAATCACTAGTCACTTCTTAATGAAATGCATGTTTCAACAATTTATAGTTAAGAAAACCTTTTAGCTGGTTTTCTTCTATCGAGTCTTCAATAGAAGCACTTCCCATTAGAGTTTGCTCCCTCTTTCTTACACTAACTCAACTCTATTTAGAGATTTTTATATTCTTCATCTTATTTGGGAGAAGCTTAAGCCCAAAAGAAGAAGTGGGCTAGGTCATGTTTAACAAAAACTATCTTCAAGATTGTCTTAGTTATCTGAAGTTCCTAGTATAGTTTATCCCGATTAAACATTTCTTCATGTGCTATAGTTTAATCACGAAATGATGTAAGGAATCAGCTCAGGTATCCAAGACTATATCGATCTAGGTTTTCCCATCAATTTTAACTAATGGATCTCTTTCTAGTTAAATAAAAACAACCATAAGGATATGGTCATTAACTAGAGTTTGCTTTGCCATCTTAGTGTTTAACATTACCCTTCGGATATCTTATTGGAGATTAATAATTATATTAGCATCCATGGAGAATGAATTTACTATAGCTTCAACATATTTATCATATAATGACACTATGTAACATGGAGCTAAAATTCAATCTATCTACATAGCTAAAATTAATTTTATTCTCTTAAGTGAAACTCTAAGAAAGATCTAGGATAGTATTAATTAGGAGTGTACTTGCTTCTTTTACGGTGAGATAAGTCCTAGTTAATATCCATTAATGTCAAATATATTTTCATGGACGACATGCTAATGGGCTCATGGACGACATTTTAATTACTGAAAAATAAAAAATTCTCAATCATTACAAACACATTCTAATCAAAGCATACATCATAACATGAATATAAAAACTAAAAAAATTAACATGCAATGTATGCAACGATATCTCAACTCTGGTAAACATACACGCACTTAGGCAAAATGCACATTTAAAAAGTTAGGTAGGATAGTCCAATCCAATTAATTACCAATATGATATTAATACATAGTAATCGTACTAATCTAGTATTAATATCTAGCAATTAACTAACATTCAACTTTGGTCTCTCAAAATAAGTAATAAGAACCGCTTAGGCGAGATACTACAAAAATGAGTCAACTGTATACCATTATTTCACCCTCAGACTTGTGACAAGTGGACAACTCCTGCTTAGACAGATCATTTCCAGTTATTCACTTATCAATGTGATCATTACGAAGACCATACTTGTAACATCTGATACTTCAGATGCCCTCTTTTAGGGAGCTTCCAAGATTCAAGACGAGGTACCCTAACACCTTACTATGATCCAATAATGGAGACCGTGGGTCTCGATTAAGAATCGCTTGCATTTGATTTTCTAAATTACGTGAGTTTTTATTATCATGGATTTCTAAGTGAGATTAGGTAACTATCCAAACTAATCTTTAGCAACCTAGTCTGATTAAACAATCATGCTCAACTAGTATTATATTTAAGCTTATATAATTTTATCTAAATTTTAATAATCTCATAATTTAATTAATGGTAAATTAAATATCTAGTGAGATTATTAAAATTAAAAATTACATTTAAATAAAACTAATAACATGTTTCTAGGGTTAGCTGTTTTATACCCTAATCAATTGTGCTTAATTTTACCTTCATTATGCAATCATAAACGCTTATCCTTTTAAAAACCTAAAGTCACATGGTATCTGAGTGTGATATGCATAAAATAAAATTATCTAAGTATGTTGGATATAAAATATAATAAAAAAATAGTAGAGGTATAAAAGATAAATATATAAAACATATCATAGTCTTGCACAACCCTACCTTATCTTAATTTAAAATCTAAAATCAATCGTCAAGATATGCTTAGATCTAATCCCTGACACTGAAACCATCTACCGCTAGTTTCCACCCTTAATCTCACCTTTGGCCACCGCCGAACATCACCCATTGCCTCATGAGATTCATCTCATTGCAATGAACCAAATCAGAAAAATTGAAAAATTCTCATCACTCACCAACGTGTCAAATTCAGTCTCAAATTTGGCAGAGAAAACATCCAAGTTTGGTTTTCTTTGTGTGTCTTTAAGTTATCTTTCCAAAGGATCTTTAATAGACTCAATCCGATATCAGATAAAAAAGTTATGATCCAAATACCAAACGTGTCCGTGCTGTCATATTCTGTGCGGACACGAGTTTTCATCCTTTTTTATTCAATTTGTTCATCATTTCGATCTCCATGGGATACGAATAATTATATCATAACAATCCTAACATTCTTGAAGAAATTTTACAAGAATATATGAAATAAATATGAATTCTAAAGGGAAAAACAATTTCTTCATAAATTGTCCATTTAATTACATAAACAACATAATTTACACGTAAAATCTAAATGGTAATGCAAGGGAATATCGAAAACAATCAAAACCATCATTAATATTTGACAAGTCATTTTTTGAATAATTCAAAATATTTGCTCTGATATCAATTGAATGTATCATCGCAGCGAAAAATATTGTATCTTGAAATATTCGAGAAACAACCTACTCAATTATGAATTAGAAAAAATCTATTCTGAAGCGTGAAAATGAAATTCAAAATCTCATAGTATTCCTCGCTATTACTCGGACTGTCAACCAAAATCACGAGCGGGTTGGCACTCGAATCAAATCACAAACCAAAAACTATCTCATGTCTTTTTCTTCTTCCAAAACCAAAGAATTCGGTCATGTCTATATTTTTCATTCTCTAAGAAAAATTGTATGTTCAACATTTTTCTGGAAAAAAATAATTTTTCAAAAGATTGACATCTCTTCACGTAGGTACCGTATTTTATTAGGTCCAATACTTTAAAAATATAAATTTTATTTTTTGGCTCATATACTAGTCTAAGACTATATGTATGATTTAAAAAAATAGCTCAATGCCTAATAAAAGAAGAATTGTCCAAGGACTAAAAAAATAAAAAAGGAGCAAAAATAACTAAAAATAAAAGGTGAAGTTTTAAGTTTGCCTATAAATAGAGGGGATATCTTCACTTGAAAGGAGCATTGGAGAGAGAGAAAGTTGAGAGATTTTAGAGAGAAAGAGAGGTTTTGAGAAAATAGGAGAGACTTTTTAAAAGAGAGAGAAAGAGAGTCTTCATTTGTATTCATGTTTCATCTTCTCCTATTCTTTTTATTGAAGTAGTTTAAATTTCTTGCACTTTAGCTTACAATATATCTTGTTCATTATTATTCATTATCTCTATTCTTCATACTCACGTAGTTGATATTTTTTGTTTCCTTTTTCATACATAAGTTGTTTATTCATTCTTTATCATTTCTCCTACTCTTAATTTTAAGTTTTATTTTCATGTATTGTTGATTTGTCTACAAGTTTGATAACGAGATATTTTTGTCATCAACTCAATCAATGATGATGATGATAAAAAAATTTTATTTCTCCTACTCTTAATTTTAAATTCTATTTTCATGTATTGTTGATTTGTCTACAAGTTTGATAACGAGATATTTTTGTCATCAACTCAATCAATGATGATGATGATAAAATTTTTGAGGGGTGTAAAATTTACCCAATGTGATACAATCCTCTAACGGTTTAAAGTGTACATTTGATGAAAAGATCATCTATGATAATTTCTCATACATAAAAATGTATAAAATAGATAGTAAAACATTTATACAAGATTATGTAAATATGTAAGCTTTGAATTTTTTTAATGTTCTTACAGTCTTTTTTCTTAATTTTTGTTAATCATTCTTGTTTGAACTAGCTACCATCCATGATCATTCATAGAAATGAAGGAAGAAAGAAAAAAAATGGTAATTAGTGAACTAAGTAGTCCAAAATAAAAAATGGTATATTTATATCTCAAACAAAAAATATTCTATTTTGAAAGTTTTATTGATTTTTCTTTTGTGACACTTGTTTAAATTAACTACCATCAATGATCATTCCTTTTCTATTTGATTATCAATGAGGGAAGAAATAAAAAATGATAATTAGTAGACTATGTAGTCAAAAATAGTATGTTTATGTCAATTATGTATGAAATTAAGTATTTTTCATAGATTAATTTATTTACTCAAAAAAAATTTTATTATTAAATTTTTATGAAATAATTATATATATTTATATAAACGAAATTAAAAAAAAAGAGTGACATCACCCTCTGCATTTTTTTTCATTTTTTATTTTTTTGTTTATTTTTTGTTTTTTTACTAGTAGATATTATGGTTTGTTTTAATTTATTTTATTTATATATATCTTTTTACTTGTTTCACATATTGTTTACTTATTTTCACTCTACATATTCTTTTTAAATTTATCGTACATTTTTATCATCTCTAACCTTTCTTTCCATTATTCTTTTTTTATAGTTATTATCTCTTCTTATTTATTTATGTATTATTGTCATATCATCTTGATTGTATGAGATTATTGTTTCATTCTTTTATCATTAAAATTGACATTCATAAATTAAAACCATAATAATTAAATGTAAATTTTGTTAATTTCATGATTTATTTTAAACTAAAAAAAATCCGCTGACGGATTTTAGGATTTTTGGAATACCAAATTTCTCGAACTATCGAGGTGAGGAATTTTTTTGGGATACCGAGAATGACTCCAATAATTTTTTGATTTTAAAAAATATATATAAAAAATAAAAAATAATTTTCAATGGTCTTTGTGCCACCCATGAAAGGTAATTTATTTTTCATTTTTATGATGCAAAATGTACCAAATGGGACATTCAAAAATGAATTTCTTTAATCTTGTTTGAAAATATAATTTGGATAGCATTTGATTAGATTTGATAACCATTTTAACAATGAGTGTTGTGGGATGCTAATACATTCTCCACACACAAATGACTCCCGAACCAACTTTGAGTTTTCGTTGACTAAAATTTTTATTTTGAAATTGGATGACCAATCATACCCTAAAATGATTGGTGGTGACTCCAAATTTCTTCTTTTTCAAAAATAAATTTTTAATTGTCACTACGCGTCGCAGGCACATTGCGACAGCTTGACGACTCTACTGGGGACAATATTGGTCTAATCATTTTTAGATCGATAGAGAGTCAAGCCAAAATTGTATCATACACTATCCTTTTGTGTGGTTATTTATTTATTTATTTGATTCATTGTTTTTCTTATTCGTGCTTGCAGTTATATACAGTTCATTTATTAATGAAGTATATTTCTTTACATAATTTTTAATTTCACACACATACATTAGCCCTGTACCCATGCTTTCCCTTTAGGATTAGCGAGAATGAGTAGTGGAGTGCATTTGTGGAACTACGGTTCCCGTGCAGGCTCATGAAGGTTCTCACTCAGGTCGATCCTTTTGAAATATGGTTTGAGGGCCCTTCTTACTTCGTTTGGATAACAATGTGAACAACCTGAGAGCTTATTAAAATATTTGAGAGCCCAATCATACATGAATTTGGTTTTTAGAACCTACCTTACGACCAATTTTCGGTAGAAATATAGATTCTGCTTAAATATGGTATCATGGTTAACTTTGTCTTACACTACTTAAACGTTTCTTTTCTTCCCCATTGTTTCACTTCTAACTTCGTCTTTCTTTTTTGCATACATGCATCATGCTGCATAATAGGGATTGTAAAGAAGTATTCAATTCATTCATATTTTAGAGACCATAACTTCCACTCCGAGTGTGATAGAAGATTAAGCTATAGTAGCCCAATGGTCAAAGGAAATGTAGAAATGAAAAGGAGATTGTCTGAAAAATATGGTCATACACTGATTTAGAGAGGTTGAAGAATATATGGGAGGATTTTTCACCGGAGTAGAAAAATTTGTTTGTCGAAAAATATGGTCACATCACTTATCTTCTGTATATTGTAGTCAACGCTCCATTCTTGAGGCTTTAATGAATTTTTGGGACCCTCTGTATAGATGTTTCAGCTTTGGAACAATTGACCGTACTCCTACAATTAAATAATAAAAAGCCCTACTGAATGTCCTGCTGCAAAACACGGATATAGTTTATGATTATGGCAAAAAGCTCACATTGAAGAGAGCTTTATCCAAGCTCTTGGGTACTGTCCATGCATCTGAGATTGAGAAAAATGTTGAAAGTTAAAAGGGGGAATGAAAGTGCGCCGCTGGATTACCTCCTAGAACTCACACAAAATGTCTTGAAGGAAGATAAGGGTATGACTCTTTATGCTCTGTGTATTTATGGCACTGTGTTATTTCCAAAGATTCAAGGTTATATGGATGATAAAGTGATAAAAATATTCCTGCAAGTTGAACATGGTGTTAACCCTATTATCTCAATTCTTGCTGAGACTTTTCGTTCCTTAAATCATATCTGAGTGTTTGGAAAATGGAAGTTCATCGGCTCTACATCTCGTTTGTGTATTTGGATTCTTAGCCATATAAGATGTCCACCAGATTTCAAGTGTCCTCAATTTAGGTTTTCAAGTCCATGGATGAATACAAAAATTTCTGTTGCAGAATTTGGAATAGCCAAATGGAATCTGCAGTTTCCCACAAAAGGGGTGTGTCTCTCATTCCTATCAAAGTTGAAAGATGAGGATGTTATCTAAAAAGCCCATTAGATGCTGTCGACATCAATGATCTATAGATATGGTGACTTTCAATGGGTCCCGCTCCCAGGATCATGGGGTTGTACTAGTTATGCTCCACTAATTGTGCCCGATCAATTATACATGAGACAGTTTGTCCCTGCCACACACACATTGAAGGATATTGAGATCAGTTATGAATCTCAAGATATCGAACAAAAATTGCAGCAGCTAATTAGAGCTTGAAAAATAACGAGGAGGGTGAAAATGAGAAGAACTGCATGAACTGCACAAAGGAGTATGAAGCGTGGCTTGAGAATAGAGGCAAAGTAACTATTGCCTTACCAGTTGAGGGTTTACAAGCATACAAGTTACCGAAAGCTCATCAGGAAATTGTTAAAAAGATGAGCGGGATGATTTATATAAGGAACATCAAAAGAATTTAGCTCTCTTGAAAGAAAAGAGGCGTTTAACAGTCGAGGCAAATTTGTCTAACAAACACAAGATCGAAGCCGAAAAATAACTCAGAGATTTGAGAAACAAGATTAAGGATTAAGAATATTTGATACGGAAAAACTTAAAGTTGGGAACTGACACTCGCAAACTGAACAACAAAATTAGAAAGATGGCAGAGGACAATGCAAATTTGCGAGGGGTTATCTATGAACCTAAGGATCAAATCATGATTCCAGACCACCGACTCAATGGCAGAATGTTGGTCAGGTTGATCAGGCTTAGAGGGAAAATAGAAATATTCAACGTTTTGTCCAATATGATCCGATCACTATGTCGTATACAAAAATCCTACCACAAATGATACCGAATAATCAATTGGTGCTGATTCCTTATGAACCTCTCTAGCCATCATATCCAAGGTGGGATGATCTGACTGTTCGTTGTGATTATCATGCTGGGACAGTGGGACATTCGATTGAGAATTATATGACATTAAAATGTATAGTACATGCGTTGATCAACACTAGATTGTTGAATTTCAAAAAGGCTAATGAGAACCCAGATATCAATTCCAACCCTCTACCAAATCATGAGAATCTTACAATGAACGTGACTGAGGAATATTTTTCATATAAAAAGAAGGATGTGGCAGATGTGAGCATGTCAATGAAAATGCTTTTTCATCTTCTTTCTAAAGCAGGGTACATCTACCCAACATGCTCAGAGGATGAAGGCATTTCCAAGAAGCATATTCACGACTTTGATTATTTGTTTCATAAGAATGTGACTGGGCGTGCAATTGAGGAATGTGCTGATTTTAAAATGGAAGTGAAAATGTTGTTGGATGTAAATATACTTACAATAAGTCATAAGGGAGAAAGGGAATGCTAGGAAGATGGCTCTTTAGTCCTCATGATAACTAAAGAGTCGTCTGAAGTAAATGTTGAAATGCCATCCTATATCCCAAAACCTCTCACAATACATGATGAGGAAAAGTCAACTTGCACCATGTCTTATGCTATGATGTCCATCACCATCTAAATGCCGAGTGCGTTTGCTTACAAATATTCAAGAGCGGTATCATGGAGGTACAAATATGAGGTTATTGCAAGCGGTAATGACAAAACTCAAGCTCTAGATCCGTCAGACCTCGATCTCCCCATAACTAATATTTCAGGAGTGGGATGACGAGGAGTGACAGATGCTACACGCCAAATGTTTAGAAAATGGATAAAAGTGACGAGTTTGAAAAGCGAAGAAAAGGGAAAACCAAAGAAAATGACAATGGTCATGAGCTCCAAAAAGAGATGTATAGCAGCCAAGTGATAGACCCAAATATAATGAGAGGTACAGAGAAATGAAAAGCAATGTCTGAATAAGAAGTACGAGAATTTTTGAAGCTCATAAAGCAAAGCGAGTATAAGGTGATAGAACAACTTAATCGCTTACCTGCTTGCATATCTTTACTGTCACTTTTTCTTAATTCTGAACCATATCGCCAAACATTATTGAAGGTTTTAAATCAAGCATATGTCTGTCATGACATTACAATGGAGAAATTGAGTAGAATTGTGAGAAATATTACCGCACCAAATTTTATCATTTTCACGGATAATAAAATCCCTACCGATGGTACTGGACACACCAGAGCTCTACATATATTCGTGAAATGTAGGGATTATGTTGTTGCATAAGTATTGATTGATAACGACTCGTCTCTAAATGTAATGCCAAGATCCACACTAGCAAAGCTCCCTGTGGACGCGACACATATGCGGCCTAGCATGATGATAGTAAGAGCATTCGACGGTACCCAAAGAGAAGTATTCAGAGACATATAGATACAAATTCGAATCGGTCCATGCCTATTCAATATTGTTTTCCAAGTTATTGACATAAATCCAACATACATTTTTCTTTTAGGTCGATCATAGATTCACTTTGCTAGGGTAGTACCATCTTTCTTACATCAGAAGCTGAAATTTATAATGGATCATAAACTCATATGTATATATCGGGAGGAAAATTTTTTGGTATTCAAGCCAGCCACCATGCCATATGTTGAGGCGGCAGAAGTAGCATTGGAATGCTCATTTTGATCATTTAAGGTTGTGAACACCACATTTATCACTAGTGGAAAACTCACTCCAACACCAAGCCTATCAAAAGCATCTCAGATGGTGGCAAAATTGATGATAAAATGGGGATACAAGCCAGGAAAAGGACTTGGGAGTGAGAATCAAGGCATAAATAAGTTAATCGATTGAGACAAGAATGAGCAAAGGTTTGGCCTTAGATATAGATCGACCAAGGCTGATAGAGGAAGAGTGGAAGCTCAAAAGAAAGAAAAGAAGATTGCTAGGCTCAAAAATAGGGAATTCGATATGAAAATGGAAATCATACCCCATATTTTTGAATCTTTCAAAAGTGGGGGAATTTCATTCGAAGAATCGGTTACTGTAGAGCAGTACAACTTTGAAGATGATATTTCTCAACTCTCAATATCCGCAATCTTAGAAAAATCATCAAGTGCAAGTATAGAGGACTTGGTTTCTCGATACGATTCAGATCATGAGATTAACAATTAGGATGTTACCGAGCTACCAATGCTTCCTGAGAATTTTCAAGAGTAATGTGTTAATGCAAAAAATCTAATGATTTTTCCCAATGTCTTAAGATTCGTTGTTATGGGCCTACATTTTTGTCTGTTTATGTCATCTATTTGAATGTAAGTCTAAAAACTTTTTTTGTTTCATTCTGTTAATGATAAATACAATTCCAGTTCTTTTTGTTCTTCTTTTTATGTCTACTTTTTTCCATTTCTGAAATGTTGTTTATACTCATGCATTGTTTATTTTCTTTTCTCACATTCCTTTCATCCAATAATCTGATTCAGGTTTAAGAACGGTGATTTTGAAAATAAGAGCATAAACAATAACTTCGACAATATCATTCTTAGCGTAGAGTTAGATGAAAGTGACGAGAATAATTTCGAATCTTCTCCGGAAATTTTAAGAATTTAGAAGATGATGATAAAATAACTCAACTATATCAAGAGTTAACGGAGGTGATAAATTTGGGATTGGATGGAGAGACGAAAGAAGTCCAAATCGACACTTCTATGACAAGCAAATGCCGCCGACAATTAATTGATTTATTCAAGGAATATATCAACATTTTTGCATGGTCTTACCAAGATATGTCAGGCCTAGAGATGGATATCGTGGTTCATCATTTGCCACTTATGTCCGAAAGTAAACCAGTGCGATAAAAGTTACGGAAAATGAAACCAGACATGTTTGTACAAATCAAAGAAGAAGTTAAAAAGCAAGTAGATGCAATTTTTCTAGAAGTAGCAAAGTACCCTGAATGGGTTGCTAACATAGTCCCAGTGCCGAAGAAAAATGAGAAAGTAAGAATGTGCATCGATTATAGTGACTTAAATCGTGCAAGCCCTAAGGATAATTCTCCATTACCACATATTGATGTCTTAGTAGATAACACTGCAGGACATTCAACATTCTCTTTCATGGATGATTTTTTGGGGTATAACCAAATCAAAATGACTCCTGAAGACCGTGAAAAGACCAATTTTATAACTTTATGGGGTACATTTTGTTAGAATGTTATGCCATTTGGTTTAAAGAAAGCATGGGCGACTTAACAACGGGAAATAGTAACATTGTTTCATGATATGATGCATAAAGAAATCGAAGTGTACGTTGATGATATGATTGTCAAATCTCATCAAGGGGAAGATCATATTGTCACTATGCGGAAACTATTTGAACGATTGAGAAAGTTCCAGTTAAAGCTTAACCTGACAAAGTGTACATTCATAACATCTTCAAGGAAACTACTTGATTTTATCGTGAGCAAGGAAGGAATAAAAGTTGACCTTGACAAAGTTCGAGCCATCATTGATATGCCACCACCTCAAACTCAAAAGGAAGTTAGAGGTTTTTTTGGGAGATTAAATTACATAGCCCGGTTCATCTCACAACTAACTGCAACTTGTGAATCTATCTTTAAACTTCTTCACAAAAGTGATACAGAAAGATGAAATGATGATTGCCAAAATTCTTTTGAGAAGATCAAGCAATTCTTGCAAAAATCGCCTCTACTTGTTCCTCAAACTCCAGGGTGTCCATTCATTTTGTATCTTACAGTAACAGAAAAATCCATGGGTTGCGTACTTGGTCAACACGATACCTCTGAAAGGAAAGAACAAGCAATATACTATTTAAGTAAAATGTTCACAAACTATGAGGGTAATTATTCGATATTGGAGAAAACGAGTTGTGCAGTAGCCCGGGTTGCTCACCGGCTTAAACAATACATGTTATACCACACCACTTGATTAATTTCAAATATGGATTCAATCAAGTATATCTTTGAAAAGCCATCACTTTCTGGGTGAATTGCTAAATGGCAAATATTGTTCACAGAGTATGATATTGTTTATGTCACAAGAAAGTCAATAAAAGGAAGTGTATTTGCTGATTATCTGACAGATCAACCAATGCAAGATTATGATTCTATGAAGTTTCATTTTCCTGATGAGAACGTATCAGTCATATTAAAAAATGAAGGAGAATATATGGATCCAGACTTGTGGACAATGTTATTTGATGGCGCATCTAATGATGTAGGACATGAAATTGGGGCAATCCTCATATCACCTGAGGGAATGTCTTTCCCATTCACGGCAAAACTATGATTTGGCTGTACAAACAATGTGGCAGGATATGAGGCATGTTCCATGGGAATTCAAGCAGCCTGTGACATGAAGATAAGGAAGCTTCGAGTGTACGGAGGTTTGATATTGGTGATACGACAACTAGATGGGGAATGGGAAGCTAGAGACTCCAAGCTGATACCTTACAACAAGCATATAACTAATTTAAGCCAAACTTTTGAATCGATCTCATTTGACCATATATCCAGAGAGAATAATCAAATCGCAGATGCACTGGCAACTCTATCGTCTGTGTTTGCCGCAGACTTTAAGGAAGAAGTGCAGCCCATAAAAATTGAGAAGCGAGATTTTCCTGCTCACTGTATGAGAATTGAAGAAGAGCCAGACACAAGACCATTGTATTACGACATCAAGCAGTATATAAAAAATGGGGAATATCCATCCAAAGCTTCCAAGAATGATAAACGTACTATTAGAAGATTGTCCATGAGTTTCTTATTGAATGTTGAAATACTTTACAAAGAAATCATGATATGGTGCTTTTAAGATGTATTGATGTAAGGGAAGCGAATCAAATCATAGAGGAAGTTCACGAAGGAATTTGTGGTGTTCATGCGAATGGACATATGATGGCCAAACAAATCTTGAGAGTAGGATATTATTGGTTAATTATAGAATGTGACTGCATCAAGTACGCCAAGAAATGTCATAAATTTCAAATTTTATGCGTATAAAATTCACATACCTGCATCTCTTTTACATGTAATGGCCGCACCTTGGTCGTTCTCTATGTGGGGGTATGAACGTCATTAGTCCCATCACACCAAAAACCTCAAACGGGCATCGTTTCATTTTGGTCTCTATATATTATCTTACCAAATGGGTGGAGGCGAGTTCCTATTCAAGTGTAACCAGAAAGGTGGTTGTTAAGTTCATTAAAAAGGAGATAATTTGCCGATATGGTCTACCTGAAAGGATCATCACAGATAATGGAACAAATTTAAATAACAAGATGATGAAAGAATTATGTGAGCAATTCAAAATTAAGCATCATAATTCATCTTCTTATCGTTTGAAGATGAACGAAGCAGTGGAAGCAGCCAATAAGAACATAAAAAAGATCCTAGAGAAGATGAAGGAGGTTTATAAGGATTGGCACGAGATGCTTCCATTTGCACTACATGGGTACCGCACATCATTCTGAACATCAACTGCGGCAACGCCATTCTCTTTGGTATATGGCATGGAAGCGGTCCTTCCAATTGATGTAGAAATTACCTCCCTAGAGTCTTAATGGAGGCAAAATTAGAAGAAGCAGAGTGGGTACAAACACGATATGAGCAATTGAATTTCATCAAGGAAAAAAGATTGATTGCATTATGTAGAGGGCAATTATATAAAAGAAAAATGATGTAAGCGTATGACAAAAAGTTACGTCCCTGATGTTTTCGAGAAAGAGATTTGGTGTTGAAAAAGATACTCCCATATCAAAAAGATAATCGTGGGAAATACACCCTAAATTATAAAGGACCTTTCATAGTCAAGAAAGCCTTCTCGGGAGGAGCTCTCATTTTAACAAACATGGATGGAGATGATTTACCGCACGCAGTTAATTCAGATGCAGTCAAGAAGTACTTCGTTTGACCGCTTTAAGTATGAGAAAAATGAAATTGGGAAAAATTGTTTTCAAAAAGAGCCGTCTTGAATACTGGAGAAATTCTTATTCTATAACTTTTTCAAATCCTTGTTTGTAAACATTGTTTATCATCAATGACGAACCTTTTTTCTAGTTGACAAATACAAATACTTCATCTTCTCTTTATTTCCATTATTTCTTATTCCTCTTAATTCTAAGATATCATTAATTACTCTTGAAATAACTCAGAAGCATAAACTTGGTTAGGTGAAAGCTAATTGAAAAAAGAAAAAAAAGAAAAGAATAGGAACTAAGAAATATGGTCTGAGTGTGAGGTGAAATCCGAAAAGTCATCATCAGAAAATCCAGTATACACATGACGAAGGCCAAAACATGATTGGAGTATTACAATAAAAGTACAGAAAATAAGTAAAATATGGAGAAATTATTCATTTTTCTTTATCATCAACGTGAAACCAAAAACTGGAGCATAAACCAATGAATAATGATGCATTATTTTTTTGAAAGTATACTCAATACTTCATTGCAAGTCTAAGACCCTAGGCCAAGTGATTGTTTTGAAGGGAGAAGGATATGGCTGCATTAGTCAATTTTCAAAAAATCATCAAATAATTTTCTTACAAACGTTCACAATCATGCATAGCATGCACGCACGTAAAATCACTACTTTATGTTTATATTCAAGAATTACAATCCATACACGTGCATCATATTGATCTATTTTAATACAATTCAAGTGCATGAATCATTTTAGGATATTTTTTTGAAATCCACACATGACTTTTCAACATTTAGAGTCTGCATTAGTCTAGCTCTGGCTACCATATAAAGCTTGTATAAATCAAATCAAACATTTCATTTTCTCTGGTTAAATCAAACCCGAATTGTGTTGAGGTCGAAGCTTGTGTCTGTCCAGGTCCGTTTCTTTTCAAATATCTCTGGTTAAATGGAACATGAATCGAGTCGAGGTCGACGCATGCGTCTATCCCGGTCCGTCTCATTTTTAAATATCTTCGGTTAAATCGAACCCGAGTCAAGGCGAGGTCAAAGTCTATGTTCATCCAGGTCCATTTTCCTTTCAAAATATCATCAGTTAAATCGAACCTGACTTGGTCACGGTTGAAGCTCGGTGTCAGCACCTAGTCTGTTTTAATTACTATGGTTAAATCGAAACCAAATTGAGACGAGGTCGAAACCTGTGTCTATCTAGGTCCATTTCATAATTCCGTCATTTCATAGAACCCGAATAAGTCGAGGTTTCTATTCCCCTTATCCATATAGTATTTTCTTGATCAAAATACTTATCTACACTTTTGTACACCTTCTAAGTTTCGAAGTGTGAACAAATAGGAGCAGCTATAGATACTGTATTTTATCCGGTCCAATACTTTAAAAATACAAATATTATTTTTTGGCCCATATACTAGTCTAAGACTATATGTATGATTTGAAAAATAGTCCAATGCCTAAAAATAATAAGAATTATCTAAGGACTAAAAAATAAAAAAGGAGCAAAAAAGACTAAAAATAAAAAGTAGAGCCCTAAGTTTGCCTATAAATAGAGGTGAGGTCGTTACTTGAAAGGAGGATTGGAGAGAGAGAGAAAGATAAGAGATTTTAGAGAGAGAAACAGAGGTTTTGAGAAAATAGGAGAGACGTTTTAAAAGAGAGAGAAAGAGAGTCTTCATTTTTCATCTTCTCCTATTCTTTTTATTAAGGTAGTTTCAATTTCTTGCACTTTAGCTTACAATATATCTTGTTCATTATTATTCATCATCTCTCTTCTTCGTACTAATGTAGTTGATATTTTTGTTTCATTTTTCATACATAAGTTGTTTTTTGTTCATTCTTTATCATTTCTCCTACTATTAATCTTAGGTTTTATTTTCATGTATTGTTGACTTCTCTACAAATTTGATAATTAGATATTTTTATCACCAACTCAATCAATGAGGATGATGATAAAATTTTTGAGGAGTGTAAAATTAACTCAATGTGAATCAACCCTTTAATGGAATGAAAGTGTACATTTGATTAAAAGACCTTCTATGATAATTTTTCATGCATAAACATGCATAAAATAGAGAGTAAAACCTCTATACAAGATTATGCAAATATTTAAGTTTTGAATTTTTTTTATGTTCTTACTAGTCTGTTTTTTTTTTAATTTTTGTTCAACATTTTTGTGACACTTGTTTGAACTAGTTACCATCTATGATCATTCCTAACAATGGAGGAAGGAAGTAAAATCTGTAATTAGTGAACTAAGTAGTTTAAACTAAAAATAATATATTTATATTCCAAACAAAATCTATTCTATTTTGAAAGTTTTATTGATTTTTCTTTAGTAACACTTGTTTAAATTAGTTATCATCAATGATCATTCATTTACTATTTGATTAGCAATGAAGGAAGAAAGAAAAATGGTAATTAGTAGACTATGTAGTAAAAAATAGTATGTTCATGCCAATTATGTATGAAATTAAACATTTTTCATAGATTAATTTATTTACACATAAAATTTTTTTATTATCAATTTATTTATCAAATAATTATATATATATATATTTAAAAAAATTAAAAAAGAAGAATGTGATATCACCCTCTGTGTCAACAGAGGGATAGAGGGAGAAATCACCATATGTATTTTTTTTTATTTTTTGTGATTTTTTTATTATTTTGTTAGTACTTTATTTTTTTTATTTTTTTGTCTATGTTTCTATTTTTTTATTAGTAGGTATTATGGCTTGTTTTAGTTTATTTTGTTTTTATATATATTTTATTTATTTATTTATTTCACATATTGTTTCTTTATTTTCACTCTACATATTCTTTTTAAATTTATCATACATTTTTATCATCTTTAACCTTTCTTTCCATTATTCTTTTTTTCTTTATAGTTTTTATCTTTTCTTATTTATTTATGTATTATTGTCATATCATGTTAAACCTAGTTTAATTGTCAATTTTTATTTTTAACCATTATAAGAAACCTATTTCTGTACTTATCATGGCTGAAAATAAAATTCTTATTATAAAAAAGGTAAACGTAGAACAACAATATAATTATAAGGTCTTATCTAAGGCTTTTTAAAATGGATGGCTAAAAATAAAATTTACCCACAAAACTACATTTTACCCTATAGTATAACATGTTAAACCTAGTTTAATTGTCAATTTTTATTCTTATATCAAACGTTTTTATAATAATTTTTCAATGCATTCCAAATGCGGTAGTACATTAACTAGATACTCTACCTAGTGACCAAGGTAAGTCACTCTACATAATAGAGTTAATGTATTTCAGTCTTTTTAGTAAAGCGCACAACTTCCCTAGATTGTGATATTAAGTATTTATAAGTCGTAAAGAAGTTTTGGTTAAATACCTTGTTCCCGTGAGCTAAACTCCATAGGACCCATAAATCAAGTACTATTATGCTTGTGAGCCTTTTACAAGAATGTATTGCACATAATATAAAAATAAACTATTTACTATTAATGAGAATTAAAGGTCTCAATAAATATAATAGAATTTTAGTGCTTTTAGGGCACAATCCTAACAACGTGGGCCTGAGGGGAACATACCCATGTAGAGGTTTTGTGAAGTTCCTGATTTCATTGAAAGTGGGTGTGAAGGGGCTAGCTATCTCTCTTGCCCTCTCATCACGGCTTTTTGTCAGGGGGTAAGTTGTGACTTTGTGCTCCGATTTTGACATGATCCTCGTCCTTTTGTTTCACCTGTTGCGGGATGCGAGGGCCTGGGGTCACGTGCATGCATTTTAGCTATGCAGAAGAGCTGGTGTAAGCCTTCGTATTTCAGAAGGGAATAATCCTCGACTTCTTCTTAGCGGCCAAAGGGATGCCAAAAACTCGAACGGTGGGTGGCCCACTAGTATCTCTGCAGTTGCCTGTATATTGCCCCTAGGGATTCTTCGGGGAATTTTCCCTCCACCTTTCAGGGGTAACCCCAGCCAGAGCCTTATAAGATAGGAGCCTAGTCCTTCACAGCCTGAATTTATCTTGGTTCTGGTTTTCTCGAGAGGTGACACTCGTCTCGAGCTGGGAGATTGTCTCGTCTTTCCCTGGGTAGTTTTCCCCGGAGCTCCGAGAATGCGTGATAACTTTGTCAAAAATCTCTTAAGGCATCGGGATGATCATTCCCGTGTAAGAGATCGTTGTGACTTGCGCAGGATCTGCCAGATCTTTCATTTCCTCCTGGGTTATCTTAGAGGTTACAACCACCACATCCTTCTTCTTTTGTTGGATAGTCTTGAGGGAGGTAAGAGGTTCATTCCCCAGTGAGGAGACGAGCAAGTCTACCTCTTTGTCCTGAATTTCATCGGCGTAGAACGTTGGGCCACCTTCTCACCTTGCAGGAAGAGAAAGGGCTCCTAATGCTTCAACGACGTCAACTTTATAGTCATTCCCCACAAACGACGTCAATTGTTTTAGCCAAAAAATTTAACAGTATGGATGTCGGCCTTTCTTGTTAAGTGTGGTGGTGCCATATGAGATATTTCCTTTATGTTGAATGTCCTCTTCTTCCTGGGTGGATCTCCTCGTGACCTTGACGTCTGTAGAACAAAAACAAAGAACCCTAAATGTGAGAAACTATGGGTGTTTACCCCGCTTAAGAGCCTCCAATGCCTAAGAGAATGAACATACATCCTTAGGGGAGAATGAACATACATCCTCTGACGATTATGAGAAGTATTTATACCCGAGTCCTGGGGGTCGTTGGTAGCGTGTTGAAGAAGTGTTGTGGGACACGAAATCTGTCTTGCCTGACACTAATTGGATGGAAAGGAGGCGAATATTTACATAAAGCTGGTGGGTATTAATGTTGATGTACTTATGAGATGACTAGACAGAGTCCTTACCTTCAGTGGGTAATGATGACTTTGCGCTCGGAGTCGACAGAGCTTTCCTTGCGTTCTTATTCCTAGTTTTCCATGAGTTCAGGTCTTGTGTGTCTTGAGCTCCATAGGGGGACCAGCCGAGGTCGGTTATGCTCTTATCTTGGCGTAGAGAGTTTCCTATTGTTATGTGACACGTGTCATTGTGATATTGGGAGTTGGAAAAACACCCATAACACTCATCAATTTATTAAAAAAATATAAAAGTTTGTTATAGGGCATAATATAGTTTTACCCCTTATAATTTGAGATAATTTTTATTTTCAACTTTTCACTTTAAAAAATCTTAGATAAGACTCTATAATTATATTATTATTCCATGTTTACCTTTTTGTAAATATTTCATTACCATGAATTAATAGAACATCAGAGAATGCTTAGTTGACAATATGTGAGAAATTACACAACGATCGGTCTAATTTTTAACTCTAATAGACACATCAGCATTTACCTTTTTTTTCATTCTTCTTTCTTCTTCCCTGTGAGTGAGTCCGCCACTACCATTGTCGCGATTTAGGATTTTCCTTCTCCTTCTTGATTCTTATAAGATTAGTGTTATACCAACTCATGGCTTCCTATTGGATAATGAGATGCTGAACCTTATCATAAGTTTTCTGGTTCATTTTCTGCAAAACTCCAAAATCAGCAACTGGCATTTTAAAATCGCCATTGGTTTGTCCACATGCTCCAAAGAAACCACCGCCAGTTCGAAGAAAATTCATGCAATCAATTCCTCCAAATCGGTTTTAAAATCGCTAGTTCGAATATCTTTAACGGAGAGTTTAACCCCATCACCACCGATTTCACTCCTTCGTGTTCGATTCTGATTAGTAATCCTCTTAAAAATGATCCAAACAGTCCAAAGCCCTGACTTTTGCTCTGGGTTTTTGATTTTGAATAAGTGTCTGTTTATGAATCCGAAAAGCTGCTTCAAGAAGAACAACAGCTTTACTTGCGGGAATGTGGAGGAAAATGGTATTGGGGCTTTTGTAGGGGATTGAAATTCAAAGAGGGGAGATTTCGTAGGTCATGAGAATCCTTGAGTGAACAAGCATTTTTACAGAAAATGAGAATTGGTCCACAGGTGGCAGCGTCTGTTCGTAATTTCAAGGGACATGCTAAGTTTTAAAATATTAAAGTAAGAATATAATTCCTTTCCAGTGTATATAATCTAGGGGAAAAAGAGATAAAGAAGAAGAAGCGGCAGACAAAATTCATAGCAGTGAATATGACACCAAGAAAAAGCAAGCATTTTTACAGAAAATGAAAAGGCAAGCATTTTCGTTTTCTGAGTTGTAAGTGAGAATTGGGTATTGGCTTTTTGAGCACGTACAAGTGCTTTTGAGCCCTCGTTTGTGTCTGAGAAAAAGAAAAGAGATTTTCTGCTGCAAAGAAAATTTGCATTAAAAGGGATTGAGAATTTTTCAGGTGGTTGTGAATTTTTGCACCATAATAGAGCTAATTTGACTCAAATGGAACCTTAAAAAGGGAAGTTGAATAGAAATATAGTACAGAGAGACTTCTTGATTTAAAATGATAATAATAAAGAGGGTAAATGTTGACATGTCCATTAGGATTAAATTTAGATTGATGTGACGTTGTGTAATTTATCACATATTGTCAATTAAGTATTCTGTGATGATTTGTTAATTTATAGTAACATGATAAGTACAGAAAAGTAAACGTAAAACAAAAATATAATTATAAGGTTTTATCTAAGATTTTTTAAAATGGATGGCTGAACATAGAATTTACCCACAAAACTACATTTTACCCTATAGTATAACATGTTAAACCTAGTTTAATTGTCGATTTTTATTCTTATATCAAACGTTTTTATAATAATTTTGTCCTATCATCTAATGTATATCACATTAGATAATAAATTATGTTGTCACAATCAATCATAAAAAATTTCAAAAAGTCATTAATTTAAAGTAAAAAATTGTTTATTTAATTTATTAATTACATTTATTTATAAGTTAAATGATAATTTTGTTATTTGAGGAAAAAATTAAGGATAAGTCAAAAAAGTTTTGTCAGACATCATCACTTTTACATACTAGACGTAGGCTACATGAGTTGCACGTAGATGTATGAAACAAAACAGTTTTTTAATGAACTTTATATGAACTTCAAGATTGTTTAGTTAATAGTTCAATGTACGTATTGGTCAAATTAATTTTTTTACCATATGGTTGTATTGTTAATCATATTATTTTGGGACTATATAAAGTGTAATCTAAATTCATTATCCTCATATATCTTCTATGGAATATTGTATATCAAACATACCTCATCTTTTTATCCAATAAAAACTCTCAATGAAAATATTTGACATGGAGTATAGCAAATATGCGTATGTAAATATATGCAAGAATTACAAAGGAGATGATGTGTAGAATGAACAACCTCTCGATATTATTTTTTATGTATCTTTTCACTCTATACTTGTCCTCAACATTCTCACATAACTGCTACTAATTTGTCTTCAATTACTTCCAATTCTCTAATATATAACTCTTCATTATCGTTCTTTTTATTTCATAAATCTCATGTCTTTTTTGTCAAGTTACATTACAAATTTTAAGAGGAATGAAGGAATATGAATCGAACTCACAACCTTTAGGATATATGTGTAGGGGCTTAACCACCTGCGTCAATCCAGCTTATTCATAAATCTCAAGCTTTACTACACAATATTATTAAAATTATTAGCACCAGTTAGTTGGAATAAATGACACTCTAATGATAAAAGATAATTCTATGGTACAGCCCTCATACGTACAAGGGTTGTACTTAGATTTTTTTCAAGTGATTGAATAAATATTGTTAGACACAAATGGACAATTTTTTAACTATCATCACTTCAAAATACATCACTTCAAAATATAGTATGATATGTATGATGATAGGATATGATAAAGTAGGATCATTACAATTATTAGTATTGTAGGGGAGAAAAACACCCTGACTAAAACTCACTCAATAATATTTATGAACAAATTTTAATACTCTCATTTCTCAGGTAAGACCCACATTAAATCCTAACTAAGGACTACTCCGTGACTGAAGTCACCATGATGACCGAGACACCCTCCACGACCAGATCGATGGACACAACTTCACCTATACTTACATTACAAAGGTCACACGGATGATGGGGTAATCCAATATCTAGGATCGTGGCTACTCGATATAATCGATATCATTTTCCTGTCACGATAAGATATAATAATCAGTCATACATGAAAATAATAGGCACACATCAAATCTATCAGGCAACCTCAATGATTATTAAAGAAGATAAAATGATAATTAAAATATCATAATCAGAGAATATTCTCCATGAATATCTCTATTTTTTATCAGAATAAGGAAGAAGATACACTGAACCTGAACATTTGACTGATACAGAAAATCATTGTTAATATATGATGATCCTCATTAAACGGTAAGCAATTCTGCATATTGCTAATATTATTTTAAACACTCTACTTATTTGATTATCAGAGTGTAGACTCCTAAACGAATCACTGAACGCGTGATGATCATCTCTATAGTTGATGCGAGCACATTTTTAGCATCAAAAGTTTGGCATCGTCTGTGGGAACAAAGATCTCCCTTTTACAAATTGATCATAAAAATTATACACCATCGCGACGTCGCTACAATGGTGAAACGGTTCTTGAACATGGGTCGAATAAGAATGAAGAAAGACGAAGGAGAATGAAAAAATCATCTTGAAGATCTGTTTCCATTTGATGATTGGCTTCCACCGTGAATTAAAGTTGGTAAAATAAAAAAAACAAAGTCGAACAGTCATGGTCGTTGAGCAATGACACTGCCGCGTAAAGTTTCAAACCATCGCGGTCGCCACCACGAGAGATGCCCCATGGAGCTGCCTCCATCGTCGACCAGCCGCGTGGTCCACCGCCAAATGCACTCGTGCCTTGTCCTACAATGGCGTTAGGCCTCATCCTGGTCAAGAACCACCGTCAAAGCTAAGGAGAAGGGATCTCTCCCATTAACGAACGCGTTACTTAGATCTACACGAAGAAAAGCTAAAAATTTTGCTTCAGATCTACGCAAATCGAAGGATTTTCATGCTCAAACCCGACATGAAGAACGATGTGAATGACTCCTCCGTTGCCGAATATAAAATCTCAGATCTACAACGAATGATAAAGATTCAGACGAAAATAAACCCATAGAGATGTTCAGCTTTCCAGGTTGACTTACCCGGTTTATCTCAGTGCTCTAGGTAAAGCAGCCCAAGAGAGTCTTTTTTCAAATGGCCCACAACAGCTCCAAAAAGCCTATTTAGGTAAGATTTATTTAAGTATTATTTATTTTTTACTAAATGTAATTTATTTGCAAAAATTCTCTTCAATTAATTTACACTATTTGATGTGTTTTAATGTCAGGAGAATAATACAATTATTTTCATAAACATTATTTATCATTTTGGATAAGAGCAAGTTTCAGGCTCAGGACGCGAACCATACAACTCATATATGTATTATCCTAAATTTTTTATATTCTCTCAAAATCAAGAGTCACATTGATGATCTCCATTAAAAATTTTAGGTACATTATTTATTTTGTATGCTCAATTTTATTATTCTTTGAATATTTTTAGAGCACTTTAATTTAGTATGATATTAAACATGAGCTTAATAGGCTTTAATAAAAAGTCTCAAAATCTCTGATTATATTACTACGACGTCTTAACACAAGGTCTATAAACTAGAAATAGAAATACAATATAAATTCTTTAGGAATATACAAGTGTAGATAAAAAGTTTCCGCGATAGAGCAAACATAATTATTAAGACCCGAGAAGTCATGAAATATGCAAACACTCCACGCGAGAGCAAACATTATTATCAAGACCCGAGAGGTCATGAAATATGCAAACGCTCTCATGAGAGAGCGAACATAATTATCAAGACTCGAGAAGTCACAAAATATACAAATGCTCCCACGAGAGAGCGAACATAATTATCAAACTCGAGAGGTCACAAAATATGTAAATGCTCCCATGAGAGAGCGAACATAATAATCGAGACCCAAGATGTCACAGATAATGCAAATACCTCCACGAGAGAGCAAGCACGATTATTAAGAACCAAGAGACCACAAATTACGTCAATGCTCCCACGAGAGAATGAGCATAATTATCAAGACTGTAGAAGTCACAGGTCACATAAATGCTACTAGAAGATGTCAAGCATAATTTATCAAGACCTAAGAGGTTCACTACCCTGACTGACTAGATGACACAGTGGTAGAAAATAAGAAAACGAATGAAAAATGGAGTTTATATATAGACGCCAATAACATGAATCAAGTGTGCCCAACAGACGGCTTACATTTTTTAAAAATAGATCAATTGGTGGATGCTATAGTGGGGGCACGAGATGCTCAGTATCATGGATGACTTTTCTGGAGTTGGGAGAGTTCGACATCATATATGAACCCCAAATCGCAATCAACGCTCAAGTACTTATTGACTTTATGATGGAGATGACACCATTCCAAGAGAATGAGGGATCAGACAGTATATAAGATGTCATGGAAGATGACGCGATGGATAAAGGCACGAGGTCATAGAACCCTCGGACGAAAGACCTCAACCAAGGCGACAGCCTAACGAGGCATCCTTATCACTTGAGATGATCTGGAGAAAAGACCCTACATATGGTAAAAGGACCATGGTAATATTTTATGGTGCCTGAGGACATTGATCCCTCAGATGAAGGATATCGCCCAAGACCATGGCTAGCAAGACATCCTTATCACATAAGATGATCTGGAAAAGACCTTACGAACGGTAAAAAGACACCATCCAAGACGACGGCCTAACGAAGCATCCTTATCACATAAGATGAATGGAAAAAGACCCTACCTAGGGTAAAAGACCACAATAATATTCCATGGCGCCTAAGTACACACGATGCTGGGACGAAGTAATTTGATAATGGTCACAGTCACCGGTACCTCATAACTTACCTAAGATGAATAAGAGAAAAGACCTTACATAAGGTAAAATGACCACTATAAGATTCCATGATACTCCAAGTCACATAGATGACTATATTACTGTACGCCACATAGATGATTAAGGTACCCAAAGTTACCTAGATAACTATGGTACCCAGAATCATAATTATGAAAATGACACCCAAGCCACACTGATGACTATGGTATCGAGATTAGCCAAAATCTCACAAATCATAAAGGATCTTGGTACTGTACTGAAGATGAATCCAAAGGATCTCACCGTCAAGAATTAGTCAAACGTAATTTGAATAAGGAAAACAAGGCTCCAAAACCTACCGCTACAAAGCGTGATCATTGATGACTTACGAGTTACGCTCGCAGACATGTCAGCACACAAAGATGCAACGACGAGCTTAACAGAGCGAGCATTATCTTTCAAATCAAAGATGTCAATGACAAGATCAAATACAAACCCATTGCTCAATGGGATATAATTATTTGATACCTTGGGGTCATATAAACTCAAGACCTTCCATAAGTCCAAAATATTGCCAAACCCATAACATGATGATGGGGGCATCACCCTATAGATACTCAAAAGTCCATCGTTCTCTAAGAAAAGAATCGCTCGATTTTTATCAAGGTTAGCTCAAAGATACCCGTTGTACCAAGCTATACCAGAAAATCACTATCAATTTCAGACGACTGAATCACTATATGACATAGATAGACCAAAAACTCAAACATTGAGTTATAAAAAAAGTCAGTAACCAAAGCATCAAAACCTTCGGTTCCCAGCCATGACTTAGGCTATGAAAATAACTCTGGATGGTAAGCAGAATACTCAGAATGCACGCCATGGAATGTAATAACTCCACCATCCACCATGCTACATGAGATACCAAAGTAATGCACTAGATACATGGCCAGTATAGATCAACATGAGAATACAACGCACGATTTCAAAAAACATCCCACCTTTGAAAAGATTCTATATCATCACAACGTCAAGTACACTTCATAGTAAAGTAATCCCAATAGAATGATGTCTTACTGCCTTCCCAGATCAAAGGAATTGAATCTTAACACAAGTCCTCACCATAGGCTTAGACGAAGGTGTAAAAGTTTAGTTGTGTCGACCACCGATTAATCTCAAGCCAACTGACCACCATGTGAAGATCATAGGGACTCGATCCAAATGATTATTCAGAGAAACTCGCACAAACCTGAACCACAGAGCTTCAGGTCTGACATGGTCACTGATAAGTGCTTGAAAATGCACTTGAATTATTTAAAATTGTCAAATTAAATTAGATTTTAATTAATATTTTCATGTAATTAATATAAAAATATTATGATTTGAAAAGATTTAATTTTCATTTATTTTAAATTATTTTTCAGGAAAAATAAACAATTGGGTTATGATTGCAAAGGAAAGAGATGAATAATTATGAGAATAACCCAAGAGAAGGAGTCCAAATGAAGAGTCCAAGTCAAAACCCAAGCCCAAGCTGAGCCGGGCCACCAATTCCTTTCTCCACCACGTGCCGCTCTCTCAAGCATCCAGAGGAGCCGAGCCGCAAGCCACCCCTTCCACTTTCTCTTCAAATGAGTCTCACTTGCTTTATTGTTGACCAATCAGATTCCGACACATCATCACACCGTTACTTTTTTTTGTCTCCAGACCTAAGATTTGCTCCAACGGAAGCACTACCTTGCCGCCACGTGTCCGTCTACGTCTCCAAAGCTCTCTATTGGCGATTTAAACAACGACATGTGTCTTCCTTTGATTAAACAGCTTAGGATCCGTTTGTAGGGGTTTTTAGTGTGTAACTCTTCAAATTAAGCCATCTTAATTGTCTTTACTTCATTTTATGTTTTTTTATTATTTTTCTTTTATTTTATAATATTTTGGCAACCCAAAACACTATAAATTGGGAGTCTAGCCTTATGTTATGCATCAAATTTCCTATAATAAAATTATAGTGAAATTTAGTCTGTCTTCTTCTTTTACTTGTTCTTCTTTTTCTCACAATTTCTTTTTAGAATTTGTGAGAAATGTTTAATAAGATAGGCTAAATTTATTTGGTAAGGTTAGAGATGAAATTATATGTGTAGTTTCGTATTTGAATTTTGATTGTTAATGTACTTCAAGTTTATAAATTTAAGTATATCATATTTCTTCTGTCTTTTTCTTCAAATCATTTGTTAATATAATTGTGTTGTCAATTTCATATAATTTTAGTTAAGCTATTTTTATGTGAGATTTCGCATAATATAATTATATTGATTAAATAATGTTTATTTTATAACTAGTCTTTTAGTGCAATATTACCTAAGTTATATTGTCATTTTCACATGTGCTAAATGTAATAAATTGATTGGATCAAATACATTATTTTTTATATTATGTTCTTTAACTCTTTATTTTTCAATTGATTATTTGTGATGTGAAATTTTTAATTGAGTAATTTCGTGAATCAAAATCTAAATAGGTAAACGAATCATATAATTGATTCTCGTCACCCTATCACTTTTTATTATTGACTTTTTGTCAAATAAAATTTTTGTGTTTTAAAAATCATTTTCAACAACAAAATTAAAATTTCGTTCTTTTTCATTTACTTTATTTATCTTCAAAATTACTTGTCTAACATCTCTTATCTTGTTTGCTTATTTTTAGTTATCTCCTTCTGGGTACGACCGCCCAATCTACACTACATTGATCACTTTGTTTCGATAAGTTTGAGCGTAATCAAATTTTGGTGCCATTGCCATAGAGGTATTTTTTTTCAAGTAAAAAATTGGTAGAAAATAAGTTGGCTAAAGAGGTAAGTAATTTTGTTTTTTTATTTGTTAATATAATATAATTTTAGTAGTTTTTTTTAAGTTTTTCTCCAAAAAAAAAAGAAAAAAACTACTATTTTTTGTTAAAAAAACATGCTTTGATTGTGTTTAGCATTAAAAAAATTATGTTAATTTTTTTAATATATTAGAAGTTTCATTGTATTTTGCATTATTTTTTCCCACTAGTTTTGAATTGTAGTTATTTTTATTTTCCGTTATTCCTTGTCTTTTAATTTCATTAGCTATTTCTTTTGCTTTAATTTATTTAGGTTATGATTTTTTAAAGCTTCTCATTTAGTTAATGATTTAGGTCTCATAATTTATGCTACTATTAGAATAGAATTAACTTAGTTTTTAATTTTTAGCAAATAATTTTCATTACAATTAAAAACTATTGTGATTGATATAAATCAATATTGTTCTGTCAAAAAAAGCATATGCTTAAGGAAGCTTGGTACAAGTTATAATTGTGACCCCTCCATACTTTCTTGAGAACATCGGAGAGTTCTGTCTAGGAAAGTTTGGGTATTAAGTGAGACCGTTATAACCTTTTCAATTCAACCTGGAAACATTATTGGTGTATATCTCTTGCATTAATTTAAAAAAATAATAAAAATTAAAAATAAATAAATTAGATGCATGAATCGCTATAGAGACGAACTAGGTAGATTTGCAAAGAGATCAGATAACCTTAGTGACGCTTCTTCCCATACTTCTAGTGTTCCTTCTTCTCCAAACTCGTTAGTAAATAGAAATCCATTCAAGCTGGAGGAAGAGGGAGAAGTCCAACAGAGGTCTTTGAACGATTATCTTCATCCAACAAGAACGACCACACATTCATGCATCATGTTTTCCCTCAAATTTACTGAACTTAGAATTCAAAGTCGGGCATGATTCAACTTTTACCAACCTTTCACGGTTTATAAAATGAGAATCCTTACGTTCATATTCAGAAATTTGAAGAAGTGGTGGCCACATTTCACAACCATGCTGGAACCGCAGATTCTATGTGGCTTAAATTTTTTCCCTTCTCCTTGAAGGTTAAGGTAAAAGGCTGGTTGTATTCTATACAACCTAGGTCAATCGGTACATGAAAAAAATGACAGCTGTATTTTTCAATAAATATTTCCCTAACCAGAAGACTAATAGTCTTAAACGATAAATCTCAACCTTCACTCAAAAAGACAGTGAAAATTGTATCAAGTCTGGGAATGGTTCAAAGATTTGTTAAATCAATGTCTCCATCATGGTTACGAGAGTTGGCGCCTTGTGAGTTATTTTTATGAATGACTTACCATTCGTGAGCGCCAATTTGTTGAAATGATGTGCAATGGGGGATTTCTCTAGAAAGAACCTGAAGAAGCCTTTGGGTATCTCAACGAGTTAACCGAAAAAGCCCACACCTAGACTGGACCTAGTGCTACTGATAGTACAAGTCGATCTCAGTCTTCATGAATCTACCAACTAAGGGAAGATGATAGCCTCAAATCTTAAATCGAGTCATTGACAAAACAAGTCGAGGCCCCCAAAGCTAAGGAAAGTAGAGGAATTCACATGGTCGCAAGGGTAGAATCACAAGAGTCGTGTTTTGTTTGTGAAGGGGTGGACCATCTAGCTAAAGATTGCGTTGTTTACAATGAGATGAGATGAGTTTATGAGGAACAATGCTATGCTTTAGGAGCATATAAACCCTTCTCTAACACATATAATCCTAGCTGCAAAACCACCCAAATTTCAGTTGGAGAGATCCTAACCAAACACAACAATGAGGAGGACAATGGAGAAATGATCAGCAACCGCAACCACCAATGCCTTACTCTGCTTCTCAATACAATGCTCAACCACTAAGGAGTTCTCTTAAGAATATTTTACAAGCTTTTATGGAGGCACAAAGCAAGTCAAACCATAAGTTTGAATCAATTTTCACTCAGGTGGTGGAAGAAAGCAAGGAAATGAAAAATCAGATTTCAAAGCTAGCTGGAGCTCTAGCTATTCATGAACGTGGAAAGTTGCTCTTTCAAGCCCAACAAAAGGGGTAACACATGGCACAAACTTCTAATCCTGATGTTAAAAATCTCAAAGAAGTTAATGCCATCACTATTCGTAGTAAAGTTTTGGAAGGACCAACATGTACTACCACTTTGAGAACTCCAATTGACCTCTAAGAATAATGAGCCAATTGAATTTTCAGTTAAAGTGCCTTCCCCCAAGCCCGCCGTCCTACTGGAAAAGTACTAGAAAGTCAAAATGAGATCCTAGAGCACTTGACACAAGTGAATTTAATCTTCATTTACTTCATATCATTAAGCAAGTGCCTGCTTATGCCAAAGTTATAAAGGATATGTGCACTGTAAAAAGGAAGCATCAAGTCAAGAAGACTGATTTCTTGACAGAATAAGTAAGTGCGGTGATAGAGCAGATGATACCACCAAAATACAAAGATCCTGGTTGTCCCACGATCTTTTGTCACATTGGGACTTGTGAAGTCTGGCAAGCTTTGCTTGACCTCGGTGCGAGTGCTAATCTCATGCCCTACTTTGTTTACTCGTAACTAGGCCTTGGTGAAATTAAGCCAACTTCTGTGGTGTTGCAATTGGCCGATCGATCATTAAAAAAGCCTCAGGGTACAGTTGAGGATGTTTTGGTTCAAATTGAGAAATTCTTTTACCCCGTTGACTTCCTTGTCCTTGATAATCAGTTTGTGGTAAGCATGGAATCAAAGATTCTAATTATCCTCGATAAACCTTTCCTCGCCACTACAAATGCTTTAATCAACTGTAGGAATGGTCTAATGAAGATATCTTTTGAGAACATGACCTTATACGTAAATTTTTTTTCACATTGAAAAGCAGCCACATGATAATGATAAGTATCACCAAACATTTCTAATCGACACACACACACACTCATTGGAGGAAACTAATCTAAATGGAAAATATAATGATTTTGATGATTTTCTTTGTATCTTTGAATTTGAGAACTTTGGTCCCTGTGAGTTGATTAACAATGCATCCATGTATAACGATTCACAAGGAAGATGGATCGATTTTTGGCAACCACGCTTCAAAGAGCTACCTCATGAGAAAGAAAAGATAAAACCTTCCAATGAAGAGGTCCCCAATATCAAGTTGGCCCGATTACCCGAAAGATTGAAACATGCTTTCTTGGGAGATGGTGACACATTTCATGTTATCATTTCATCTATGCATCACAAGAGCAGGAATTAACCAATATGCTACGAGAGCATAAATCTTCATTAGGTTGGACGATCGCTGACATCAAGGGTATAAGCCCCTTAGTATGCTCACACCATAAAAAATATGGAAGACGAGGATGTTCCTCGAAGGAATCCCCAAAGAAGACTGAACTCAATCATGAAGGAGGTTATCACGAATGAAGTATTGAAGCTTTTAGACGTTGGCATCATTTATTCGATCGCTGATAGAAAATGGGGCAGTCCAACTCAAGGAGTTCCTAAGAAGTCTAGTGTCAGTGTAGTAGAGAATGAGAAAGGGGCACTTGTCCCTAAAGAACTGTGACGAGTTGGCGTATGTGCATGGACTATAAGAAGTTAAACGCTGCTACCCGCAAAGATTATTTTCCTCTTCCATTCATTGACCAAATCCTTGAACGTGTGGCTGACCATCCTTATTATTAATTTCTTGATGGCTACATAAGTTGTAATCAGATTGAGATCGCATTGGAAGATCAAGATAAGACCACATTTACCTGTCCTTTTGGTACATTTGCTTTTCGGCGTATGCCATTTGGGTTGTGTAATGCACCAACTACCCTCCAGAGATGCATGATGAGTATTTTCAGTGACATGATTGAAAATGTATGGAAGTGTTTATGGATGAGTTAACTATCTTTGGCAATTTTTTTTACTCGTGCCTGTCTAACTTATAAGTTGTTTTGACTAGATGTGAAGAGAAATGTCTCGTTTTGAACTGAGAGAAATATCATTTCATGGTATCATCAGGCATAGTCTTAGGCTATATTAATTCTGAGAGAGGGATTGAGGTTGATCGATCCAAGATTGATCTCATCTCTAATTTGCCCATTCCCAAAACTGTAAAAAATGTAAGATCATTTTTAGGTCATGCTGGTTTTTATAGGAGGTTCGTACAAAACTTTTCAATGATTTCTCGTCCCCTATGTAACCTCCTAGCCAAAGATGTTATTTTTGAATGGACACCTAAGTGTGAGGATGCTTTTCGAAGATTTATAGTGAAATTAACTTCTACTCCCATCATCCGGTCACCGGATTAGAATTTACTATTTAAAATTATGTGTAATGCCGGTAATTTTATGGTTGGGCCGTTTTGGGTCAACGAAGGGAGGGGAAGCCTTTTATTGTCTATTATACAAGTCGAACTCTGAATAGTGCTCAAATGAATTACTCAACCACTTGCAATGAGTGGCTTGCTGTGGTGTTCGCTCTTGATGAATTTCGTGCATACTTGATTGGTTCGCCCATTACTATCTTTACAGATCACTCTACCCTTAAGTATCTCATTTGTAAAAATGATGCTAAGGAAAAATTAATTCGGTGGATCCTTCTCTTGTAAGAATTTGATGTAACTATAAAGGATTAAAAAGTTGTTGAAAATGTTATCGCGGATCATTTGTCCTGACTCGAGTTCAGTGATTCTGCTGATGGCTCACCTATCCGTGATGATTTTCCAGACGAACAAATTTTTATTGCTAGTAAGTTACCCTTGTGTGCACATATTATTAACTACTTAGTGATAAATGAACTACCTTCTAAGTAGCGTTCGTATGATAAGCGCAAGTTTCTGGTTGAGGTGCGCAATTTTTATTGGGATGTTCCGTATTTGTTTAAATGCTGCCCTGATCAGATACTGTGGAGATGTATCCCCAAGTATGAAGTGTATAGTGTTATTAACTTTTGTCATAATGATCCATGTGGTAGTCATGTCTCTATAATTAAAACTGCTGCTAAAATCTTACGGAGTTGTCTTTATTGGCCCACTTTGTTCAAAGACACTAATGAGTTTTTCTATTCATGGATAAGGTTTCAAAAGTTAGGAGCACTGTCTCGTCGTCATATGATGCCCTTGAACCCAATTCTTGTGACAGAGATATTCGATTGTTGGGGAATAGATTTTGTAGGACCATTTCCACCTTCTTCTGGTTACCTTTTTATTCTCTAGGCTGTGGATTATGTTTCCAAGTGGGTCGAGGTTGTACCATGTTGAACTAATGATAATGCTACAATAGTAAAGTTCTTAAAGGAAAATGTCTTGTCACGGTTTGGTACACCACGAGCTATCATTAGTGATGAAGGGACTCATTTTTGCAACCAATCTTTTGAGGCTCTCATGCGTAAGTATGGTGCGATTCATAAGGTTTCCAATGCCTATCATCCTCAGATAAATGGTCAAGCTAAGTTGGCCAATAGGGAGATAAAACAAATTTTAGAAAACACGGTAAGATCCGACCGTAAATAAATCCTTTCATATGCACTTTGGGCATACCATACTACGTATAAATCCCCTCTTGGGATATCTCCCTATAGACTTGTTTTTGAAAAAGCCTGTCATTTACCTGTAGAATTTGAACATAAGGCTTATTGGGATATCAAAGCTCTAAATTTTGATTGGGGTGCTACAAGTATCAATCGCAAACTTCAATGATTAGAAATTGAGAAGTTGAGAAATGATGTATATGACAACTCCAAGATCTACAAAGAAAAGATGAAAGCAGCTCATGATAAAGGAATTCTGAGAAAACATTTTGAGACGAATCAGAAAGTGCATTTATATGATTCTCGTATGCATCTCCATCCAGGTAAGTTAAGGTCGAGGTGGATTGGCACATTCGTAGTAAAGCAAGTCTTTCCTAATGGTTCTGTCGAGGTTGATGAACTGAATGATGGGAGAATATTTAGAATCAATAGCTAGAGACTGAAGTATTACATTGAAAGAGTGAGCCAGGTTGAAGAGATCTTTCTCAACGACCCGATTTATCAGTTTTGAGTGGTTTACTTTATATCTATTTTTATTTTGTTATTTAGTTTGGTGTGTTTTTTTATGTTATTTGTTTTAGAGACTCATGGAAGGTCACACAGATATACTCGTCATGTTCATCATTCATGTGTTCTCTTTCCTTATCTTCTTCACATTACATTTATCTTTAGGCATTGAGGACACTGTTTGATTTTAGTTGGGGTGGTGGTATTTTATTCTTCATTCACATGCATAGTAAAAAAAGTCTAAAAAATAATATTAAAAAATAATATACTTTATTGTATGTTTGCTGTAATTATTCTGTAAGCTAGTTTGCAATACATGTTTAAATTAGTATGATTGAAAATTTTACATTATTGTCTAGGCATGATCTTTAAAGTATTTGATTTTAGTCACATCTGCTATCATTTTACTAAAGAATGACTCCGAATATCTTTATGTGCACATTTTTAAGCCTTGGGTAAGATGGATGTCTAATGCATATAATCGAGAAATTTCTATGTTTAATTGCATTAATTGTTTCAAAATGGCACACCTTTTGTGATTGAGTGGAAAGATTGTGAAAACAACTTATAAACTTTCATTGATCATTTGAATGGGTGAACTTGCTATTTTATACACCATTCATAGTTTGTGGAATGACAGTTGTCATGTTTAGGATTTTGGTCAAAATTGGAAGAATTATTTGAGCCTCTTTAAAAGTGAGTTATTTGTTCAAAAAAAGAGAAAAAAAGAAGAAGAAAGAAATTTAGTTCAACAAAGTATTCTATCGTTTTAAGAAGACAATGTTCTTTTTATCCATTATTTTTATGGCTCTATTATCATTTGTTTGTTTCAAAATTTGACCATTTGAAATTCTGATGCATGACTCTATCTTTCATAAACACAATAAAAATAGAAAAAATTCTTATCTTGTGAGCAATGTTCAATTATTTGCTTGTCATAAATATTGTCTATCTAAAATGAGTGTTTACTTTTCTTTCCAACTCCATGAGTGGGTATCCTTACCCATAATTAAATTGAAATATTTACCCGTGAGGATATGGAGTTGAGGCTTTCACATGATTAATTTTCAAGGTTATATGTATTGTGGGGTATGATAAGAGGACTTTGGCTTAATGTACGTACACACACAATTTTGAGAATTGTGATTGAAATAATTTAGATAGCGGTTGTGATCTTTTAGTGAATGTTTGTTTAAAATACTTAGATAGTCTTGTTAATTTCCCTTCCAAATTGATTCTTCATGTTTTGTTTCTAGTTTAAGCTTGAATTGCTAAGGACTAACAATAAGCTGGTTGGTGGTTGTGATAAATTCATGAAAATGCACTTGAATTATTTAAAATTATCAAATTAAATTAGATTTTAATTAATATAGCCATGTAATTAATATAAGGCTAAAATGTAAAACACACCCTTGCACTTTGACCAAAATGTAAATTATACCCTTACACTTTTTTTCCACATTTTATACCCTTGTGCTTTGACCAAACTGTAACATAAACTCCTTAGTAACATTTTTTGGTTAAATCTAACAGAAAGCTAACTCCGTTTCTTGCCATCATCTTTCCCATCAAAATTAAGGCCCTAATTATTTTTTAAATATTTGATTTTTTGATAGGATAAAAGTTTTATTTGCCTTTTCTATTTAGAGATTTTATAAACCTGCCATGAACAAAGTTCTCTTTGTTTTTTCTTTTATGTCCATTTATTTTTCTTCTTTCTTGGCTAGTTCTACCAGGTGAAGAAGTTTCTCCATCATGAACAAGAGTTTTCCCTCTTTTACTGGAGCATGATGATTTTGAAAGATAAATAATCCCATATTTAACGAAATTCTCAAGAGTCCAAACTTGGAAATCCCAAATTTTAATGTCCCAAATTTTAGCTACGGTTTCATAAGAATTTGGATTTTATCATTTTATGTTGTCTTTGGCAACTTGTAGCATAAGACTTTAGCTGAAAAATGGAGATACTATTTGATTTCTTCCTATTATGGTTGTTTTTCGTGGCTGCTGACATTTCAGTCCATGGGCAGCTCCAACCAGGTTAGAATTTGGCTTAATCACTCATGTTATGTCATTGTTTAATTGGTTAATATGTTACTTTGAATAACTGGTGGCGCCTATGATTCTTTGTAGGATTCATAAACATTGATTGTGGTTCTTCTAGGGAATCCTACAATGATGACGACATTAACATTAATTACAGAGCTGATGGTCCTTACATAGAAACTGGAATAAATCATCTCCTCTGAATATGCATATCCAAACAACCTCACTCTACCTTACCCTCTTTCAGACGTAAGGATTTTTCCCCAAGGAAACAAAAATTTCTATACTTTGGTACCTGAAGTTGACGAGGGTGGCTTGATTTTGATAAGAGCTACATTTTTGTATATGAATTATGACAGAGAAGACAAACTATCAGAATTTGATCTATATCTTGATATCAATTTCTGAGCTGATCGAAACTCGTCGAAGGTAAGCTTTTTTCAGAGAAGAATGCTCACGAGGCTAATTGAAGGAGTTTGGGAGGCAACTCAAATTTAAGGGGCAAATAAGTCTTTCAACTTCTAAAAATTGCCAATAATCACTGAAATAGAACATAGGGTTAAGAGAAGTTTGGCATGTGCGTGCCATGTGTCTTTTATAGTTATTTTTTACGAAAATTTTAACAGAGGGGTATATGTTGTAGTTTGTCAAAGACAAGAGTATGAAAATATAAAAAAGTATAAGGGTATAATTTATATTTTGATCAAAGTGTAGGAGTGTGTTTTACATTTTAGCCTTAGTATAAAAATATTGTGATTTGAAAATATTTAATCTTAATTTAGTTTAAATTATTTTTCAGGAAAAATTAACAATTGGGTCAAGATTGCTAAGAAAATAGATGGAAATTTATGAGAATAACCCAAGAGAAGGAGCCCAAATGAAGAGTCCAAGTCAAAACCCAAGCCCAACTCGAGCTGAGCCGCCAAGCCGCCCCTTCCACTTTCCTTTCTCCATCACATGTCGCTCTTTCAAGCATCAAGAGGAGCCAAGCCGAGCCGAGCTGCCCCTTCCACTTTCTCTTCTAATGGGTCCCACTTACTTTATTGTTGACCAATCAGATTCTGACGCATCGTCACACCATCACTTTCTTGCCTCCCAGACCTGAGGTTTGCTCTAGCCAAAGCACTACCTTGCCGCCACATGTCCTTCTACTTCTCCAAAGCTCTCCGTTGGTGAATTAAATGATGACACGTGTCTTCCTTTTGGTTTCCTGTGATTAAATAGTTTAAAGTCTATTTGGAGGGGTATTTAGTGTGTAAATCTCTAAATTAAGCCATTTTAATTGTCTTTACTCCATATTACATTTTTTTAATTATTCTTCTTTTATTTTATAATATTTTGGCAACCCAAAAACACTATAAATTGGGGGTCTTGCCTTATGTCATGCATCAAGTTTTTCTTTAATAAAATTATAATGAAATCTAGTTTATCTTCTTCTTTTTATTGTTCTCACACTTTCATTTTAGAATTTGTGAGAAATGTTTAGCAAGATAGGCTAAATTCATTTGGTAAGGTTATAGATGAAATTATATGTGTAGTTTCTATTAAGCCACATTCTCAGCCACCTCAGGTTCCACATATGCAGTCCTTCAACCCTAATGCCACATCAACACATATCACTAAAATATGAGTTAGTTAGGCATCCTCGCTTGTTATTGGTTGTTAGCCTCTCTCTCTCTCGTACTCCATATATATAATCTTTTGTAATCATTTGTTTGTAACAAGCTTACTTTTGGTGGATATATATTTGCTGGCTTCTTAGTAGTGAGAGAGAGCTCACACTGATTTTGTTATCCAATATTTCTGTTCTCAACTTGGTATTAGAGCAGGTTCGTCTCCCTCACCTCCAACAATGAAAATGGAACCCACTGCACCCCAAGATGCAGCGTAAACCATCAATGCAACCAGCATAAAAAAACAACGGCGAGTCATTAGGAGTTCTGAACAGAACCCTGGATAGCTTGAATCCTTTCAAGAACACTCTGAATGCTACTCAGTCGATTAAGTTTGACGTCTACAATTTCGTCCTAAGGAAATCTCAGGTAGTACCTGGAATCATTGGACATAGGCTGAGTGACTTTATATTTGGAACTCAGAACACTCCTCCACAGACTCAACATGATGGAGCAATCAACCTAAAATTTTTGGCCTGGATTAGAAATGACCAACTCCTACTAAGCTAGCTTCGCTCCTCAATGAGTGAAAGAGTTCTCAGATCAATGCTGCAATATAATATCATGAAAAGCCTATGGAATGCCCTTGAAAGGGCCTTTGCCAGTCGCTCTAAAGCCAGACTCCTACAACTGAAAAATTCCTTGAACAATACCCCAAAAGACTCGTGACAATCTTAGACTATTTTGACAAAATGAGAATCATAGCAGACACCCTCCTCGCAGCTGGTAATCTAGTGGGTGAGCAAAACCTAATGCTTCATATTCTAAATGGTTTAGGCCCTGAATATGACTCAGTTGTGGTAAACATTACCTCTCGAGCTGAGCTAGTCACCATTGAAGAAGTTAGTGTCACTCCCAATCTTGCTCAACATGGTGGAACCAAGAGGCAAGGTCAGTCGAACTCACAGCAGTGGTCTAACAGGAACTACAACAACTACACCAGATCTAACAACAACTCCAGTCAGTATATAGGGGGTCGAAGAAGCAGTCGAGGTGGTAGGTCTAACAATACCATAGTCATTTTTCAAGTCTGTACAAAACCATGGCACACTGCCACTGCTTGCTGGTACAGGTTTGATAAAACCTTCCAGGGTATAGCTCAAAACTTCAGTCCCACCTCACCTCAGAGTCCTACTTTTGGAATGCCTAACTTCAACCCTAGTGCCTTTGTTGTTGCTCCAGAGTTAGTATCAAATTCTTCTTGGTATGCAGATAGTGGAGCTACTAACACATCACTACAGATATTGGGAACCTAAGTGTAGCAAGGGACTATCAAAGTCAGGAAAAGCTAACTGTGGGGAATGGTAAGGCTCTCTCAATCATTCATGTTAGTTCTATTCTCCTTAGCTCCACCCCATACCCTCTTAAACTTCTTCAATTACTTAGAGTACTTACAATCACTAAAAATCTAATTAGCATTTCTAAACTAACACAAGATAACCTTGTCTATGTGCTTTTTTATTCCACCCTTTGTTTTGTAAAGGTCTATATGAGCTCTTTCTGCCAAGGAAAGGACATGCTGCTGCTGTCTCCTGCAATTTATTTCTCGCACCACCTGGCCACTTTCCTTCATCAACCTTTAAACTGCAGTCTAAGTCTAGTGTCAATAATGGATGACCTGTTTTAAGTCTTGAGTCCAAATGTCCTAGTTGTGCTGTCTCAATGTTACAGTCCAGTGAGTCTGTTGTTTGTAAACATGCTCCAAGCTATCATGTACTTACCACATCTAATATAAAAGTTTTTCCATATATTTCCTTTACGACTCTTGTGAATCATGCTAATACTCAAACTTGGCACAATTGACTTGGACACCCCTAATCCAGAATCACTCTTGCCACTCTAAAAATGGCTGGGGTCCAGCTTCAACTTCTTCTATCTATGGGTATAAATATTATATTCACTTCCTAGATGATTTCACTAGTTTCACGTGAGTCTACCCCTTGAAACTCAAGTGAGAAGCCTTACCTACCTTCCCGTACTTTAAAAAATGATTGAAAAATAACTTGGACTGCCCATCAAAGTAGTTCAGTCAGATTGGGGTGGGGAATACAAAATTTTTCAAAAACATCTTAACAATGAAAGAGTCTTATTTAGACATCCCTGCCCACACACACACATAACCAACATGGCAGGGCAGAAAGAAAACACAGGCACCTCCTAGAAACTGCCCTCACCCTTCTCTCCCAAGCCTCAATGCCTCCATATTTTTGGTAGGAGGCCATCACTACTGCTTCCTTCCTCATTAACAGATTACCTACACACTTCATAACAGATCCCTTTTTCAAATGCTCTTCAACAGACTACCAGACTACTCATTTCGTAGGGTCTTTGGCAGTGCCTGCTTTCCACATCTAAGGCCTTATAAGTCCAAGAAACTTGACTTTAGATTTGATTTGTGCATTTTCATAAGCTACTCCTCTCTGTATAAGGGTTACATGTGTCTTCACTCATCTGGTAGAGTATACACTGCTATGAATGTCATCTTTAATGAGTCCGTGTTCCCTTTTGCCTCTGATTTTCTGTCTCCTTCCTCTTCTTAGTCTGTTATACACTCCCCTCCCCTACCTGGTCTATCTTCCCTATTGCTAGAGACATTGATCCACCATCAGCTCCGTGCTCCTCTTCTGGAACAAGCTCTTACAGACATTCCTCATACTCTCCCACTAGCAATCTTTCTACTTATATTCTCCCTAACCCCTTCTCCCCTACACAACCACTCACTTTTCATCCCTCACCATCACCCTCCTCTGCACCCACACCCACACTTAATGTCATCCTATGGTTACCAGATCCAAGGCTAGCATATACAAGCCTAAGTCCTTCTCTGTTGATTCTTCTGAACCATTTTCTACTATGGAACCAACTACTGTTAGAGAAGCCTTATCTTCTCCTATATGGACACATGCTATGCAATCTGAGTTCACTGCTCTTCTACAGAACCATACTTGGGATCTTATCCCCTACCAACGTGATATGTACCTTGTTGGCAACAAATGGGGTTTTGAACTAAAGTTTAACCCTAATGGTACTATGCAGAGGCACAAAGCTCGTCTTGTGGTCAAAGGGTTCCACCAAACTCCTAGGATTGACTATTTTGAGACATTTAGCCCTGTAGTGAAGCTTGTTACCATTAAAGTCAACTTGACAGTTGCCCTAACTTATAAATGGCAGGTGAGATAGCTTGATGTCAATAATGCTTTTCTACATGGTTGGTTGCAAGAAATAATGTACATGAGTCAATTTAAAGGCTTTCTTAATGCCACAAAACCTCATCATGTCTGTAAATTAAGGAAATCTCTTTATGGGCTCAAACAAGCCCCTCGTGCATGGTATGAACATCTCAAATCCACCCTTGTGCACCAAGGTTTTCACTCCATTCATTCAAACACCTCACTCTTTGTCCTGCATCAACACAATAGACTGATCTACATCCTAGTCTATGTAGATGACATCTTAGTGACTGGGAATGATGAATGATTCATTACACATCTCATTGCTGACCTACATATTGCTTTCTCTCTAAAAGATATGGGCTAAGTCCATCTCTCTCAGTCTAAGTACATTGATGATCTTTTACGTAAAACATCTCTTACTGCTCCCAAGGCCTGCTCTACACTAGCATCTCTTTCCATCAAGCTTTCAGCTAATGAAGGTGAGTTATTTTCTGATGCAACCATGTTTCGAAACATTTTGGGGGCCCTACAGTTTGCCACCATAATCAGGCATGCCATACAATTTGTCGTGAGCAAACTCAGCCAGTTTATGCATAAACCCACCACCATTCACAAGCAGGCCTGCAAACGCATTCTTAGGTACCTCAAAGACACAATTGCTGAGGGCATTCTTCTCAAAACCGTTTCCCACTACTCCATCACAACCTTTTCTGATGCAGACTGGGCTAGAGCATTGATGACAGAAATTCTATTAGGGGGTATGCTGTCTACCTTGGGGATATCATTGTATCTTGGTCCTCCAAAAAACAATAAGTTGTAGCCCACTCAAGTACTGAGAGAGGGTATCGAGCTCTTTCTCATGCTGCTTCTGAGATAACTTGGCTTCAGTCTCTTCTGGTTGAGCTCCATGTCTATGTCTCCTCTCCACCAGTGCTCTGGTGTGATAATCAATGTGCTTCCTCATTGGCTTCTAACCCTGTTCAGCATGCCAGGACCAAACACTTTGAAATCGATGTTCACTTCATCCGCGATAAGGTTCTTACAAACAACTCATGATTCAATATGTCCCCTCTGCAGAATAGGTGACTGACATTTTTACCAAGCCACTCTCAAGCCCTGACTTTCTTTTCTTAAAGGATATGTTCAATGTGGTTGCCACCCCTTTGAGCTTGAAGGGGGATGTTAAGCCACATTCTCAGCCACCTCAAGTTCCACATATGCAGTCCTTCAACCCTAATGCCACATCAGCACATATCACCAACGAAGGAGTTAGTTAGGCATCCTCGCTTGTTATTGGCTATTAGCCTTTCTCCCTCCCGTTCTCCATATATGTAATCTTTTGTAATCATTTGTCTGTAACAAGCTTACTTTTGGTGGATATATATATGTTGGCTTTTTAGTAGTGAGAGAGAGCTCACTGATTTTGTTATCCAATATTTCTGTTCTCAACTGTTTCGTATTTGGATTTTGATTCTTATGGTTCTTCAAGTTTATAAATTTAAGTATATCATATTTCTTCTATATTTTATATCAAATTATTTGTTAATATAATTGTGTTGTCAATTTCATATAAATTTAGTCAAGCTCTTTTTATGTGAAATTTCGCATGATATAATTATATTGATAAAATTGTGTTTATTTTATAAGTAGTATTTTATTGCAATATTACCTAAGTTATATTGTCATTTTTAGATTCTTATAAGATGATCTCATTTTCACATGTGCTAAATGTAAGACATTGATTGAATCAAATACATTATTTTTTAAATATGTTCTTTGACTCTTTATTTTCCAATTGATTATTTGGGATGTGAAATTTTTAATTGAGTAATTTCGTGAATCAAAATCCAAATAGGTAAATGAATTATATAATTGATTCTTGTCACCTTACCACTTTTTATTATTGACCTTTTATCAAATCAATTTTTCGTGTTTTAGAATTCATTTTCAACAATAAAATTAAAATTTCATTCTTTATTTATTTATTTCATTTATCTCCAAAATCACTTGTCTAACATCTATTGTTTACTTGTTTTTAGTTACCTCCTCGTGGATACGACCGCTCAGTCTACACTACACTGATTGCTTTGTTTCGACAAGTTTGGACGTAATCAGTCACGCATGTCGTCACATGAAGAAGTCCAATATTGATTAAGATGACAACCTTTTTACCAAGAGCAAATGGACAAATATGAAGAAAACTTTTCTCAGACACAAGATGTTCTGAGATGCCATCATGAACCAGCAACAAATACTTAGATATTTAGACACAAGTCTACTGTTTGACTATCTCAATGCCAACATATGTTTAACACCTAATTAAGTGCAAAGACATAGTCTTAGGTAAAAGCTCATGGCTCCCTCCATAATATATTTCTCGACTCTATCGCTTTGCTCTAGACTCAAGAAGTGGGGGTAAACTGTAGGGGAGAAAAAACACTCGGGTTAAAGTCCACTCAATAATATTTTTGAACAAAGCCCAATACTCTCATTTCTCTGTAGAGCCCACATTAAGTCCAAACCGAGGACTCCTCCGTGACTGAAGTCACCATGATGGTTGAGGCACGCTCCACAGCTAGATCGATGGACACGACCCCACCTATATTTACACTACCGAAGTCACACAGATGACGAAGCAATCTCATACCTAGGATCGTGACTACTCGAGATAACCGATATCATTTTCGTATCACGATAAGATATAATAATCAATCATACAAGAAAATAATAGGCACACATCAAATCTGTCATGCAATCTCAATGGTTATAAAAAAGGATAAGATGATAACCAAATTATTTTGATCAAAGAATATTCCTCATGATATCTCCATTCCTTATCAGAATAAGAAAGAAGATACATTGAACCTACACGTTTGACTGATAGAGAAAATTATTATTAATATATGATGATCCTCATTAAATGGTAAGCAATTCTCCATATTACTAATATTTTTTAAACACTCTTCTGACTTGCTCGTCAGAGTACAGTAGGTGGGGCACCCCCGGTGCCCAGCCTACTATTTTCACGATCATTCATGATTTTTACAAACCCCTAGACGAATCATCGAGTGACGCGTGATGAATTTCTCGACAGTCGATGCGAGCACATATTTGGCATCGACAAGTACCAATTAGGTGGAACCAATGACACTACTTTAGTGATAGAATTAATATTATTAGACAAAAGTGACAAAAAATATTTTACAATCATCCCCACTTTTAGATATAGTAGGACAATATAATTTGATGATACGAAGTATGATATGATGATATGATATTAAAATAATGTTCCACATCGCCTTGATACATTATTATTACATTTAGGTTTTAAAGAGTATAACATATTAAGGGCTTCAACTTAGTATTTGGGTTTGGTTGGGCATGTATTTGTATGCCAACTAGTTCGGCTATTTGTCCGCATACTTTAGTTGTTGTGTACAACATAGTTCACAATGTGTTTGGTATGTTGTATAGTCAGCTATCATGTGTTATGGACTAACAAGGTTCGTTGGAAGGTGTCCTATCAAGACTGAATTTTCCCTTATGGGCTGGTTAAAATGACTAGTTCCCTTATTCTTAACATACAAGTTTTAGGGAGAACTACGAAAATGATCAGAAATGGGGTAAATTGAAAAAATGTCTGAATTTGTTTTCTTTGCAAAAAATGGTCAGCGTGGCTAATATAATTGCCAAATTATACAGGCACAACGTATATAAACTTATTTTACATCGGTGTACTTTTTCGTAACTAAATTAGTTACCTAGGTCATTTTTATTGTTTACGCTAAAAATGACTTTTTTGTCATTTCTGTAGGTTGTTTTAAGGAGTATTATGGACATGAGCTATGATATCAAATTGAAAAATCTAACTTGTTCTACTATTGAAAAGTAGTCAGCCACGTGGTATACCAAACACAAACCGAACTATATGACACACATCAGTTGAACTATGTGACATAAGCATTTGAATTAAATAGTGGAATATAAAACATAAGTTCAACCAAACTCTAGTACCAAGTTGTTAAAAATCCTAGACAGTTCTATTATTTAAAATCAAGGTGTTATTAAAATTGTTAACCAACACAAAAATGAAGAATCTAGGTGATGTCAGACAATGTTCTAACATATCACAGTTTCTAATTTAAAAGTTAAACAAATTAGAGTTTTGTTCCTTCTATTTATACTCATACCCTCTCAACTTAATCCTTATCATTTTATTTTCTCAATTTCGTTCTTAAATTCACTTCATTGAAATGAAACTCTTCTGTAAAAATTGCAGTCGGTTATATTTAATAATATTTGTATAAGTGGTGGTGTCTGATTATTTTATTTTTCAATTTTTGGAAGCTTTATTATGGACAAATTTGGAGATGTTTTGACCGACTAGTCATAGGCTACGTACGTTGTATATTATTTATAGAGTTTCAAAAAATATAAATATTGCATGTATAGTTGATCGTTTAGAAATCACTTTATTTTATTTATGTACAATTGTCACCTTAATTAACTGATCTCTTTTGTAGTCTGATAAATCCCATCAAATTTGACGATGTCAATAAAAGTTCTTTGAATTGATACGAACAAATCTTAAGAAAAAATTCATTATTTAAAATTTGACAATTGAAAAATGAAAATGAATAATCATACATCAATTTTTGTCCTATGCATCAAGCAATAGTTATCAGGGAAGACATTATAAAAAAATAGATTATGAGAATAACATATGTATATTTTCGTTTAGCAGTATAACAATTTTATTTATTTTTAAATCAAAATAAGGAAAGTATATCTTTTTCGTGTAAAATAATATTTTTAGAACATCATTATTATTAGAAAAAATAAAATTTAAAATTTAAAAAAAAATTGAATTAAGGTACATGAAAATGAGTAGCAGCGAAAGATTAAATACTCATCCTCTAGAAATCAATATGCTTGAGCAGAGTTTAAAGTAACAAACACAGGCTCACACACAATAACATTAATAAATGATAAGAATAAAAAGAGAATCATCGCATGCAAATTCTTTTAGCTTCCCTTATGAATAAATAAGTTGATTGTGCTGTATAAACACGAATAAGTGATATCTAAGATTAAACATTTTCAAAATTTAAGAGGGTAATTTTGAAATGGTCAAATAATGTTAAAGATAAAATGGTTTAGAAAATGATTCCTATATAAACCACTTTTAATATATTATAAATTATAGATTAAAAAGGAAATGTAAGCTATACATGCACTTAAATTTATCCAACTATGTTTAGCACACTCCAGAAATAATTATCAAATTGAGAAAATTATAACTATAATAACTAAAATGAATTTGAGTCTAAAATGCATATATATTTGAACAATAGTATTTTCAAATCTAACTTGATTTGAAAATTTTGAGGACTTTTATTTTCTTTTGTATTAGATGAAAACTGCAAGAGGTTTGACCATTTTAACACTCTTGAATTAGGTAGGGTCTGCAGAAATTAGTCAAACCGATTAAACTGAACGAAATGAAACCGAATTAGATCAGTTCGATCAGTTCTTTTATTTCATTAGTTAGGTTCAGTTCAATTAATTTAAAGAATTATAAATTTGATTCGGTTATTTTTTTTCGGAAATAGTAATCGGTTTGAACCAATTATAAATTATGAAAATATACATTTGAATATTTTAATAAATAACCGACGAATTCAGTCGATTACAAAAATAACCTACTAATCATCCGAATCGCACACCTAAAATCAAATACAATATATGTGTGCCCGGGTGACGATCTTTTAGTCCCTCTATAAATACTTATCAATTATATTAATTATCAAATTCCCTTAATTATAAAGTTCAATGAGTTGGAAGCTTGCGATATAGTAGATGATATTTAATAAAGAATTTCTCATATTGGTAAATGACTTAATTTAAAGCATAGGAAAAATGGATTGATAAAGGATACTGATAAGAAAATAACTCTACCATATCAATTTCAGTGATTAAAGTATCAAAATTTCCATTTTAATTTATTATACAATACTCATAATGTTTAACTTATAAATTTAATATAGACAAACAATTATTTTTAAAATAAGAGTAAGAAAATTTCAAGAATAAATGTTAAGTTGTTTTGTCAAATTTTTATCACTAAACACATGAGAAGCATTTTTCAAAAATCATTTGTAAAGATCTATTTTGTAAAATGCATTTTGAGATGCATCTCTACTGTTGCTCTGAAAATTCGGTGTTAATCTCAGAAAATAATAATATGGCACAAACATTATACCAACTTGATGAATTTTTTGTAATTTTTTTGCTCAAAATAATAGATAATTACATTGATTGAAAGATGAACCCCATACTTAGAGCTTAAAAGCTTTTAAAATTTTGTTACTTGAGTAAGACAAAAAAAGCAGAAAGGCCAAATTGAAGCTACATGTCGGCTACATGCCGCGCCCACGTCAACGGAAATGTGAGCTCGCGGCAACTAAACAGAAACCAACAAACAGACAGAGAGAGAGAGCAAAATTATATACTTACAAACCGAAACCATTCATCTTCATCTCCAATCCCCCCCCTCTCTCTCTCTTTCTCTCTCTATCACTACCTGATACCAACAAACACTAATTTCTTAGACAAATAGAAGGAAGAAAGAGCTCAGCTGTTTAATTGTGAAGCTCTTCCACTCTGAAAGTCTGAATTCACACAAAACTATCAGCAGGCCATTTTTGTGTCGAATTTAACACGCATGAGCTTTTATCGTCCCTTTTGATATCTGTCTTTTTGGGAGATTGGATTTTTGGACTGATGAAATGGCGTTGTTACGCAAACTGTTTTTCCGGAAGCCGCCCGATGGTCTCCTCGAGATTTCTGAAAGAGTTTACGGTACTTATTATTTTTTTCCCCATTCGTTGTATTGTTATTGTTGTTGTTGTTGGGCGAGTGAGGATTCATGCGATTTGATTAATTATTGATGTCAAACGTGGGTGTGGGAGCTGCCTAGGAAGTGTAAACAAATGGTTAGTGTGTCAATTTGCTTAACTCGGTGAACAACGTTACTTGAGGATAACAAGGAGGACCGTGTTTTGACTACGTAAAATTTTTATTGAAGTGATGTGAAACATAGGGAGGAAGAATCAAATAATGGCTCAAATAGTCCAATGTGAACTTAACTTACTAAGCTCAAACGATGAAACGCCTAATACGTGTGGACCTGGTGTCTCATTTATCAAATGGGGATAATATGTGGACAAATTGTTAAGGAAGGAAGAGAAGTAGTGAGGAGACATGATTTTGAATTTAGGATCTCTTATTTTGATACAATGAACTAACGGAAGAATGTTGAGATATTTTTTTATTGTGACTTGATGTTCTATCCCCTCGCGTTAAAAAACCGCTAATCCCAAACACTTACGTTATTAGTTTAGGTCCTCCAGGAGAAAATTTGGTTGTTTATGTATTTCTAAACACCCAAAATCTAATTTTCTGATATATGATGGTGTTACCTTTGATTACTCAGAGTAATACTGTGGCTTTTTGTTTGTAGCATAACTCTTCTATCTCCCATAGGATAGTGAGGGGACACTTGAAAGGAATATAATTGTCATGTGAATTAAAAATAAATTTGGAGATCCATACAACATGAACCAATTATTGTTACAATTATGGTTTACTATAATTTGCATGACACTTTCATATTAGTTTCCAATGGGTCCATTTATGTATTGTGTTTTTGTGTAGTTTTTGATTGCTGTTTTACCACGGACACTTGGAAGGAAGAAAACTACAAAGTATACATGGATGGAATAATTGGTCAACTCCGAGATCATTTACCTGATGCCTCATTCTTGGTTTTTAATTTTCGTGAGGAACAGACACAAAGTCAGATGGCTAATATCATGTCCGAGTATGATATGACTATAATGGATTACCCTCTGCATTACGAGGGTTGCCCAGTTCTCACAATTGAGGTGATCCACCATTTTCTGAGGTCATGTGAGAGTTGGCTATCACTTGGGCAGCAAAACGTGCTGTTAATGCACTGTGAACGAGGTGGTTGGCCAGTTTTGGCATTTATGTTGGCGGCACTCTTGATTTACAGGAAGCAGTATAGTGGAGAGCATAAGACCTTGGACATGATTTACAGGCAGGCTCCTCGTGAACTTCTGCAGTTCCTCTCTCCAATGAATCCTGTTCCTTCTCAGATAAGGTATCTGCAGTATGTCTCGAGGAGGAATGTGACATTTGAATGGCCACCCTTGGACAGAGCCCTGACTCTGGACTGTGTCATTTTGAGATTTATTCCTAATTTTGATGGAGATGGTGGTTGCCGCCCCTTGTTCCGAATTTATGGACAGGATCCTTTTCTTGTTACTGATCGAACGGCCAAAGTTCTGTATTCAACTCCCAAAAGAAGCAAAATAGTTCGTTCTTACAAGCAGGTGTGACATTGTGTTTAGTGTTCATATTGTGAATATCAAAATTTGTCTTCATCCACATTATTGTTATCATCTTCAGAATTTTTTGGTCATAATGGGGATCCTTGCTTAGACCAGTACACATGAACATTTATATCTTTTGAGGTTTTGGGGAAGATGATCTAGCATAAGATTAATTATCTGAGAGCTTGAAGCTGAAGCTAGATACATGCAGTAACTTTTCAGGAAGGTTATTTTTGGAACTTGAGTTTTGATTCAAAGTGCGTGCATTTGCTGTTGCATCTTTTTACTTTGTAGATCACAGCAATTAATCTCTTAAACAGTTAGACTCGTTCTTGTATTGTGAACACTTTCAGGTGGACATGTTTCAGTATTTGATATGTGGCTTTGCTCAACTGAATATAAATAGGCCTCCTTGATCTATTTGGAATTTGGATTCGACTTCATGAATCAGATTTTTGTCATTTAACTGAGTTAAGTACAAGTTACAGAATTTCAGTAATCAAAACCAAGTTAAGTCAGATCTGCCTCTGTCACTTGCGCTAGAAAATTTTACTTGTTACTGACGAAAAACTAGAAATGTCAACAGTTTTACCCCTTGTTTAAAAAGGATTCTGGAACCTTGGATCTTTGCAGGCGTGTGCGAGCCACCTTGCTCCTCCATTTACCTTCACCTTTTCTCTCATCGGTGCCACCATCACCCCTCCTATTTCATGTAACAATTGACAATAATATATAACATAGAAATCATCTAAGCGGAGAATTCCTAATATTGTTTTTGTTTTCTACTCTTACAAATAAACATTAACATTCCATCTGTTCGCATATATCATTGTGTCCGTCGATTGCAGCTGTTTTTTAAAGCTTAATATTTGATGTTATTTTCTCATCACGGTAGTAATCCTTATTAATTCTTTGTGAAATGTCATCTTCAATCTCTCCTCTCTTATGGATGACTGAAAACAACAATAGAATTTTCCTAAGTTCAATGTTTATTAGCTTTCATTCCAATTACTAGCATGTCTAAAATTCATATTGAAATAAGTTCAATGTTTACGTACATATGCTAAATCATTCTCTTAAAAGCTTCTCTCCCAACCGTTATTATCAAGAGTCATGCATTGGTCATCAGCTAAACAGCATCATCTCAAAAGAGGATACACCAGAGAATCTTATTTTTAGATGAACTTTTTTTGATAGGATAGGAACTTATTTTGGAGTCATTCAACTGAAATATATGCGACAAGTTCCAGAAGCAATGTTTTACATGGATTTGCTGATCCTGACCTGTTAACACAATAATGTTGGGACAGTTGACCTGGAAACTTTATTGGTAATGATTTCAAGTAGCTTAACGGTAGAGCAAAGGGTCATTTATGTTTCAAGGGCATAACAAGGAGATGTATGCCCTTGTTTTCCCAGGTGCTTCAGTGATTACTGTGGTTGACTCTACAAGAGTGTATCTTGATCTTGGAAAAGCTGTTCATTTTTATGATCTCATCCTGACTAGTTTATGCCCTTGGTTCCTTTTTGCGTTTCCTCGGAAAATTTTCTTTATAAGAACAAAGTTTGATTAAGGCTCAGTTGAGTTGAGTAGTTATTCTTTGTAGCACGACCACAAATCTAACCAAATTTTGTATGTTTGTTCGCACTGTCTGCGATTTTGTATTTTGTTGCAGGTAGAATGTGAGCTGGTTAAAATCGATATCAATTGCCATATTCAAGGTGATGTTGTGATCGAGTGCATCAACTTGAATGATGACATGGAACGTGAAGAGATGATATTCCGTGTCATGTTTAACACAGCTTTTATTAGGTCTAATATCTTGATCCTTAACCGTGATGAAATTGATATGTTGTGGAATGTTAAAGATCAATTCCCCAAGGACTTTAGAATTGAGGTATGTCTCTTAATTCCTCACATAGATGTGTTGTGAGCATGACTGTTTGGTAGTTATGATCTATCATGCCATGACTTCGTGAATTGATATGTGGATGCAGATTCTTTTCTCTGAGATGGATGCTGCTGCATCTATTATTGCAGGTAATATTTTATGCTTCGAGGAGGAGGGGCTCCCTGTTGAAGCTTTTGCTAAAGTTCAAGAGATCTTTAGTCACGTAGACTGGTTAGATCCCAAGGCTGATGCAGCCTTGAATGTCCTGCAACAGATAACTTCATCTAATATTGCACATGAAAAGCACTTAGACTCTCACCAGAGCATGCAAACCGGTCCCTTGCTGCAAGATACGAGCCCTCAAAAGCTTCCCGAGGAAAAGAAACCCTCCGTTTTGGAAAATGAATCTAAAATCTCAGAGAAGGTTCAGTCCATTCCATCAACCAAGGTATCTGTAGATGCTGTCCAAAACAATAAAGAGCCTAAACCCCAAAACTCTCAAATTGTGTCACAGTCACTCTCTCAAATTAGTACAGCATGCCAACAAATGCCTGGAAGTACAGAAGCTTCTACTTTGAAAACTGAACCTCAAGCTCTTTCAGATTTGACCTTGAAGGTTTCACAGGCAAGAGAATCAGTGGATACCAAAACTGTCTCCGTGGAACCGGCAACTCCACCTCGTCTCCCACGACTCCCAACATCTAACACCAGATCTCTGCCTTCCCCGTCATCCACACCCCCGCCCCCGCCCCCACCACTTGATCAGTTTTCCATTTCAGATTTGAAAACAACTCAATCTTTATTTAACAAAGAGGCAGCATTCCATTTAGAGGATGGTAGTTCATTGAATCGACCTTCTGGTTGCACACCCCCACCCCCACCCCCACCACCATTGCCAGCAAATCATTTCTCAGCTTCGAAACGGGCTTCACCTTTATTTAACAAAGACAGTGAATTTAATTTGAAGGATGTAAATTCATCAAATCTGTCTTCTGGTCTAAAGCCTCAACCAGCCCTAACAACCCCACCACCACCTCCACCACCTCCACCAACACCACCATTGAAAGAAACAATTGCTGTTAGAGGTGCACCTTCCCCGACTCCGTCTCCACCTCCACCTCCTCTTCCTTCAACACCAGTTGCAGGTCCTAAAGTTCCATCTCCGGCACCACCAACCCCACCACCACCTCCTCTTTCGCAGTCATCCAGGCCCACTGTAGGTGCTACTATTTCATCTCCTGCACCACCACCACCACCACCACCCACTATCTCTAAGGGATTCTCTTCACCTGTTCCTTCTGCACCCCCTCCTCCAAGCTCTATTGCTAAAGGAGTTTCAAAGACTGGCGATGCATTTCCAGGACTACCATATGCAAATGGTTCATCTAGATCTAGTTCTCCATCTAGTGCAAAGGGGCGAAGTCTGTCACGCACTATAAGTCCGAGAACTCAGATAACAAAAAAACTGAAGCCCTTGCATTGGTTGAAACTAACAAGAGCCGTACAAGGAAGCTTATGGGCTGAGACACAAAAATCGGGTGATGTATCCAAGTATGAATTCTTTTCAAAAAGAATTTTCTTTCATATAACAGACCTAGATCTATTCCTAGCCCACTTTTTGTTGATATCATGATGCAGGGCTCCTGAGATTGACATGTCAGAGCTTGAGAGTCTTTTTTCGGTGGCAGTTTCTGCTTCAGATCATAGTAAGAAGTCTGGCACGCATGGTTCAGTGGGGACTAAATCTGATAGAGTGCAACTGGTAAATATTGTGATTATAAGTGATGAGGAGCAATAGCTCCATATTAAATGTATTGTTGACAGCTGAGCTTAATATCCGTTTTCAGCTTTTTATGGTCATTCATAATTAGGATTTCTGGGAAAAAGTATCATAACTAGTTGGCGAGTGAGAATTATAAGCATTACAATTTACAATCCTGTTGCCATATTGTAGAAGATATTGTCTCGTTGTTGCTTACCATAGCCAATTTGTGGCTCAATATCTAATTAAAAACAATAAGAATGCTTTCTCAAGGGCTTTAAGAAGAGAGCTTGATGGTAGAACCGGGAGAGGGATAATGACCTGGAGTGTGCCAAACACTTGTGTATATATTCCCAGTAGCACATCAGTATGGTCAGCTAAGGGAGCTAGGTAGTATGAAAATACTGAATATGTTCCCCAAATAGACCATTTTGATGCACTATTAAACTGGTTTGTAGACATATAGAAATTTTGTAATCTCTGTTGATCTTTTTGAGAGCTTTGGCGAAGTCTCAAATTGTTACGTGTATGTCAGCTGGAGTGATGACTAGTTCATGAGCTCTGGCCAAAGGTGGTTGAAATCTGTGAAATGAATGGCTTTGCTTCTCAGTAAGATAAACGGGAAAGAACTCAGATGCCTTAGATGAATGTTTTTGGGATTATCAATGAAGTGGAAAGCTACCCAGTAATTTCAGTTTACTTACTATCATCGTCGATAGAATAGAGAAAAATGGGAAAATTAATCCAGTTTGGTTAATTGACTAATCTGAATGCAAGGGTATTAATACCCAAAGAAGAAAAGGAGCAATTAATAAACTATCTCTAAACAAAAAGAAAACAAACAAACAACTATACCCAGCAGATAGTTGGGTTGCGTACATTTTTGCTTTTCTCCCTTTCTTTCCATATTATCTTATAAAACTTACGAACTCTGATATATATTTCTATTTCTTATGCAATTTTGCAGATTGACCATAGACGCGCATACAATTGTGAAATTATGCTTTCAAAGGTCAAAGTGCCATTACATGACTTACTGGTAAGTTAGATTTTTTTTTTTGGTAAGTAAGATTTGTATTAGAAAAGGAAACCCCGAGATAGGGCAATACAGCCTAAAAGGAAATTATAAACACAAAAAATGGAGGCTGTTCACCCACTTTTTCTCAAAAACCAACATGGGGAATAGGGTGTCCACCCATTCTTTAAGAATGCCTCTAAAGTATAAGAATACTTTACAAAATGAATTTTCAGTCCCCTCAAACATTCTCTGATTCGTCTGGAACATTCTCTTATTGGTAAGTTAGACGGTACATGATTTAGCTAGAAAGTGGTTCCTTCACTGACATGTTGGGTTACTTTGATCAGTTCAGGAGTCAACTTCGTTTTATATTGTCTTATCACAGTTCTTCTGTACACTCAATTTTGGAAAGCATTCGAAAGTTGAGTTTTCATGGAATAGGCATTTTCAAGACCTCCACGGAGATGCACACAATGAGAATTCATGTTTTCCCCCTTTGTGTTTCTCCTTGAATTTTCCTTCTTTTCTTGTAGTGAGAAACGACCTATCAATGTATCAATAGTTGAGCAGGGATTATTTTGAGTATATTCAATACTTTCAAAAGTTTAGAATTACCATTTCAAGCACTATGAGGAACTACATATCTCATTCATCCAAGTTTACTATTTTAAATGAATGTTTTAGAATATCTATGAATGACTATTTTATATTGAATATTGGTGATTTCAAATGTAAAACAAAATGTCTATTTGTTTAACAAAAGGGCATTTACCTATTAGTTGGTTAGTCAAATGACTTGACCAAATATTTTGGGGGTGGGTATTTTACTGTTCAAGAAATCTTAGGTTGATTTGTACTCTAGTCATAGTCTTTGATCTGACAGTGACTCATTTGTCCGTTCCCTTCTTATTTTTGCCACTTATTTTTTCCATGTATCAATGTAAATCAATCTGCTTTGTGCTAGCGATATGTTCTCTGCGTATGGGATGCTTTAATTGATCTTCCTTCATAGACATGCTCTTACCAGAACTTTTGTGGGCCATTGGCAGACTTCTGTACTTGCCCTTGAGGATTCAGCATTAGATGTTGATCAGGTTGAGAACCTTATAAAGTTTTGTCCTACTAAAGAGGAGATGGAATTACTCAGGGTAAGCAAACCATTACCATATTGATCATTTTGTTGAATCTTAAACCCATATTTGCCTAAGATGCTATGAAACGCTTAATTGATAGAGAATCAAGTACTTTCAAAGTTGGTTTTGATTGGAGCAGTTACTTGGAGTATACATATTCAAATCAAGCACCTTATGGCAATAACTGTTATGGTTGCCTAAGCCTTTGAAATTTAATCATAGCCATTTCCATGTTCAGGGTTATGCTGGAGATAAGGAGAAGCTAGGAAAATGCGAACAGGTTGGTGGGGTAGTAGTTCCTCCTTTTTTTCTTACTGTCTTATCTTTTGCTAGAACATGTTTTTTTTTATCAGGAAAGTGTGAAAAGACGAGTTCAGAAACGGTAAAAGCAAGATATAGCTCAGGGATATGGCATGAGCGAATAAACTAAACTCTCAAGAAAACATAACAACAAACTAAGAGCAAGGGGATAAATAAGAGGCAAAATAAAAGAGAAGTCCTAAAGAATCTATGTTCTCAAAAAACCAAGAAAATAAACGGCCAAAAGAATCTAAGAACTTGAGAAGGTGGACCCGAATGAGATCATTCTCACCAAAAGAAATCAATCTATGTAAAAAGACGTATGCTAAGATGTCATGTCCAAGGAGACACTGGATACTTTTTTGTCAAACTTCAATAACCACCTAATGTGGGAGATAGAATTTTTGCTTGTATTTTAGTTAGTATTATTTGTGATTTACCAAATGTTTTTTTCTTGGTCGGTATGATTTACCAAATGTTTTGAATGTTAATTGCAGTTCTTCTTAGAGTTAATGCAAGTACCACGTGCAGAATCTAAGCTCAGGGTTTTTTCATTCAAGATTCAGTTCTGCTCCCAGGTGAAGCATCTTCCTAACTGCTAATATTCTTCTTATTATGTAATTACTAATAAGGTCTTTTTTGTTACAAGAACTAATTAGGCAATTCACGTTGCTGTTTAGGTTTCTGACCTTAGAAATAGCCTAAATGTCGTGAACTTTGCATCAGAAGAGGCAAGTTTTGCTCATTGACTTCCGTATTTACCTGCTGTCCTCAAGTAAAATTAGAATCTAACCAGATGTCCTTTTATTGATGCTCTTACCAGATCCGGAGTTCTGTCAAATTGAAGAGAATTATGCAGACAATCCTCTCATTGGGAAATGCTTTAAACCAAGGAACTGCTAGGGGTAAGTGGAAGTCGTGGCTGAGGTCCCTACTTAATGACCATTAAACTTGATTAGGGAAGAACAATTCTTTTGGGGTTTGTTGGTTTGACGTTTTAAAGTTCCAAACTTCAATATGAGATTCTTGAGAGTTGAGAGTAGAAACAACCTTGCATATGATGAAAGTTTAGGTTTTTATACCTAAATTCTTTAGCTTGCGAAAAAAGCTTCTAATTCTATATATTCAATCCATGTTTTCCATCTGGTCATTTTTTTCTTCCTTTTCATTCTGCCCTTCCTACTTAAGCATTCCTTTCTGAACTTCTAAAATCCTGCTGTGGTTTTTCAAATATTTATTCTGCGTCGTCGATGACTGCCCATGGGTGGTATTATTCACTTCATTCTACACATATAAGCTTCAAATTCTCTATTTTCGTGCAGGCTCTGCTATAGGATTTAGGCTGGATAGCCTTCTCAAACTGACTGAGACACGTGCACGTAACAACAAGACGACTCTAATGCATTATCTTTGTAAGGTATGGACGAGGCTCAAATTTTTTGCCATTATTTTGAACATTACCGTTCTATGCGTTGGTACAAGCTCTTTAAGACCATAAAGCAAACATCTAGATGCAAGAGACAAATTTTTCTTGCTATATGTCAATACACGTAACAATCATGCGTATAACTCATTTAAAAAGCTCATCACAATCAGAGGTGTGTGATGTGTAGTTCTAGTGACGAAGACTTGGATCATCTGTTCCTCTACTGCATGTTTGAAAGCAAAATTTGGCGCAGATTCTTGAATCCTTCCCAGATTAATTGGGTCTTCCCAAGACAAGTTGATTCCATTGAAGCTGCATTATTTGTTTTTAAGAGGAGAAAATCCTCGTGGACAGAGCAGAATAGAAGGGTTTTTGAGGATTTAGAAATTCTGTGGTCTAAACTTTACTTTTCCTTGGGTTTCTGACTCTAAATACTGAGGTTGATACTTCTGGTTTTGATCGCCTCACATAAAGATTGATATTTGATAGCTGAACATTTTAGCAATATACTTTTGTTTCCTATAAAAAATACTTAAAAAAATATTGTATACCAGAACTCATGTTCAATTTTGTGTTGTTTATATGTTGAATATATTAGCAGTTATATTAGACAGTTTAAGTTGTTACATGACATTTTAGGTGTGGAAGAAATACGTCGTGAGGATTAAGAAATGCAGTTTTATTAGATATTTTAACTCAATAAATTGTGCAGCCTTGTACTATTTACTTGTGGTTTCTAGTGCTTTGCAATTTTGGAGCAGTCTTTTGCTGTTTATGACTTTCTGCTTAGTTTATTCAATGCACATCTATCGTACGAGTTCTTTGAAGTGACGTGAGGAAACTGCAATTGTTGTCATTAATGTTACGTCTTTTGTGTGTAGTCTCTCAGAGATGGTATGTTTTGGGTAAGTTATTGTTAGATTAAAAAGTTAGTTATCATAGACAATCGTGTAGTTAGTCATGTTTTCTTTGCTGATAAGCTGTAGGTGCTTGCTGAAAAGCTTCCGGAAGTTCTAGATTTTTATAAAGATCTTATAAGCCTGGAACATTCATCAAAGGTACTTTTTGGTTTTGTTTGGAGTTAAATCAGTTTCAGAAAAGATGGCAGGTGAGCTGTTGTGAATGAATTGTTGTGATTTTCATCAGATACAAATTAAAAGTTTGGCAGAGGAAATGCAAGCGATAAGCAAAGGGCTGGAGAAAGTTGTTCAAGAACTGTCTACCTCCGAAAATGATGGTCCTATATCCCAACACTTCCGTAAGGTATTAAGCTAATTATTTAATCAGACAGCAACTGCTCTATTCAATAAGCAAACCAACTATACAATAAGGAATTGAACCTAAATTAAGGACAAATATCAAATCAGAATATTTGTTATTAGAATTTCTAGCTCTTTTTTTAGTACAGCTCTGACTTTGTGTATATTTTTCTTTTGAGCTCCAGAATTTAAAGGAATTCCTTTCTTTTGCTGAAGCTGAAGTGAGGTCTTTAGCTTCACTATACTCTGGCGTGGTAGGCCTTAATTTCAATGAAACTGTTCTTGTTCTTCTAGTCCTGATTGCTTAGGAATCTTATCAGTTAAATCTTAAGATTTTACACATTGGAAGCTAAAAGTTTATATTTTACAGGGTAGAAGCGTGGATGCACTAATTCTTTATTTTGGAGAAGATCCAGCTCGCTGTCCCTTTGAACAGGGTATTTGTTCACTATTATCTGTATTTAATATTCTGAGATTTATTTATCATGGCGTATCTTATATTCACATTTACTTGTGATGGATAATAAGCATTTATAAAAGATAATCAATATGCAAATAAATGGGACATGATAATTCCGTCCCAGATTCTTTGGCTTCGAATGAAGTTTAACCTGCATCTTCTGTCCCCATCTCATGTTGACTGTTGGATCCCTCTGGCTTCCAATGTGTATTTCCCATATTCCCAATTATTGGAAGTTCAGAGTTCTAATGGATCCTTTTATCTTTGCCTTGAATCATTGGGTTTAGACATTACTTCAGTGATCTTTAATCGTTTCAAAATGGCAGCAACATACTATTTTTTTTATTTCTTTTCATCAAAGAATCTTATGAATGATTGATTCTCGCATGGTAGTTCAATTTTGAAAAATCGTGGTTCTCTTACTCTCACTATCTAGGCCGTAGATTGAGCCCCTAATAGCATTTGTATACCTCACAATGTTTCACGATCATACCATGCCCTTTGTTTAGAGGGTTTTGAATGGAAAAATATATACTTCGTTCGGGTGAGAAAAAGAAACAAGTACGAGTGTTTGAGAACTGCCAAGTCTTTGCTAAATCCATATATATTGATAATCACTTACTAGTATAAGCACACTGGATGTTCTACTTTTCTCATCCTGATTGCTGTGATTTGTTTTGGTTTCTGAACAACTGCTGCAGTTGTTTCAACCCTTCTAAACTTTGTAAGAATGTTCAAGCGAGCCCATGAGGAAAATTGCAAGCAGCTTGAACTTGAAAAGAAGAAAGTGGCAGAAAGTGAGAAGTTGAAGACAGGTGTTGCACACAAGGAGACTGAACAATTACTACATACCCCAATCCAGAGTAGCAATGTCAAGTGATGCAACTGTTCATCCGGTAACCCACTGGCCTTTCTCGGAGACATTCCATAGATCAGCCAAATGGGAGTGATTATGTGATTCAAGTGGTTGGATGACAGGCAACATTCTGTTATATGTATGGCCAATATGGTCTTTGTGAGGTACAGCACTACCCCTTAGATCCATCAACACCTGCCAAATTTTGTTGTCCTTGGCCTTCTCTTTTCTTTTCTGAGATGTGTTGCCTAGCCATGATCATGCTGATGTTGTTTTTGCATTGATTGTAGAGGAACTTTACAATCATGTTCTTCAATACGCAACCTGTATCATATTTCACCCACTAATTCATTGTTGTAATTAGTTTTAGGGAAAGGATTTACAGGATAGCAAGGTTTGGGTTAGCTCAAAATTTGTTAATTTTCTTTGATTTAATTGATTGGATGTGATTTGAAAATCCCTCGAGGTTTAGCTGTTTTAAATGTATTCATAATGCTTTCCAGGGAAAGATGATTGGTTGAATATAAAACAATTGGAGGAGACTCGTTTGTTACTTGTGTTACATGATCTAAATTTGTGGAATGAGTTTGTACTTGTGTTGCATAATCTAAATTTGTGGAATGAGTTTGATATGAGATTAAGAATAAATAGATTTCAAAATAAGATTGAGGGAAAATAAACTGTCGAGAAAGTTAAGATTATTTTGTTTGGTAACATTTGAGATTAAATAATTGAGAATGTTACGATTAATGATGCGTATGTTAATTATTATGTTTGTGTTTAATGAAATGTGCGATAAAAAATTATAAACATGAGATTTTTTTTAAGATGTCGAGTATAAAGATACTTCTCAATTTAGTAGTATATGAAATATCTTCACAATCTGGTTATAAAAGAATTCTAAAAAAATATTATATAAAAAAAGGGCATTCCTTGCATTTCAAGATTTTGGTGGTGTGCTAGAAAGATATAATTTTTCAGTTTATAAGGTATCTGAATTTTTATTTAAAAGGTTTGGTATGTGAAATTTGTTGGTGGAAAAGTTATCTAAATAAATAATATAATAATTTAAAAAATATTTATGATATTATGATATATAGTTACAATTTTGAAAAAAAAATCGTTTAACGTGTAAAACTTATTTCGGATACCATTTAGTTAAGTGAGTGTACATTTTGATTAGTATATCTATAAATTTAAAATCAACTATATGCGGTAGCAGTATCATGCTGCATCACCATCTCCATTCTTTGGGATTCTGAGTGGCTGACGTATGATTTTTATCGTACGGCTGACATTCTTCCTTTGCGAAATTTACAAAAAAATTTGGACAATACTTCTGAGTCGGGAGAAGTTATTCACGGTTGGGTTGATCAAATAAAAAAACGTCACTGTGTCATGTCATTTTTTATTTAATGTTTAATTAAAGTTATGATGAGTTTTATTAAAAAATATTTTAGTGAAAACTAGAGACTTAATCAAATTTAAGTTTTATTTTTTTATAATATTTTTTTATTATTTTACACATATGACCGAAATGAAGAAGAGAAAAATCAAGTGGTTAAGATTTTTTGTTATTTTACTTTTATGGCCCTTATTTTAATTTATTTGTGTTTTAGGTTTTTTTCCCTTCTTCATACCATTCTTCACGTACAAATGGCTTGACAATTCTGAACTAGAGATGTGAACTTGGAATTTATTTGTCGTGCAGGCTTGTGCGATTATGTTCATTCATCCTCTTCCTTTTAGAATTTTGTGTAATTTATTTAAACGGCTAGATATATGATGAAACTCGATGGATAGAGGATCGATGATCGAATTCCTAACTCACGATATTAGGAGATGCTGTTCTTAACTCACGGTGTTAAGAGACGCAAGAATTTTCCTTAGAAAATTCTTCATTCATATAGCAGGCTAAACAAAAGATCTCACAATACATCAAAACCGTCTTATTACATCAATCAATCATCAATTAGCCGAAACTAATTAACTTCCCCAAACAATCCAACTAATGATTTAACTACTAATTAACCACATAGTCATGTAATTGTACATTACTATCTTCACTCGGTTACAGCGTCGAAGCATATGAATACCGTTCGATCCATCAATACTCCCTGCCGGAAATGAACCTTGTCCTCAAGGTTCAAATCTGGAAAATGTTGACGTAGAACTAGAATAGGCTCCCAAGTCGTGTCCTCTAGGCAAATCATGCCACCTTCGTCCAAAATAAATCTCCATTTCTTTAACAACTGAGTAAGTGGGCAAGCAATGAGCCCGTAATGAAGAATAAATTTTCGATAATAACTGGTTAAACCCAAGAAAGAAAGAAATTTGTTCAGTAAATGGATCTTCAACTTCTTAACTTTTTTAAACTCTTGAAGTAGGATGCCTAACCCCTTTGGCCATTTTTCTTGAATTTGTTCCGAAGGAACTCTCACTCCCAATATAGCAAACAACTCAGCGTCAGCCCGTCACTCAAGTAATAATGCATTTATTCCGACAACGGATGGAAAGGGAACCATACTTGCCGCTAAACGATACCGCTGGCCTCCTATAGTAAATTCCATAGTCACGTGCTTGTAGTCGGACATAATCGGTCCAAGATCCACTAACCATTGAACCTTCAGAACAACATCCAATTCGGTAATAGGAAGAGAATAGAGTGAAGTAACAAACTCGTAATCCTGAATAATTATTTTAACCTTATCAAATCGGTTCTGACACCACATACGATCTCTGCTAGCCACCTTTACTGCGAATGATGTTAAAGGCGTGACTACCAACTACAACTTTCCCGCAACTTGCTCTTTAATAAAATTATGGCTTGATCCATTATCCACAAGAATGCTTACAGTCTGATTATTTATTTTCGCTTTCATTCGCATGGTCCGGTTTCCCTCGCCCCCAACTATAGCATGCAGCGAAATTTCAGGCTCCGGCTCAATTAAATCACCTTCTTGATCATTCTTTTCATCTTCTTGGTCAGCCTTTCCATTCTCACCCATTGCATCGATCAACACCGCTTGAGCAGCTTCACATTGATGGCCAAGAATAATTTTTTGTCATAATTAAAGCAAAGGTTTTGAGCCCCCTGCTTCATTTCTTGGATCGAAAAATATTACCGCACCCGGTCTAACCATAACATCGGATCCGCGTAAGAAAATTTTGGAAAATCCATTTTGAGCCGCGGCATTTGCTTCTTGGACTTCTTAGAATGACCACGACTCGTAAGAAAATTTTGGAAAATCCATTTTTGAGCCGCAACATTTGCTTCTTTCGTCTGAAGACATCTCACTCGTTGGATTCTTTACATTTCTTGCCGAACAAAATGATCGGGCATCCGAAGAAGAACTCTTCGATTCTAACGTGTCATGTTGTTTCTTTTTGACAAGGTTATCCCGAACTGGGATAACAAGTTGTCGAATTGATTCTTGGTTTGATGTTGATATGATTACATGACTCTTACGAATCTCGTCTACCCCCCTTCAATCTAGTTGAGCCATTCATGGTTCGTCATGACGCAGCGTTGGTTTTGATACCAATTGATAAAACTCGATGGATCGAGGATTGAATTCTTAACTCATGGTGTTATGAGACACTGCTCTTAACTCACGATGTTAAAAGACGCAAGGGTTTTTCTTAGAAAATACTTCATTCATTAATCATTCAATGAATCAAAGCACTGCATTATATAACAGGCTAAACAAAAGATCCACAATACATCAAAACTGACAAATTACATCAATCAATCATAATTAGCCAAAACTAATTAACTTCCCCAAGCAACCCAACTAATGATTTAACTACTAGTTAATCACATAGTCATGTAATCATACGTTACTATTTTGATTCGATTACCGCATCGAAGCATATCAATACCGTCTGATCCATCAATATCAAAGTAATCACCTACCGTACGATAGAGAGACCGGTGGCCATGGATGTATGTCTCCCATTGTCGTGGTCGTCGATCGTGACTCTATCGTTCGCCGCGACTAGATCTGGTCACAACTTCCTACACCGTGACTAGATCCGCTTTTTGTGTAACAATTTTCTTCCTCCTCTATTTCTGGTTTTCAAGCGAGAGGGATGAAGAAGAAGGAGGAGGGGCCGAGCTTGGGTGTGGGAAGGGGGTATGGTACTGGATGATATATAAAAATATACTAATAACATAAAAATATATACTATAGATATACTATGATATATTGATGATATATAAAAATATATTACACATATACTATGATATACTGATAGTATAATAAAATATACTACGCTAAATATGCATAACACAGTATATTATTATATACCATAGAATATATATCTAAAAACTACATAACATTTTACGCTAGGGTTGTTAAGCAAATAACATTTTTTGCTGGGGTTGTTACACGAATAAGGTCCCTAGTAGTAAGGGCAATCTCATTTATTTACAATGTTTTTAGATTTTAAAGATGTGTCATTATAAATTTCGGCAATTTGTGCAAATTATAACTTTTGGAGCCATTTTTTCATTTATTTCATATAGTGACATATTTGCCTAATTGAGCTAATATTTTATTCGGTTGGACCCACCATAACTAAAACTAAATATAAAAAATAGTACATGACTTTTTTTTATTGGGCCAACTCAGCGGTCAGAAGGAGCTCTTCCTGAACTGATCAGGAGGGAAGTATTGTCTGAAAGATTTATGCTTATTCACCCGTCCCAATTTTTGTATCAAACTTTTCAAAAGCAATCAAAGTTGTCATTGATGATAAGGATGTGCATGGATGATTTGGTCTGATTTTTAGAATAAAAATTAGACCGAAAAAAATTCATAGGTTGGCCTTAATTAAGATCAAACCAACCAAATAGTTGTATATAACTTAACCGAATTGAATTGAACTGACTGTGAGATATATGGTCGGTCAGGTTTGGGTTTTACAGTGCAACAAGAATTTTAATTAGGTTTGTTTGATTAAAATTAAGTTTTTCATGCATTATTACAAGAACTCACGATCTAAAAATCAGAAACAACTCAAGAAGTTCATAACGTCATACATAAGGGATATCTTATTCAACATCCACATAATCAAAAATAAGTTTAAAACTCACCATCCACAAAATGAAATCTAAAATATTATAAATAAGGGGAGGGGTATATGGTGGGTTCGGTTATGAACTGTTCAAAATATAGATAAATCTTGGACGGAACAGAAAGTTTGATTTTTTTAATATCATATCAAATCGATAACAGGATACCTAAGAAATCGATGAAGCCGATCATTTTCGGTTCGTCCTGTTTGGTTAGATCTATACACCCCTGCTCAAAACAAGTCAAAGTTATAAAAAAAATTCTTCTCCTTTTTTTTCTTTTTTGCTCAAGAGTGTGATTAACTGTTGAACTATTATGTAAACAATCATTATTTTTGTTACTCATTTCTTCCCTATGTTTCTATTTGTGAGTTCACCTCTCAAAATAAAGATTTGTATGGTTCAATTGACACTTCAAAGTTCAGTACAATTGAAAAATTATTTAGAGGTTGTATGGTATAGGTTATTTAGGATTACAGTTGAACAGTCAAAATTTCACATGACATGTGGTAGGAGACCGAAGACTCCATCAAAGAAAAGAGGATCAAAATCATAGAAGGGATCAGACGATCATAATTAATCCAACAATTATAAGAGAATATAGTCAACATAGTAATTGAAATAAACACAAAAGGAGATCAGAACCGTGGGATGGATCTTACGACTACGATTAATTTGGCAGTGACAAGACAAAATAGTGGATAAGTTGAGCATGGGAGCCCATACCTAAAGAAGATCCCATCAATAGGGAGGGGCGTTCGCTGACAAAATTTTCATCAACCGAGATCATAGGGGAGTGTGACATCCTCTTTTTTATTATTATTATTATTATTATTATTATTATTATTATTATTATTATTATTATTATTATTATTATTATTATTATTATTATTGTAAGGCCTATAGGTGCATGCTCTTGTAAGAAAAGAAGGGGGGAAAGGGAGAAAAAGAGAGGCAAACCAAGTAAACCTTTACCAAGTGCATTATCTTTTCTCTCTTCTCTCATCGTCAACTATGTAAATCCTTTACACAAGTAAATATCAATAGTCTTCTCATGGTTTTCTTCCCTTTAAGAGTTTTTCACGTAAATCATGATGTCTTCATTCTATCACTCTTTCTCGAAATTATTATTTTTATTATTAGTTCGTAAATGGTTTCCCATACCGAAAAAATTCTTTACATTTAGGTGCTTTCATTGAGAGTTGAGAGAAAAGCTCAAGAGACTCACCCTATAAAACTATAAACATTCCTAGAACCAGATCCAACTCATATATAATTGAGGACAATAGAACCAAAAATGAAGATGAGCACGTAGATCAACTAACTCCACTGACGGAAATGCTGCAAACGATCCTAAACGGTTTGGTAGTAGAGATGGAAACGACAACAAGTACAAAACTGGAAACGAAATGAAAAACGGTAAACTCGTTCCTTGCATATTCGATTAACTTATTTCTTTTACATCATCATCAGTTTCTTAAAAAAGGGGGAGATAATTTATTTGATTTATGATAAACAAAGTCTTGACAACGGGAAAAGAATTACCTTGACAATGGGAAAGAAATATCTCGACAATGAGAAAAGTGATTGGGAAAAGTCTTGAGAACGGGAACAAAATTAGCTTGAAGACAGGAAAAGTCTTGAGAACGTGAACAAAAATTAGCTTGACAATGGGAGAAGTCTTGAGAACGGAAAAAGTTTTAAGAACAGGAAAATTCTTGAGAATGGGAATGAAACTGACTTGAGAACGGAAATAGAATTAGCTTGACAACGGAAAAAGCCTTGAGAACAGGAAAAGCCTTGAGAACGGGAAAAATCTTGAGAATGGAAAAAGGCTTGAAAACACGAATGGAATAATCATGACAACAAGAATGACTATGAGTACGGAAAATGGGTACAACATCCACTATGGGAACGGCAATAGAAATGGCTATGAGTATGGAAACGGGAAATGAAAATGGGAATGGGAATGAGTACATAAACGGGAACTGAAAAAGGGAAGTGGGAAAAGTTGGATGGAAATTACATATCAAATCTTATACCATCAGAAAGATACGAATGTGTACTTTTTATAAAATTTTACGGAAATCAATTCGGAGCTCTCGGTTAAAAGTTATGATAGTTTTCGTTGGTACTGTCCAGGAAAGTAAATATATTCATACTTTTCATATTTAAACTTTAAACTGTATTGATTTAAAAAGTATTATATAAAAAGTTATATATCGTTGGAAATAAATAGATGCCTAATTCTTGAAGAATTTTGCAGAACTTGATTTGGAGCTCTTGAGAAAAAGTTATGATAATTTTTATGAAAACTGCTCAAGAAAGCAGATGATGCGGAATGATCAACTTCGGAAATTAAATTGTATTTTTCGAAAGTGAACTATGCGGAAAATATTATGTTATCAGAAATATACAGAAGTCTACTTATTGAAAATTTTTACAGAATTCAATTTGAAGTTTTCAATCAAAAGTTACTGTAATTATTGTATGTATTGCTCAGAAAAGTAAGGATATTCATGTCTTTCAAATTGAATCTTTACTTTGTTTTAGACAATATTACTATAAATCTCGAAAAGATACGGATGTATACTCCTTGAAAATTTTTACAGAACTCAATTCGGGAGCTCTTGAACAAAAGTTATAATGGTTTTCATGAAGGTTGTTCAGGAATGTAGGTTATGTAGAATATACAATTTTGAAAATTATACTGCGTCAATCGGAAGTCAAATGCATGACGAATTTTATATCATCGGAAACATATGAAAATCAACTTCTTGAAAAATTTCAAGGAATTCAATTTAGACTCTCAATCAAAACATGTGAGATGATAACGTGCATAACTGTTAGCTTCATCTATTAAGCTTCACCAATACATTAATACTTATGTGACAAATCATATGTCGCTACAAATCTACGTAAATCAGTTTCTTGAAATTCTTTACGGAATAAGATTCGAGCTTTTAGAAGAAAGTTATGGTATACTCGTTCCTTACTTATTCCATTAATTTATATATGATGTTGTTCAACATTTTTGTCGCATATATTTGTGTACGAGAAAAAGAAAAGAAAAGCAAACGAGAGAAAACTCTATCAATGAGCTCGTTACAAAAGAAACAGGAGAAACTCTATCAATAAGCCTGTAACAAAAGAAACAGGGGAAACTCTATCAATGAGCTCGTAGTAAATCAAAACAGGGTCGTGGTTCCATATGAGCCTAAGTCTTTGGGAGTGTCTAGGGACATCGTTCTCAGAAGAAAATCAAAACGGGACCATGATTCCACAAAATGAGCCTAAGTCTTGAGAGTGTCTACGAACATCGTTCTCAGAATGAAATCGAAACGGGGCCATGGTTCTACAAAAGAAGCCTAAGTCCTTGGGAGTGTCTATGGATATCGTACTCATAAGAAAATCAAAACGGGGCAATGGTTTCATAGAAGGAGCCTAAGTACTTGGGAGTGTCTACGGACATCATTTTTAGAAAGATATCAAAACGGGGTCATGGTTCCACAGGAGCCTAAGTCCTTGGGAGTGTCTACGGACATCATGATCAGAAGGAAATAAAAAACTTCAAAAAGAAAAGATCCCTATCTAGCGGATCAGATGATGCTCAAATAATTCATAACAGAAACAACTGAAGAAAGCAAAGATGAAATATTTCTTGGAAATGATTCAGCAGACGATCTTGAAACTAAAGGCCAAAGTAGGGACGTGGTTCTTTATTTGAACCTAAGTTCTCATCTCAAAAGAAAATAGACACTTCATAAGTCCTACTTCTAGAAGGAATTAGGAGCATGAAAATTTTTTGAGAGGGACATCCCATAATTCATACTCTCAAAAATAAAAATAACTAAAAGAGGAAAAACCATGGAAACAGACGGCTCAAACGGGCCCGCTTCATTTCAAACGGAATAAAGAAATCGCAACAAACGGAAGAACGGCCCATTACATTGTAAACGGGGAGGGAGTTCCAGCCTCAACGGATGGAAAGTAGAAACGGCCAAAACGGGTAAGCGTACTCTTGCCTTAGCATTCCTTGAAAAAATTTCTAAGTAATTAAGAAAAGGGAAACTAGTTACGAGAAAAACTTTTAAAGGCAAAAAGTGCACGAAAAAACGGGTAACCAGAAAAATCCTTTATATATTCTAAAGTATCTTTTGGTCTAAATATCACTTCTCAAAATTTTCATTGTGTTAGAGAAAAGGAGATCTTCGAGAAAAAGAAATTTTCATTAAGTGTTCGAGAAAAGAGAATTATCTTTCCAGAGTTTTTGTTAGGAAAATCAATTCCAGTAGCTTGGAATGAGAGGAAATTTTACTGTTATTGAGAATAAAAGGAAAAAGATAGAACTTGCTGCAAAAATGTCATTTCATTTAAAATGTGAAAAATTACAAAAGCTCCTAGTCAAAGAAAGCTGAGAAAAGAAAGGCAGAAAAGAAGAGCCGAGTAAAGAAAAGCTCAGTAAAGAAAAAGTTGAGTAAAGAAAGGAAAGTCGAGTAATGAAAGGTCAAGAAATGAAAGCTGAGTAAAGAAATGTCACTAAAGAAAAAATGAGGCCGAGAAAAGAAGGCCAAGTAAAGGAAAGCCAAGTAAAGGACGACCAAGTAAAGGAAGGCCGTGACTTCAACGTTTTAAAATGGGAAGGCTATGAGTAAAGGAAAAAGAAGTGATAAAAGGAAAGAAAAAAGTTAAATGCAGAGAAAGGAAACCGAAAAGGACAAATGGAGAAATACGAAATAAAAAAATGCAAAGCAGAAGAAAGGAAAGGAAATGGGAAAACCCCTATCGATGAACCGATAGTAAATCGAAATTGAGCCATGGTTCCACGGAAAGAGCCTAAGTCATTGGGAATATCTAGGGACACTGTTATCAGAATGAAATCAAAAGGAGACAATGATTTTTTATTTGAACCTAAGCCTTCATCTCAAAAGAAAATGGATGTTCACAATTCATTCTCTCAGAATGAAGACAATGCCACAGTTCTTTATTTGAACCTAAGTCCTTGAGGAAGCATATATATCATAAAGAAATTAAAGCCTTATCCTCGGGATCAGATTTTCCAAAGAACATAGTTATTCTCAAAAGAACTGGGAGCCAAAAGTTTTTTAAGTATTTAAGAATGGATTTTGATCCCAAAATTTTGCTAAGTTTTTGAATGAAGTACGACAAACATGGAGTTCAATAGAAGAAAATTTGCACAAACAAAGTGACTCTCATTGATTGAAGCATAAATACAAAACGAGAAAATGAAAAAGAAAAACAAGGCAACAAGAAAAACTCTACCAATGAGTCTGTAGCAAGGAAAACAAGAAAAATTCTACCAATGAACGTGGGACATCAAACTTGAACCCTTGTGATGAAATTACGAAACGATACACTCATTCCTTACTCATTTCAATAAATTATTATGTTCTTGCTCTTGAACAACATTCTTGTCACATATCTTAACGTACGAGAGAAGGAAAAGAAAAATGAAGAAACGGGAGAAAACTCTATCAATGGGCCCGTATCGAAGAAAGGAAAATTATCAATGAGCTTGTAGCAAAAGGAAACTGTAGAAAAAGAAGACTAAAAGTTATCTTCAAACAAACCAGTCCTTGTGAACGGAAAAAAGTGACAATGAAAAAGAGCTACGTAGTGAAGAAGAGAGAAAAATTGTTAAGTGTCGAAAAAAGGAAAATTACAAAATATGCAAAAGGATATTGTTGCATCAACGATGACATATTCAACAGAAGGGTTGGCAGCAACATTCTCAACAGGGAGATTAACAACGGCCTACCAAATAGCTGCTTGAAAAACTATTTTGCGTGTTCCTAAGAAATACTTGTAAACAGGAATGGGAAGACGTAACAAGTGAAGGAGAAGAAATCACAATCGACAACAAACTCAAAAAAATGAATCGACTACCTAAAGCATTTATAAACTGGAACAGAAGAACATAACGACAGAAAGAAAATAAGAAGTCATCACTGACAGCGAACAACCAAAAATTGTTTGGAAAAACACGTCGCATGTTTTCAAGAAGCACGTGAGGACATAAACGAGCAGACGTAATGTCAGAATAAGAAAAGATAAATTGATACACCTCAACGAATAAAATTATGTTGAGTGTAATGGGGCCCAATGAACAGTCAAAATCTCACATGACATGTGCCAGGATCTAAACCGAAGACTCCATCAAAGAAAAGAGAATCAGAATCGTAGAAGGGATCACATGATTATGATTATTTGGCAATGACAAGACAATATAGTGGATAAATTGAGCATGAAAGCCCATACCTGAAAAGATCCATCAATAGGGGGTGCTCACTAACAAAAACCTCATCAGCTGAAAGCATAAGGGGTGTGGTCATTCCTCCCATTTAATCATTATTAATTTGTCACATTCTTGAACAAAACCTATATAAAGGCTCGGGTAATAAGGGATCAGACGATATTCTCGTGGTTTTTCTTCCCTTTAAAATTTTTTCATGTAAATCATGACGTCTTCATTCTCTAACTCTTTCTCTAAATTATTATCTTTATTATTCGTTCGTAAAGGGTTTCTCATGCCGAACAATTCTTTACAACAATCATTTTTTAATTGAATTAGCATGTTTGTTTGGAAGAATACTTAAGTTAGACAACAAATTTAGTTCGTAGGTAATCTTAATTTATCTATTGAGAAGACAATTGAGTTAGCTTTTTAAAAAATAAACAATCTAGAATTACTAAGGCAGTGGTAAATGAATTAACTGCAAAGTTATTTTACATAAGTTTACAATCAATTTATACTTATAATCAACATTAGCAATCCTATATTATCATCTATTATTCTATAAATTTTTTTGTCAAAAATAAATAAATTCATCAATCAAAAAAAATTACAACTCCCGCTCTACAAAAAGAACCAAATCATCAACGCTCACTCTATTATTATGTAGAATCATGAACAACTAAACATATCCGTCTTATTTTATCATCAATTCAATTACTATCATCATTTTAAATTTGATATCCAACGACCCCTTAGAGCAAAACGTTGGCTTCTTTTTTGGTGAAAACAATTACTTCAAAGTTCAGTATAATTGAAACATTATTTAGAAGCCGATGGTAAAGATTATTTAATATGACAATCATCTCGTAATTGAATTAACACATTTTTTAGGAAGACTTAAATTAGGCAACAATTTTAGTTCGTAGTTAATCTTAATTTATCTACTGAAAAGAAAAGTAAATTGTTTTAAAAAAGGGAATCAATCTAGAATTACTAAGGCGATAGTAGTTGAATTAACTGTAAAGTTATTTTACATAAGTTTACAATCAATTTATACTTATAGTAAATGTTAGCAATTCTAAACCGTCATCCATTATTCTATAACAATTTTTGTAGAAAGAAATAAATTCATCACTGAAAAGAAAATACAACACCTCCCGCTCTACAAAAAGAGCCAAATCATCGACTCCCGCTATATTATTCTGTAGAATTATACATAACCAAACATATTAGTTTTATTTTGTCATCAATTCAATTACTATAAACATTTTAAACTTGATATCAAACTACCCCTTAGAGCAAATCGTTGCCTTCTTTTTTGGTGAAAATAATTATTCAAATATATAATCTATATCTCTATCTATACTATATTAAAATGAGTTTAAATGAAAAAAAAACTTTTCATTTCTCTTTTTTACCCTTTAAGGACCTTAAAATATCATACTGTTTCAACTATTTTTTTCGTTTACTTCATTTAAATATTTTACAAGTAGTTTGCAATTTAGATGCGTTTTTTTACAATATTGTGTAATATTTAGAGCGTGAAGGTCCATAAAATTTAATTCCAAGATCTTTTTTCTATATATGGAATATTTACTTTTTAGTTAGCAATAATATATCCTTTAGTAACTTATAAACTTTTTATTATGTAACCATTTATGTTATTAAAACATGAAAATTCATACAAATTAATTTAGATAAAGACATTAACATATTTTCCAACAATATGTTAATGATGTTATCATTTTCTGGGAAGGTGGCAAATATGACATAAAATGTTTTCTATAATATTCAAAAAGTAGTGCAGCATAGTATATTTTAAACATCTAATTTTTAATTTAACACATTTTTTATCTTAACGTGTAAGACACAATGTTTGGTGAGGGTCTCCTATTTTTTAAGCAGAGAGTATGATTGACATGTTATTTAATTTAAGGTTGAATACATATTTAAAAATTTGTAAATATTAAAAGGATTTTTTTTATAATTTTATATAATTGGTGAATCAATAAAAATACTGACTTATAATGTATAAAATACTGTATGTTTCTACTAATTATCATAAATGGAGCCACCTTTGCTAGTTTGATTTATAGATTTCGTTCTCAAATTTAAAATGTAAAGCTAAGAATTGAATTAGTTGCACTAAAAGTATCAACTACATAAAAACTTTAGGTTGCCATATGGGAATATAGAGCTTACACGTCCATATCATGAGGTGGTATTCAAGCATTATTCCAACTTCTCTCATAGAATTTCGATTTTTTTTAAGTAAGGTTATGTTTGTATCATAAAAATGTGAAGAAAAATATGGGAAAAGTAAGTTAAATTAAATGAAGTGATTACACAATCTATAAACCACTTTCTTGGATTCTCATTAATCCAAGAATGTTTTAGTCAAAGGTGGAACCGTATTTATAATAATTAGATATTTGAATTTTTTTTTCCACTAAAAATTGTTTTGCTCCCAAACAATGAAAAATAAGTTGATTCACATTTTCCTTTCTTACCATACTAATTTCTAATGAAAATTCCCATAAAGAAGCATACCTACTTGGTCTCAATCTATTTTTAATGAATTTGAGATGCTTGTCCAAATTAAATAAAGTTTGCAAAAGGTTTTCTTTGCTAAACTTATAAATCTTACAATTTCCGATCCTCAATCCCCCGACCTGTGAAAATAAATTGCATATTTCCGTCAATCCTTCTTGTCTCTAGCATACTTCTTCCAAAATCCATCTCTATGTGAAAAAAAATCTCAAGTATTCCTGAATAACAATATTTTATAAAAAAAACTTTCAAATCGTTTATCGTCACATGTTTTAAAATATAATATAAATATTCAAAATATAGGAAAATAAAATAAGTAGACTCTTAAAAATTTCAAAAAAAAAATTATACATACGACTTCAAATGATATGAATGATTAGTGAGTTTTATAATTAGATATATGAATTTTTCACTAAAAAATAAGTGTTTTTCTATTTCAATCTTTCAAATCAAAAATATTATTTGTTTTGAATATTCTATTGGGGCTTCTCCATGACGTTCTTCTCAGGCTTCTCTAACAAGTTTTTCTTGTCTGTTTTTAAGAAATGACTCGAAGTTCGTTCTCTCTCCATTCTCATTACTCGTTGTTTATTCGATCTCTGGTCATCGCTCTCTCAATCTTCTTGTTACCTCGATGGTTCTGAGTACTGATTATTGAAAATGTACATGTTAAAGAAATAATAGAGAAAGATTGTGTAGAAAAAGAAAGTATTAGAGAAATTTGTAAGTTGAAGACTCACTCTCGGGTTCAAGTCTGGAAACTTCTAATGAGTTTTTCACTTGTAACTAAGGGAAGAAAGTTCTTATTGGTTTGGAGTCTTCTTTATATTCCCTCCATAGTATTGATTCTTCGAGCTTGAGGATGAATCTCACTTGGATATCCCCTGTTGATGGAAGGATTAATGATTAAAGTCGTTTTCTCCATTATCGAAAAAGATGAGTGCTATCAAGATTGTATGTAGAGACTCAATGAGAAATATGAATTTTTTGGATAGTTTTTATAAATTCTCATTAGAGATTGCATAATATTGTGATATATATTCATTCCAAGATTGATCAAGTTTTAGGTATTTCTTTTGTTTGAGTTAAGATTGATCAATTGCTAATATTATTGTAAGATATAATCTAGATCAATATAGAGTTAATTTTACTGATTTCTGTTTACCCACTATTTTATTAAGATTGTTAAAGAATAAGTTTCTGTAAAAGTGATTTAAACCCCTTTAACCGTGTTTTTTCAATATAATCTGATTTCCTTAAAAAATCATTTAATATAATTTAATACAAGGTGGGTATCTTTATCCGTACTCTCTTCTTCTCTATCTCTCACTTTGCATGCGAGATTAACGACTTTTAGGTGCCTCGTTTACAGGAGCAACCAGTACTGATCCTTTGACAAGAAAGTGTGAGAGAATCAATAGCCAACGAGATCGAGCTCAGACCCTTAACGCCCTAATCATTTCTACCCCACCCCCCCACCAAATTCACTTTCACCTTTTTTGCTTCTATTAATTCTGATAGTGATTCTCCGGCAAAGAAAAAGAAATCCAAATGCTAAAGGCATCCCGATGTTTTACTTCAACCCCACCAAACCAAACACCATTTTCTTCAGCTTAAAGCTTCATCTCCAATTCTACACTCAAAGAGTAGAAAGTAGAGAGAGGTAGTTGGGGTAGAAGATAATGGATGTTGGTCGAAGGAGGACAGGGCCGAGGAGTAATGTGGTTGCAGGGTCTGTGAGGGAGAGCAGAATGAAGAGTGAAGAAGCGAGCGGTGAAGTTAACGTGTCGAATAAAGAAGAAAGTAATAGGAAGAATGGAGCTGCAAAAGAGACAAAGTTCACGAGAAGTCAGAGTGGTGGTGGGATGAGGAAGCCGACGAAATCCGAAAATGCCAAAATTTTTGACAAGAAACCAGTTCAAAGAGCCGAAGGAAAAATCGAGGCAACGAAGAAGAAGAGCACAATTCAGGGAAGGAAGTTGAGATCTGACGGAATCAATGAGGAATTGAGAACAGAGGTGGGTGAATCTAGCAAAGGAATTGACAAGAATTTGGAAATTCATGGAGAAGCGAAATTGGTTCCTGTTGCCATAATTGATAAATCTGCTAATTCTGTCGTTGATGGGTCTGGTGATGGAGTGGGTGGGGATTCAATACAATTCATACAGGAAAAAACAGAATCGGGCAACGGTTTCAACGAATCGAGGAAGGAAATCGATTTGGCTGAGGAAACTGAAGAAATTGAGAAAATCCAAGTTGAAATTGGGAGTGAATGTGATAAGGCTAACGAGACTAGCAAGGATTTTGGTGTTTACCTAGAACAGATAGTTTCAAGTGGAGCAACCAATGTGGATAATATCGATTCTGCTACCGAAGGTCTGGTAAAGGATGAAGATAGCGATGAGGAAAATGAAGGAGATGAAGAGGATGAAGACTTGGATGAGGAACTAGAAATTGAGATTGAGGAGGAGATGTTTGATATTAAGAAAATTAATATACCAGAACCCAAGAAGACTGTGAATGTACTGAAGAAGTTTCATCAGATTTATGAAAACCCAGATCCAAGCTCCTTCATTGTGAAAAATCCTCCTCCAATCCTTCAAAATTCCACAGATAACAAAAAATTCTCCACTTCAAGTATGTTCTGTTTTCTGCACTCTACTTTGTTGAATCTGTTCATAGTATTTTCTTGTTGATCCGGATTCTCTCTTGTTCGACGGCAAATGTTCTGTGTCGACCGCAAATGTGCCGTTTGTAGCATCCTGGTCTTCCAATTTTAATAACATTTGTTGTTGTTTTTTTTAAATTTTTTTTATATAGTCTATCTAGATCATGAAAAAACTGAGATGATAGTTTGGATCAGATAAAATATACGTCTCCTACAATATGGCTTTTCTTGCCATTACACCTGACCTGACATTTTTCTTCTTTCCTTACAATTTTGCTGTTGCAGATGGAAATCACAGTTTCCCAGGACACCCCACCAAATTTCAGGGTTTAGGTGAAACTTTTTATTACGTTGATTTAGAAAACTGCAACTTATTAGCAGTTAGCACTGTTTTTTCTTTTACTTTTTATTTGACTTCCACAATTTCTTATATTTGTCATGCTTTCAGTGGACTTAGTAATGTGGAGAGATGTCTCAAGATCTGCCTTTGCCTTTGGGATTGGAACCTTTGTAATAATTTCTTCTTCCTACACCAAGGACATTAACATCAGGTCAGAAAATCCTTGCAATATAAAATTAATAATTTTCTCTGAAAATTTACATATTCATGGCTTTTACTATAAACCCGTCTTGAAGAAGCTGAGAAATCTGTTTGATTCTTTGTTCTACAGTTTTCTATCTGTGATGTCTTATCTGGGTCTCCTTTATCTTGCTGTCATCTTCCTCTACAGATCCATTATTTGCAGGTAAGTTATTTGAGCATTTGGAGTAAGAAAATGCTATGTAATACGGTTATGTGAAGAGACAGAAAAACTGAGAAAATGATAACTATACTTAACAATAAAACACTAGGAAAAGATCACATACGACGAAGGTTTTTTGTTTACGTTGGAAAAAATAGAAGTGTCACTCCTATTAACATAGGAATTTGAAGTAAAATAAAAGGTATAAACCATGAATATATATGTATATTTCATAAAAAAATCTTTTGTTCCTAATTAATAATTTCTGATTCACCAATTCTTATCTCTTTTGAAAGGGGTCGGTTAATAATAAATTAAAATTTTGTAAAACTTAAATAAAATTTTCTATTCTTATTTGTTTTTAATTTTTTCAACTATTTCAAATATTTGAATACTCATCAATATCATGAGTTGAAAATGTACATGGTCAAACATAAAATCGTAAGAAAAAAATAAAATTTTAATTATAACATAATTATGAATCTCCGGTCACATCCCATGACATCATAGTGATATGAGAATCATCGTATAACATAACCCAAATTATTAGTTTTTCCTGATTTTTTTCCTTTTGGGAATTGAAATAAAATTAGGAGAGCTGTGGAAATAGATGAGGCAAGGTGTGTGGTAGGAGAGGAAGAAGCAATTTGGGTACTAAGAGTACTTCTACCTTACTTGAATGAATCTCTCTTAAAGCTCAGAGCCCTGTTTTGCGGAGACCCTGCTACTACAATGAAGGTAATTAACTAACTTTCCTCTTCACTCTTGATTTTTGAGGTAACACTTCATTGCTTTAGATTGACTTGAAGAAATACAAAAGGCTCATCTATTAGTGCTGGGTGGCAGTTGGCAGTGTTACTCTTTGTTTTGGCAAGGTGTGGCTGTTCGATTACCATTTGGAAGGTGGTCAAATGGGGTAAGTTTTTCAGACCAATAATGGTTAAAGTGGACATTTTATGTTACTTTTTCCAACAATTTTTATCGAAAATATTTAGGGTAAATTGCAAAGTAGTACCCTGCAGTGCATATGAATGATAATTTGGTCAATTTGTTCTTCCAAGTTTCGAACTTCAAGTTATATGATCTTTCCGTCTTGTACTTTATCATTAAAGTAAAACACTAGTTACAGAGGATTTTTTTAAGGTAATTACAGAGGAATTTTTAAGGTAATTACAGAGGATTTAAGGACAGTAGAAAGAGGAAATTACCACGAAAGAACCTTTACCTACGCTGAAAAAGTAGTTATAGGATGACAAAACTAAAAGTGACAGAGAGAGAGAGGGAGAGAGAGAGGGAGAGAGAGAGGGAGAGAGAGAGGGAGAGAGAAGGAGAGAGAGGGAGAGAGAGGGAGAGAGAGGGAGAGAGAGGTGGTATGGATTTCTGTGAAAGTTTCTTTTTGGAAACTGTTTATTAATCTGACGCTTGGGGTAATGGCATTTTGGTCACCTGTCTCAGGCTTTTTTGGAGGTTTTACAGTGCCCAGAATCTGCTCATCGTACTCCACCCACTTCATTTCATTCGGTAAATCCCTGAATTCCATAGCTAAACCCCTTCTTTTGTCCCTTCTCATTCTCTCTCCTAATACGACACCGTTCATTGTCACATTTCACTCACATTCTTTCTTTCTTGACAAATATTTTTTTCAGTTCCAATTATCTTTTAGTGGTAACTAATAACAATTGTGTTAGTCAAACAAATTTGATTGAAACTTGATCATCTAAAATTATTTATTTATATTTGCTAGGAAATAAATTTACTTTTTATGAAGGTCACCAAAACTTTTCGTATGAAGTCCCATGTTTTCTTTTTTGCAATTGCAACAAGACTAAAATAGAAATGTCTTACTATGTTTGATTACATTCATTTTGAAGCTAACTATTGGGTTCGACGATTTCGGGACACATGGAACTCATGTTCTAACAAGAAGGGTGTAGCTTTGATCGTCTTTACACTTATATGGAATTTGTCTTCGACTGTAACTCGCATTTGGACAGGTAAATGTAATGACACATTTTTTACTTCAAGTATAGTCATTTCATCATACACGTGTAGAAGAGATAAAAATTGTTCTATTTTTTCTCTCCTCTCCCCTCTCTTTTCTCTCTCTCCAAATATTGTCATTCCTACTAACAAAAATTAACTAAATAGCACTGGAAGGAAAGATTTGATTTGTTTGTTAGAAGTGTTATTTTAGTGATGTTGAAGATATTCATAACCTTATAAAAGTTATTAATTGCAGCATTCATGCTCTTTGTGGCCATAAGATACTATCAACAATCTTTAGTGAATGAAAATTGGACGGAAAATGATGACGTCGTCATTGGTGAAGAAACATGTCAAGGTTCGGTCAGAGGACAAGGACAGGGTTGTGCCTATAGTTCTTCAGCTTACAGCATAAAGACAGAGAAAACTTACTAACACACACTTTGTCGGCACTTTTTACATATATGCCTATTTGCTTGTTTGATATTTATGTGAAATAGTCACGTAAATAGTGATCCAATAATGGTTTAATTTTTTTATATATAGTTTGGTTTTTCTACTGTAAATATTTGCGAAACAATTATCTCTAAGTCCTTGATGACGATTGAGTCCAGTTGTATAGCGAAGATTGATAAAGTAATTAGTCAATATTAGTAAATCAAATCATGCTCAAAGAAGAAAAGAGTTGTTTGTTGTTGATACGCACTTATTGCCTGTTTGAGAGGGTTTGGTATTGGAAACACTTTTATATATTAACGTAACACCCTTTTAGTTAAACAAATGTGTTATATCTATTTTTGTCTGAAGCACTTGAATGGTTGTGAAGTATATTTTGTACATATTCGGAAGCATTAAGTGCTTTCAAACAAAAGAACTCTCAAACCCACATTGGGTTACACTCTACCGAAATTGCTCTGAATAAGTGCTCTCTAGAACTCTCTCTGCATCTCTTCACTCTAGGCAAATTCTTACCCCAATCCCTCTCACCTTTGCTTCTTGCAGGAGAGGAGGTCCATGTAAGGTCCATCTCATTCTCAGGTAATTAAGGTTTTCACTATTTTTTACACATGCCTGATGTGAAGTACTAGAGTACCGCCAACCTCGATAACTTGCTCTATCAGGGTCACTTTTCTAGAAGACAATATTGTAAGGTCTTTGGTGGCAATGATTTTTCATGCCTGATGTAAGGTCCTCTCATTCGTGTTGGGAGACACGTTACGTGAAGCACCAGAGCACCACCACCAAGCACGGATCTATCACGTCTCTTTTCTTATTGATGGGGACTCCTAGAAAAAGAGAGAGTGAAACCCCAAAAGAAAGAAAAATCGTAGAAGACAATATTGTAGTCGACAAAGGGTGGCAAAGTCATCTCTCAAAAAGTCGAAACACGAGCTGCTAAGAGGATGAAGGAAGGATGGAATGTAATCCTCTTAGATGAGAGATCGATGAAGAAATCATTGCCACCAAAGATGGTTGGAATGTGTGTAAAGCAGACCTTGGCGAATGTTCAAAAGGAAAAGAGAGAATGGAAGCCAAAAGAAAGAAAATCATAGGAGATGAAGTTGTAGTCACAACAGATGGTGGCAAAGTCGTCTCTTAAAAAGTTAAAACACGAGATGCCAAGAGATGAAATGTAATCCCTTTAGTCGAGAGACCGACGAAGAAATCATTACCACAAAAAATGGTTGAAGTGAGTGTGAAGAAGACTTGGTGAATGTTCAAAAGAAACCTAGCAAGCGAGCATACCATTTATAGGGATAATGGTATGATATTATCCACCTTAAGGCTAGGCCGCCAATGCTTTACTTTTAGTCTGTACAAAAAAAAAATCTCATAACAATGAAGATATTGTCCATATATATAAATGCATGATCTTCCATACTTCTAGCCAGTGCGAATTTCATCTCAAACCTAACATCATTGTGAAAGTTTGCTTTCATTTAGATGTAGTTCTCCTGCTTTTCGTCAATAGATCTAGCTCTATGCTAGTTTTCCCCAAATCTCTATGGGGTCTTATTTTTGTTCGGTGTTTTATTTGGTTTACTCTAGATCTACAAAATTTGGGGTTCATATGTGTCGAATCTTACATATCCATGGATACAAGATTCTTCAATAATTTTCATTCAGACAAGCCTTTGGTGGAGGCTATATTTTCATCCCCGCTCTCAGTTGGTTTCTTAACATTCTGGTTGATTATGTATATGAGTTATTAAGTTATTCTACAAATCCTTTTAAGATCTGTTATCATTGTTTGTAAATCTTTACTCTTTACAATGTACTCTTGTTAAGAGGTTTGGATCTATTCACCTCGTCTTATAAATATATTGAAAAAAAAACTCACATTGGTTATGATCATTGTCATATCAAACCAATTATTTTTTTTTGTTTTCATCTTAACACAGTTGAGTGTAAAGGCCTTTTTTTCCAAAACTAAGTGAAAGGATGTTTTAAGTTGAATTGTTAGTGCGTTATAAAATATTTACTCTATTTATTTCACAACACTCACTTACTATGAAAAAGATAAGACATATTATTTATTATTTGTGCTGAAATTCTATCTTATTTATTTTTAACAGTTGAGGAGAGGAAACTTGTAAGTGGTTTTCGTGTTTCCAGAGGCGGGTTGGCCATATCCCACCTCTTTTTTGTCGATGATGCTCTATTTTTTTGTAGAGCCAATATGCAAGAGTTTTTTGAGGTAGATAAACTATTTTCTATCTATTGTGATGCATCTAGACAGGAGATTAACTTAGATAAGAGCTCCTTATTGTTTAGTGTTAATACTTCTCCAGATACTAGAGCATGTCTGGCTAAACATATAAGCATTAAGGGAAGCACATCTATTGGGAAATATTTAGGCATTGTGTCTGATTGTAGCTTAAATAAAAGGAAAACTTTAAGGATATCATGGATAAAAGCATTAAAAGATTAACCTTTGGTCAGAAAGATACATTTCTTCTATAGGAAAATAATTTTTTATTAAATCAATTACATTAGCTATTCCCAATTATGCCATGACTTGTTTTAAGCTTCCTTTAACTTTATGCCAGAATATTTACAAACATATAGCCAACTATTGGTGGAACAGTTCAACTAAGAAGGATGGAATTCATTGGTGCACATAGGATAAGTTGGCTAAACAAAAATGGAAGGGATGGTTGGGGTTTAGACAACTATCTCTTTTTAATTTAGCTATGCTTGCTAAGTAAGGGTGGTGTATATTAACGGGGCAAACTCCTCTAATACTTAAGAAATGGTAGCTTTATGGAAGCTAAATTGGGCTATAAACCCTCATGGGGCTGGAGGAGTTTGTTGGAAAGTAGAAAAGTATTAGCTCACGGTACTTATTGGAGCATTGGCAATGGTAAAATTGTTCGGATCTAGGAGGATCCTTGGCTCCCACTTCCGGTTTCACTCAAAACTCTATCACCTAAAAAAGATAATTTGTTTTTTGTTAGAGATCTTCTCCTTCCTAATGGGAAATGATGGGATATTGACAAGATCCATGCTAATTTTGAAGAAGTCGATCGATAATTAATCTTAAACTTCATTATAGCAAATATGGTAGAGAAAATAACATTATGTGGTTCTTTTCTAAGTCGAGAAAATACTCTGTTAAGTCTGGATATCAGTTAGCATGTGACTTAAAGAAAAATGGAATGCTAGAAAAAGCTCTGAAAGGTATAGTGAGTATTGACAGCAACTCAAAACATGTTTGGACAAGTTTGTGGAAGCTCAAAATCTGTCATAAGTAAATTTTTTATGTTGAAATTACTGAATAACTATTTAGTTGTCAAAGACAACCTTTTATCCAAGGGATTACAATTAATTCCCATAAGCACTTTTTGTCTCAAAGAATTAGAAAATAGTATCCATCTTTTTGTCAAATGCAAGTTTGCTCAAGCTGTATGATTTGGCTCTCCTCTTAATTTGAAGATCATGGACATTCCAGGTAGTAATATGCTTGATATTTGGCTATGGATAATCTCTAATTTCCCTGCTACAAATCTAGAATTTTGTTTAAATGGATTATAATTGGGCTATGAAGAATCTGGAAAACTAGAAATGAACTAATTTTAATGGGAGAGAGGCTACATCTCATGATGTGTTGAGGAAAATGTATGATGATGCTATAGAAAATGGACTAAAAAGCATTGAGTCAGAACCAAATAATCCCCATACAGCCAAGAAAAGCAATTCTATCCCCGCTCCAATGAACATAAATACGGGTGGTGGCTCTAGCATGGATTGAAGAATATTTTCAGATGCTGCTCGGAATTCCAATACTAATGTTGGAGGATTTGGTTGGTGTTTGGTTAACCCAAACAATTATATAGTAGCAGTTGGTTTTAAAAGGGTAGAATTTGTAATGAATTCTATGGTTGAGGAAGCCTTGACAATTTTATGGGTTATGAAGGAGTGCAGAATCTGGAGAATTCCTTATATTACTTTTTATTCTGATGATTTATGCTTGATTAATATACTGAATAAATCTTGCAACATAAATGGAGTCCTCCAGTCTCTCATTTATGATATTCTGTATGTTAAGAAGAGCTATAATGTAGTGAATTTTGTTTATTTGCCGAGGTCTTGCAATGGTATAGCCTAGGTTGTCAGGATCACGATCCTACCTAAGATCGGTGGAAGGGTGTTGGATCGTGGATCGCATGATAGAATCAATGATCGTAAGATCATATCAATTTTTAATAATTTATTAGTAAAAAGTATATTTATGCTAATAATAATTCAATAAATTGAAGAAAGTAATTATAAAACATCAAGTCATCTACTTATTAAATAAAAATAATATCAAGTCATCTAAAACAACATACTATTAAGTAGAATTATCATACTTTTAAGTTTTTAAGAAAGAAATTTAATATAAACAAGTTCAAAATAAGTAAATTTAATAACATTTAATCATCATAATGAATGTCATTATTGATTCTTCCATCATTGGTGTCATTACCATCAACCTCCTCATCATGTTCAGAATCATTACTTTCTCCAAGTCCAACGTGTTTATGGAGTCATCATTCATATCTCTTGAACCACAACCACCATCGAGATTTTGATCACCATCACTTACTTTAAGTATTTTCATGTCATTTTCTTTCTCAAAATTTTCAAGCTCATCATCTTCACCTATATAAGGAAAACATGAATGTCATCACAGATTAAAAGAATTACATATTAATGCAAAAATACAACTTACATGATTCTATTATACTCCTTGCATTAACATCTTCTTCCACCTCACCATCATCACATGTTACTTGTTGGACAGCCCTATCAAGTATATCCAACCATTTTCCTAGTGTGGGAGAGATGGATCATGTTTCTCTATTATCCATTCATCATCAGATGGGATATCATCTAGACAAAGTTGCATGGGTAGACTCTCCCTTTTTACTTACCTTTCTCTTAACTTCAAGTTGTACATTATAAATACCAAATCATTCATCTTTTGTTGGTGTAAACAATTTCTTCTCTTTGAATATACCTATAGACATATAAATTTCTTTCAACTCAAAAAAGTTACTAAATACTAACAACATTAATGATTAACTACAACAAATAAACAAAATAATTTTACCATCTCAAAGACACTCCAATTTCTTTCAATCCCGAAGAATTACAAGTCAAACTCAATATTCTAATAGCAAATTTTTTCAGTTTAGGAGATTCATCTCCATATGAATGCCACCAATCAGCTGCATTTATTCAGAATTAACATAAGTATAAAAAGAAGTAAATTATAGTATCATATGAAATGTCAAGTGGAGAAAAAATAACGAGTTACACAACTTGGAATTTTCTTTATTCTCGTCAAAATAACTTATTCTAGTCCAAATAACCCCCTTACATTTCTGAATGAATTAGTTTGCATTCACCCTTCCATTTGAATCAGCAACCATTCTTTGAAGACAATTATAAAGTCTGATCTTAATTTCTGCACCCGCTTTGAATTCAGGACTATAATGATAATGAGGATTTAGAAAATAAACTGCTACATGCAAGGGTATCAACTAAAAAATTGAACACCCGATTTTCAATAGGGCACAAGAATACAGTTCTTTTAGGACTATTAACTAAAAAATTGCAAATAGATCTTCTCTTTCTATCTGTCCAACCATCAGGCATAATTGAACAACCGATTTTCTCCCATTCTTTCTTAAAATATTCAAGGATAGTCAATATCCTTGCCACTTCCTTTTTTAAATATGTAACTCTGATTTCATAGTAGGATGGTGGCTTCAAACCAATGTTGTACTTACCAAGCATCTCAAGCATTCGCACAAGTTCAGGAGTCTTCACACAATTAAAAGAGATAGCACTAGTATAGAAAAACCTTTCAATTTGTTGACAAACAGCCTCACGTTGACTTTTTTAAAAATTTGGTCCTCTAAGAAAGCTCATCATAGGATTTTTTCCTTTAATACTCTTTCTTAATTCGTCAACTTCAACTACTATATAATATGCATCCTCTGTGTTACAAAGGTTTTTCCTCTTTTTGCAAGACTCTTCAACTTGATTTCTCAAAATTTCTATAAACTTTCTTTTAACCTCCATGGGTACATTAAGACATGCCTCAACATTTGCTCTCGTACTGGCTAAATGATGTTTAAGGAGAAAAATACCCCCAAAACGAACATCACAATAATTACATTTCACTTTCTTCAAATTACGATCAATGTCTATCCCATGTTCCCATCCTGGATCTAATCGGTTCCAAGATAATTTTTTTCTTTTATCATTCTTACTTGAGTTACTCTTACTTCCACTTGTAGGCATTACTAAAAAAATGCAACCCTGTAAGGACATAAGAATTTGTTGGAAGAGAAACTAAGTACATAACACAAATTTCTACTAATAAAGAACAAAACACAAATATACAAATTAAGAACACAAATTAAAAAACAAAACACAGATTATTAAGAATAAAACACAAATATACAAATTAAGAACAAAACATAAATTAACCAGATGTCCATAACACTAATTAACTTTAATTAGTGGTGAATTGCGGAATAGAACACTAATTAAGGACAGGACATAAATTATGAACCAAAACAAAGAACAAAACACAAATCAACCAAAATAAAACACAAACAATAATTGTGAATCGTGGAACAAAACACAAATGAGAGGGAGGGAGGGAGGGAGGGAGAGAGAGAATAAAACATAGATTATTAAGAACAAAACACAAATATACATATTATGAACACGTCCATAACACTAATTAACTTTAATGAGTGGTAAATTGCAGAATAGAACACTAAATTAAGAATATAACATAAATTATGAACTGAAACAAAGAGAAAAACACAAATTAACCAAAATAAAACACAAACAATAATTGTGAATTGTCGAACAGAACACAAATGACAGAGAGAGAGCAAAACAAAGATTATTAAGAACAAAACACAAATATACATATTAAGAACATAAATTTGCAAGATGTCCAGATCACTAATTAACTTTAATGAGTGGTAAATTGCCGAATAGAACGCTAAATTAAGAACATAACATAAATTATGAACCGAAACAAAGAGCAAAACACAAATTAACTAGAATAAAACACAAATAATAACTGTGAATTGTGGAACAAATCATAAATGAGAGAGGGGGAACCTTGATGTTGGAAAAAAAGGTGAATCGTCCCACAAGAAGGAACAAGGAATTAAGCATGAGGTGAGTTGCGAGAGAAATGGTTTTTTTGAAGAGGCTTGAGGGTTCGTTGGTGGTGATAGGATGAGTGGGTGGGTTTGTGTATTTTATTTTCCAATTCTAACCCACCCAATACCGACCCATGAGTGTACCCCGTGCCTGACCTAAGCAAAAGAATCAGATAATTTAGTGAATGTCCGGGATCGGTGCTGGATCACGATCTCATGCGATCCCACGATCTGGATTGCGATCCCAGATCGATCCTACTTAAAAATGATTATTATGTGTGATCCAGATCGTTCACCCCTTGTAGGATCATAGGATCGTACGATCCAGATCATGATCATGATAATATTGGGTATAGTTCATAAGTTAGTTAAGATAGACGTTTCAGAGAATAATGACTGTGTATTTACTCCATTGTATTACTCAAATTGTGGACTGTTATTGAATTTTGTTGCAATATAGTTTATTTGACAAAAGAAAGATAAGACACATTATTCCTGGCAAAGAAAAAATTATTGAAATAAATATATTATCTTTGTAAGCAAAATTTCTAAATAAAAACAATTCATCATGTCATGTGTATCCCAGATTAAGCTAAATGAAAGCTTGCAAGAGACATCTTAAAGCCATATTAAACAAAATTCTCTAAATAAATTTTGAATTAGTACCATGATGACATTGAACTGAAAATAAAGTTATTAATTCAATCTATTTGGAGTGTCATGCATGAACTTGTTAGAAGTGAGAGATAACTTGAAAATCAAGGAGGAAAGATAAAGAAAAAGACAAGGAGTAAATAGAATAAGGATGAAAATCATAAAAGTAAATATTCTATTGACATCAATTTTTCTCTCCACATTCCAGTAGAAACAAATTTAGAAACACGATTCTCTACAATTTGAATTCTTTTCCCTCGTAGTTTTAAAGATCCAAACATGATTTCCATCTGTATCGTAAGCATGGTTCTCGAAACACAACAGAAGGGAGACTGCTTTTTTTTCAAAAAGAATACTTGTCGACATGTCGAATATCACATAACTTAGATCCCCTACAAAGGTGGGACCCTTAAGAGTAGGCAACTTTTGAAAAACAATGTACAAATAGCCTAAGAAAAAATATAAATGAAAAAATATAAATGAAAAAATAACCACCAAACATAAATGAAAGAACATCTACAATACTTACAAAGTTAATGTATGTTATAACTCTGATTATCAGTAACATAGCACCACGTGTCACACTATGTCAATAGGTCCACGATAGGAGAAGGCTTTAAGGCTCGACCACCCAGAAGGAGAAAGTCGACTTTGTCTGGTCGATTCCCAGACAGCTCAGGTTGCACCGACTTGAGCAGATGAAGGGCAGCAAGAATGAAGCCCCCAAAAAAGAGCTCGATCGACTCTCATCGTTGCCTCGTGAAAGTAACATCCCACTTAGCGTCCTCCTATTAGGTTTGGACGCCCAACGAGTCCAATCGTTATAATAGGGCGTCATATCAACCCCGTTCCGAAGACACATCAATATTTAATAACCATCACTTTATGTCAGTTCGGAGGACAAGGGCATTAAATGCCGCCTCCAACTCATCACATCAAGACTGAATTGCCACATCATCAATGCTTCTTCGACACGTATCCTCCTCACGAGACTGCATGTATAAATACCTAATCTATCCCAGAAGAAAGGTAGTTATTCTCCCCTTAGGAAAACTCTTCCAAATTTCAACCAGGACACTAACTTAGGCATTGGAGGCCCTTAAACGAGGAAATCACCCCCGATTCTCCTTGTTCTTTGAGTTCCTTGTTTGTGTTTTGCAAATTTTTGGGCAAAACAAGTTCCAGGCTAAGAGGGGAGTACACATGTTATTGAGAGATTTTTAGCTTTAACAGTTGGCACCGTCTGTGGGAACGCCATCAAAATCGTTCCTCTCTAAAATGTTTAACACTAGAAAAAATGAGTTTGTCATCCTCCTCCCAATCTAAAAAAATCCATTATGAAATGGGAGACCCACCCTCATCTTCTTTGAAATAAGAACTCCCTACCGCTATAGCGATCACACAATGAAAGAAGAAATATACAGTGGGCACACTCTCTAAGGTAACTAGGAGAATGAGGAAGAACATGCTAGCCCCCACTCAGATCGTAGCAGCCTCTTACACAGAAATAATCCTCCCCTGTGGTAGAAAGGTTCACCGGCAGAGTCATCAAGTGTTCGAAGAGCCAAAAAGTAAGACCATCTGGGAAAGGGTGGGACGACCCCCTGACTTGGAGAAACTAAAACCTTATGAGGAAATCAGGACGAAAGCGAAACTAGGATTCGGTTGGTCAAGCTTCTACTTGGTGGTGGAGGGTTTTTATTGGAACCAGCCAAAGAATGCAAAAGAATAAACTATGTAATGAGAAGGATTTTGAAGGAGGACACCACGTTATACAACCCCCTGGTGTATTTCCATCCACCAACAATGCCACCAAATGAAGGAGAACAGGATTGCCGAAGAGCAAGTGAAGGCAAAGACTTTTTAATTTTTTTTGGAAATAATATATGAGCGGTTATGGAAGATGAAGGAAAATGTCGAAGGACCGCCCTTAACAAGGCATTTTCTTGACTTTCGTTCAAACTCTTGGCGTCCTTCTTGCCATCAACAATTTTGCAAAACTGCCGCAAAAATGAAAAGCCACAATAGGCAAATAAACATGTTTGATATCATTCTCAATTGAAATATAGAGCCTTACATTGGTTCTTCGTAACGGGTCCTTCTTGACAAGTAACAGACATGTGTCACGTGTAACTAATCTAAGCTAATGAAGTCTCCAGCTATCGAGTCCCACCTTAGGTAAAGTAGAAAGAAGTCGACCGAGTCAAATTTGACACACTAGCTCACAAGTCAAGTCTAATATCATCCTCCTATTAGAAGACGAGTATAATCGCAAGACTTCTCACAAAATTCACCTAAGGATCAAACTTCTAATGGTGGAACACATAAGCATGCTCTTACTAAGCATCAACATCGAGCAGATAAACCTACGAGAATAGAGGTGACAGGGAAAAGGTCGTGATCGGCTAACCATCCAAAGAGCATCCTAGAGAGGAACCTGCAGAACCGATGTGATCAATTGTTCTTTCATTAGAGGAGCCAGAAATGATAGTTAAGGATGGGTCGATGCTTACTCCTGAGAAGAATGAGGAGTTCATGGGGCTCCACCAAGAAAATAATGATAATACTCAGGGAACCCAACGTGTGAGGTTCCAATGGGACATGGAAGGCGAAAGCTCGGGTAACAGGAGACCTGATGGTCTTCGGCGTTCCGCCTCGACCCCTCAATCAGAGCAGAGGGACCTTCATCCTTAGAGATGTTGTCACGTGACTGTCTACTGCCTATAACTTCCGAGAATGGGACTGGAAAGACCTTCACAATCCGAGCAGAGCGATCAACGTCGCCTACGTCCTCATTCCCATAGCTGAAGTTATTACCCCTCATCTCCAACTTCACAGATCCCTTGGGCCATCCCTTTTCTGGATTTCTTCTACCTTGTAGTATACAACCCTTCAAAATCTATCGAATCTGAGCGGGAAGAAGAAGAATAAGAAGGAGACCGAGAGGCGGTATGGCTAGAGGCAGAAGCACAACACGTATTGTTCTAGGTTTTTGCTGAAGAGTTGGAGATGTCAAAGCATCTACAGAGAAACCTATGGCGAACCATTGACGGCGAGAGAAACGTCCGTCCGAGAATGGAAGCTTCTGGTACTACCCGTGACATTCCTGACACTGTCGTGCCATGGTTCTCGTCCCTGTTGCCACTACTTATCCTCTGCCCGCTTCAACCGATCCTCCTGCTCCGCAGCTGAGGATATTCTAGCGCGGGAAGAAGCTTCTCCACCCCATCCTCCGCCTAGTGATAGGTTTTCTTCCTCCTCTTTATTGATCTCAAGGGAGGTCCGAGGAGCCTGACGTCTGGAGGTGGCGACGGTATACAGTGGTTCCGCCTGTCCCAGCTTCTATCAGCTTCATGAAGGATCCCCGTCATTCACACATCATCCTGAAGTGGATCAATTCTAATGTGGACATGACTGCTCTCCACCATATGTTCGTTAATGACAAGGTCATTGGTCTTAGTCACAGCTTTATGCATGTAGCTTAGCTTATTCCTTGATTTCGTTTCTTTACTCTTTCCTTTATTTTTTTCCCTTTTACTTACACTTAGAATTTTTCTTGATAGGTTGTGACTTATCACAACAGGCTCCAGGAGAACATCCACTCTTTGGAGCTCAAGATGGCAGGTTGGAGGAAAATGATGGAGGAGATCAACAAGGTCCACTACGCCGTTCTCGCTGAGCGGGACGATCTGAAGAAGGTTGAGGCCGAGCTTCTGGGGGTCATCGCTCGTCTGACTGAGGAACTGGACGCTGCTGCCGCCGAGCGGGCAAGGTTTGAGGATTCCCTTAGGGAGTTAGAAAATGCTAGTGAGATTGTCGGGGAGAATTTGACCTTCGTTGAAGCGAAGATCACTAGAAGCTATCGGCTGCGGAGGCAGCTTTAGCTAAGGCCAGGGAGTGGGAGGCTAAACTTGAGACCTGGTACTAGTTGATAAGACCAAGGGAATGGCCTATAGTATAGGTAACAAGGACGCTAAGGCCAATAAAGCTCCTCACTTGCCCTTCGTTGATTAACTCGAGGATCTTACGGTGGCTCAGCCTGAACTGGATGCTTCTGTTCCGGCTGCTGAAGAAGTTTGTTTAGTTTTCATTTATGCGCTTTTAATTTCCTTGTACTTTTACTTTTCCTCCTTGTAACTTTTATTTTTCCTCCTTATAACGTTTCCCATAAATTAATGAGGAGATCTTTTCCATTTTACTGCTTTTTTTCCTTTCCTTTTTAATGATTTTCCTTTTCTTACTTAAATGATCCTTTACATTTTCCTTCTTCTTTCCTGCTATTTTCCCAAACACTTAGCAAATATTTGCATACATCTTACTTTTTAAGTTACTCGTTTACTTGTACCCGCTCCATTTCTAAGTTTTCTTGAAAGATAAGAATAGAATTTGCTTCACTAGACTTACAATGGTTTAAACTAGGCTCGTATCTACTCGTGTCTTTTTCAAACCGCACATTTTCTCAAAGTTTCATTTTCATAGTTCATTTGTTGACCTGTTTGAGGTCTTTCGCCCATTCTAGAAGATGTTTTTCATTCTTAGTTTCCTTTTGAGAGTAGGACTTATGAAATGTCTCTCTCAAGGACTCACGCCCTTAATTCCTTTTAAGAGTAAGATTTATTATTGGCACATCTCAAGGGCTTACGCTCTTTGTTCATTTTGAGAGTAGGACTTATGAGTTACCCATTCCAAGGACTTAAGCCCTTAGTTTCTTCTAGGAGTACAACTTATGAACTGCCCCTCCCAAGAACTTATGCCCTTAATTCCTTATGGGAATAGGACTTATGAACTGCCCCTCCGAAGGACTTATGCCCTCAGCTTCGTTGTTGTTATTACAATTGAGGAGAGGTGATACCAAGAATTTGTACGTGAAAAACCTTTACGGGAAACAACCACGGAAAAATATGTACTATAATGATCTTTACAACTTCAAACAAAACATTTCTTTAGGTGGGCTACATTCTATGGTTTTGGTAGATCCATCCCCTATTCCATTTTCAAATGGTAGTATCCGCTTCTACCTACTCCACTGATGATGTACGACCCTTCCCATGTTGTCTGAGTTTTCCTTCTGTCTGGAAGATCTTTCTCAAGACCATATTTTCCTTCTAAAATTCCATTTTCCGTACTCTTTTATGGAAGTAAGACTTCCTTTTTTATTGTAATGGGCCATTCAAATCAGGGCTTCTTTGCGTCGCTCTTCCAGTTCATCTAGGCTTTTCTGAGAAGTTCCTCATTCTGTTGTTCAGTTAGTGCGGACTTCATAGTGAGGCTCTCAATTTCAATAGGAATTACTGTTGCTGCTCCAAAAGCCAAAGCAAATGGTGTCTCACCCATTATTTCTCTTGGAGTAGTTCTGTATGCCCACAACACTGTCGGTAGGTCTTCAACCCATCTTTCTTTTGCTGACTCCAATCGTTTCTTCAAATTGTCAAGTATGATTTGGTCTGACCTTTCTTTTTGCCCATTCATCTATGGATAGTAGGGAGTGGAGAACCAGTTAGTGATCTTTAGCCCTTTGCAGAAGGATTTAACCATCTACACACGATGGTATTTATGGTATGCCGAATCTACACACGATGGTATTTATGGTATGCCGAATCTACAAATCTACACACGATGGTATTTATGGTATGCCGAATCTACACACGATGTTCTTCCATAGAAATCCATTTACATCTTCTTCATGTATTCTTACGAAGGCTTCAGCCTCAATCCACTTGGTGAAGTAGTCCGTTACTACTAGCAGACACTGCAAGAGAAAAACGCTATGATAGTGGCCAAAAATGCTATCGTAACATTTTGATAGTGTTTCTTAAAACGCGATATTAGCCAACGTTATTAAAAGTCAGAACCTACGATACCGTATTTTAAACACTATGGTAACCCTACTGTAGCGTTTTGTAAACGCTATAGCAACCCCGCCGTAGCCTTTTTTAAAACGCTATGGCAACCCTACCGTAGCATTTTTTAAATGCTTTGGCAACCCTACCATGACGTTTTTTAAAAGCTATGGTATCCCTAGCATTGCATTTTTAAATGTTGTGGTAAGTTTCTTATAGTATTTTTTATCTCTTTGATAGCATTTTTTGAAAGCTTAAAAGACATTTTATAGCATTCTTTTCATGCTATAAAATGTTGTGAAACATGTTGTTACATTTTCCATAATGTGTTTGTCAATGTTATGAAATAGCTTTGATAATCTTTTTTTTTACTTATTCTTGCAACTATATAAATATAAAAATAATTAACCTCCTGACAATATCACAAAATAACAAAATCACATCATTTTATTTAATAATTCAAAATGATCACATACTGTTCCACTAGAAATCATATTTCAAAATGACAATTTTTATAAAACAAGCAAAAGTAGTATATCCTGAAGGAAAAATTTTAAACTAGTATAAGTTCACATCTAAATAAATCATACAACCACATCACTTAAGTTATGTAGATATATGATCATTGGCTATAGGAGGAGGGGAACATGGTACTCTTCCAGGTAGTGAAGCTTCATGAACCGTTATGTCATTGGCTGTAAGAGCACCTTGTGACTTGCTTGCTTATATTAAGATTCTTTTGATTATTGGGCTTCTGCAAGAAATAAGACCGTTGGACTCTGAGAATACCACATAACCATAACTATTTCTAGCCCCTAATTGGCCTAAATAAATTGAGTAAAATAATTATTAATGACTAATAACACACAAAAATTAATGATTAATAAACCTAAGGTACAAGAACAATTCAACACTCAACATTCATCTATAAAATAAGAATTTCAATCGCCACTACTTAACGCAACAGAAGTCAGGGGAAGTCATAGTAAAAAAAACTTATGTATCATCTGGTTATAGGAGTGAACTGCATCCTAAACTTGGAAATTCCTCTGTCAGAAGTAGATTGTTTGACATATATCCTCTGCAGTAAAGTTTTGTTCCCATTTTCACCTTCGAGTATTGCTTCATTAACAAAAAGCAGTTTGTTTGATATATATCTTCTACCCAGTCACTAATAACAATTCATTCCAAAAGAAAAATCATATTCAATCAGCTAAATACAAGATAACAGAAGTTTATCACGTTGAACTCATGAGCAAATCAATAATATAGCCATATCAAATGGTTAATAATATTAGGATCATTCACATTGGAACGTTTTCTGGTAAAGCATTCATGATAAGCTTAAAATGAAACCCACAAAAGCAAGGGAGTCAATGACCTGCGCAAAAGCATAAATAGCACGCAAAATTCTAGCATAATTAGTTCCCATCATTTGAATGACAACATCTGCCAAAAATGTTCCCCAAAGCCTGCATGAGATACCATCAAATGGTTAAGCAATCATTCATGACAACGTTCATCTGTAGACTGCAAACTGAACCCTTGTATCATGTTGAGTTATTTGTGGTAAAAAGTGGAAAAAAAATAAAGTTAGCTACTAGCTAAGAGATGTATTCATCTCATCCTTGTACATTAACCCCTATAAACTAATTGGTTTCTAGTAGAAAATAAGTTTAGAATTGATATTTAGACATCTTTCCAAGACAGTACAAAAGTGAAAATCATTAAAAGTTCAAGAATAATACTCTTACCAATTGAAATAATTTTGCCAAAGTAAGCATACTACCACCCTGTACAAAGATAGATGGACAAGTGAAAAGACATTTAAATTGTCAATTAAATATAATGTAGATTTAACCAAACAAAAAACTAATTAAATATAGAAGAAATATTAGAGTGAACCTACATATGAAAAACATTAAAAAGTAATTGTAGATGATGTTTTGAAGTGAGGGCAGTGTTGTTAACACGGTTGAGACCTAAGTGAGGGCAGTGATTTGTAAAGAAAACAAACCATAATTACACTATAGGAGATTCCAAACAAGATATTCACTGCGTTTCTAATATAAATTAATGCAGAAAATCAGAAACAAAAAGAAGTTCTATCAGCAGCAACAACAATTACGATATAAGAAACCAAAAGAAAATAATTGGAAGAAAAATGAATGGTGACCTGATATTAACCAAACTATTACTAATGTGAGAAGAGGCATTTTTGGAAACCCATTTTTCCTTTCTCTCTCAATCTGTCAAAGGCATTTCATCATTCCCTTCTCTCTCAATCTGTCAAAGGCATCTCAATAAGGCCCATCAAATGAAACTAATATGGTAAAGTATGGTAAACTAATAGTAAAAACAATCAAATACCATATAGCCATAGTAAAAACTAGAGCTTTTAATTCAGAAAAGGTTATCTAATTAGAAAAAAGACTACGATTAAAACCCACCGTCAAATACCCTCTAGCCCTAGGTTTGACAAATGACTAAGAGAGCTCAGATTGAAAGGGGTTTACAAATGACCTTACCCCTATATGAACGTACTCGATGTTGAAATTCATAAAAGATGCAATCAAGGGATATCATATAAATTCTTAACGCAGAAATCCACTGTAATAAATGCATTTTTAGGTACCTAAGTGGATGATAAAAGAAAAGGTCTTGTTTTGAACCCAACAATCTGTGGCCATACTTCTTTGCTTCTTCGGCATATTAATGTATTCCTGCAGAAAGTGGTTTAGAAGAAAGAATGCAACTCAGCATAGTTAAAGAAAGCATATTTCAAAACATATTCCCCTCATCTGTTAGAAGACGCACTGGATTTGTATATATATACCCTTCTAAATGTTTTACAGTTGATTCTTCACGCTAGTTAAAGCATACCAATTCTTAAATGCATACCAAAAAACATCTTTGTGCATATTGAAGTACCTTCTACTTGGTCAAAGTCATTAATTTTGTTACTCTCAATTCCATTCCAAAGTATATCGCATTATAAGAAGCACATCACATCATGTGAGCGCTAGAATGCCAAAAAGCGTCACACCAGACAGCAATGAAATAGAATATTACAGGCAGGGAAGGAATCATATGGTAAGAGTGATCAAGTCTATAGTATACACTTCCGACTTTAGTTATTCTACACAAGCTTAAATCATTGAACCAACTAGATGGCAGTTCTAAGATAAAAACAACAATTTATGACGGAACTATGATGATTTATGAAACAAGGTTTCTAGTAAAGGTGACAGCAACATCATATAGTAAGAATGATCAAGTCTGGCCAATTTTCATGCATTAAACAAGGAGTAAATGAAAATCAAATCATACAAAATAGTTGCTTAAAGTGATGTTAACTTGAAGATTACAAACTACAACAATGCAAAAAAATCGAGCATTTCAGAAATCAAAACCGTGAAGTTTTTCTAACATTTTCTCTCTGGACGAGCAAGTGAATTAGAGAGAAATTAAGTAAAGATAGTTTATTACAGCGCAAAAGCGAAAAAGGGTTTGTTAGAAGGGAGATTGAGAAATGAGAAAATGATGGTGAGATCCTTTTAGAAACACGTGAGGAGGAATAAAATTCCTCAAATATAATTACCATCTCAAATATACAGTTTATGCCACGGTATTTACAAACAAACATCGATAGTAGCTTAAAAGTAAGAGATCCAAGCAAGAAACAACACCGAGGTAGACTGAAAGGAGAAATGATAGTTCATTAAACCCACACACTATTTTTTCAGTATCCAACATACAATCTAATCAAGGAGATCCAATACATGACTCAAGATTCGATTGTCATACCAAGGACAACATCCAACACATGATACAAGATTCAATTATCATATCAAGGAAGTGTCATAGATATTTATCATAAAACCAGTTTGACAACTCCATTCACTAAGATTTTTTATAGGTCCTAAGTGAATGAACAACACCAAAGCAAAATAAGATAACACGCTATAGTGATTGGGTCCTGGGACAAGACAAACAACCGAAGCATAGTCCCCAACGTTTAACTCATTTCATCCATTGATGAAAATTGTAAAGAAAATATCAAGCAGTAGTTCGACACCCCCCCCCCAATCCAATCCAACCCCCGAGCAGACATATATATATTTCACGGATTTTCAGTCTTGAAGTCAACATTTTGCAGAAATCAACACTTGGTCTATGCTCAATCAATTCAAGTAGGTATTCAGGCAAGAAGAGACTTTAACTGATGTGAGGCAATCAGGGCAAGAAAGAAAAACTCTAAAGTAATTTCAGTGCAGACACCTCTAAAAAACTTTTAGGATTGTCAAAGAATTATGGAAGAAAGGACAAACTCTAAAGAAAATTGCTGATTGAAACTCTAGAAATAATAGAAAAAGACAACTACAAAGTTGTCTAATCTGCCTCCAAATTTTTTATCTCTCATCAATTTCTTGGAATAAAACAAATAATCAGCTAAGTATATAAGAAACATAACTTTTGGACAACGTGTAAACAGATTTTAAAAGTAAGTTACTTGATAAAACTTCACTAGTGCTTATCTCAAGTGAGCTCTAGATTAACCAGTTACATTTACAACTCAAATGAAAAATATTGAATAAATTGTTTACAGTAAGAAGATTCTAACTCCACCTCATCGAGCCATGCATCAATAAGGACAAAATGATACATTCAAAGTTCTAACTGACGATTCTAGAGGTTATGAAAGATTCAAGATTTTGTTTGGAAAATACCATAACAATGAAAAATTTACTACAAGAATAGATGAAGCAAGGAACCGTCCTCACCACTTCTAATACAAGAGTTTGGAGCTGCAAAGAAGAAAACAATTCTGCAACACTAAATATTCACTTCTAGCCATAGATTAATGCTTGCAGAGCTAATTAACTTACTGAAAATCAGAATGCAAACCATAAATATTGAACAAACAGACCAAAATCAACTTTGTAGATGAAGCAAGGAATCGTCCTCACCACTTCTAATATAAGAGTTTGGAGCAGCAAAGAAGAAAACAATTCTGTAACACTAAATATTCACATTCTAGCTACAGATTAATGCTTGCAGAGCTAATTAACTTATCGAAAATCAGAATGCAAACCATAAATATTGAACAAACAGACCAAAATCAACTTTCCGATTACAAAGAACCCAAATGAGAAATCGGGGGTTTTCATTTCAAAACTTACTGCATGCCTAGAAATAGGGAACACACACCCTAATCAACTCAGAAAAATTCAAAAATCACAAAATCAGACAAAAGTCACTAAAATCAGACAAGAATTTGAGAATGAAACACTTACCTCTGGTTTTGAGCTGTGAAATCAAAGTAAAAGAGAGCTGGGAGTCAGATCTGAGAGAGTGAGAGCTGCAAGGGAGAGCTTGCTGCTGTGATAGAAACATGCGACGAAGCTGAAAGAGAGAGCTACGATAGAGCGTCACGAAGAGAGCTGAGAGATGGAGAGAGAGGTTCTTGAGATGAGCTACTGTGAGATTCGAGTGTGAGTTACGAGAGAGCTCTCATTGGTGAGAAGAGCTACTGTGTGAAAGAGAGAGCTATTGTGAGACCGACGATGTCAAGTGCCCATTGCATGAAGGGCCACATACTTATCACCATTTTCAAATCCCTAGGAGTCATCTTAGCAACTGGAGGAAAACGTTGGCACTTAGCACATCCCTTTACATATTGTTTGGCGTCTTGATGCATTTTGGGCCAATAATACCCATCATTCAGGACTTTTTGGGCTAATGATATCCCTTCAGTGTGATTGCCACATATCTCTTCATGGATCTCGGCCAAAACATATCAGGCCTCCTTTTTCCTTCAAACATTTTAAGTATGAGCCTACAATAATCCATTTATCAATGTATACCTGATGCTCTTTTGTTGTTATTTTTTAGCGAGGAGCTTGTTCTGGAAGCACTCCCTTTTCTAGATAGCGGATTATGTCATCCTGTCAGCTGGGTTCCCTTTCTACTTCCACATCAGCCACGCTGTTCCACGGGAGCGAGACACTTGACATTTCCAGAAATTCAACGGGGACATTTCTTTTGCAAGGGAGTTCTAAAGACGATCCCAGGTTTGCTAGTGCGTCGTGTGTCCGTTCTTAGTTCTTGGGATTTGTTGGATTTCATAGCTTTTCAATATACTTAGCATGTCTTTTGCCTGTTGTAGGTAGCGTACCATCTTCTCATCTATTGCTACATACTCTCATGTGACCTGTTTCACAATCAACATGAAATCACATAATATTTTTACGTGTGTTACCTCGTATTCCCATAACATCTGCTTTGTCGCTCGATGCATTGAACCCGAAGGAGATTGAGTGCTTTACTATTTCTCCAAATGGGGTTTGTACCACTACCCCTGCTCCCGCTTCTTCACTATTTGAAGCACCATCAACATAAAATTTCCCAGATCCATTTTCAACTTTTCCTTGGGGCTTTTGGTCAGCTTTCTTTCCAGTGAAATCCGCAACAAATCTGTTCTTGTCTGCCCTTTGATGGAAGTTCTGGTCTCATAGTGAATCTTGTACTGTCTCAACTCGATTGACCACTTTGCCATCTTCTCGCTTACCTCTAAGAGTGCAGTAGACTCTTAACATGTGAGCCTATTAACACTTTGATGCTATACGCCTGGAAATATGGTCTCAACTTTCATGCAGCAATTACAATTGCCAATACTTCATTCGTTTATATCTCGCCTCAACTACCACCAGGCTCTTGCTTATAAAGTACACGGGCTTTTACTTCATTTCTTCCTATCTAATGAGCACAGCACTGACGACCACTGCATACAGTAGGAGTTGTTCACCCGATAATGGGGAGTTTTCAGATACTCCTTTATTCTGCTGAAAGCTTCCTCACAATCCTCATTTCATTCGTTTATAGAGTTTTTTCTCAATTTTTCGAAGAATGGTTTACACTTATCCATAGACCTTGAGAAATTTTTTTAAAGCGCTAACCTTCCTGTCAACCCTTGTATCTCTTTCCAGTTCCTAAGAGATTTCATCTCCATAATTGCCTTCACTTGGTCTGGATTCACTTCAATTCCCCGCTGCGTCACCATGTGTCCGAGGAACTTTCCCCCAACTACTCCAAATGTACATTTTTTTAGATTCAGCTTCATGAAGCTTTTCCTTAGAATTGAAAAAGATTCTTCGAGATCCAGAAATATGGTCTCCTCATTTCTCACTTTTGACCAACATATCGTCAATGTAGACTTCCATTTCTGATTTATTCACGGAAGACTTTGTTCACCAGCCTTTAATAAGTTGCATATGCATTTTTCAAGCCAAAAAGTATAACTTTATAATAATAGATACCATATTTAGTAATGAAGGAAGTCTTTTCTGGATCAAGTTAGAATATATTCACCTGATTGTATCTGGAGTACACGTCCATGAAGCTGAGGAGTTCGTGTCCCAAATTTGCGTTGACCAACTTGGTAGTGGGTAATCATCTTTAGGGCAAGCTTTATTTAAGTCGGTGAAATCCACACATATTCTCCATTTACCACTCTTCTTCCATACCATTACCACGTTGTCTAACCACTCCGGGTAATCGACTTCCTGAATGAAACCAGCCGCCAAGAACTTTTTGACCTATGACTTGATTGCCTTATTTCGTTCTAAAACAAAGCTTCTATTCCGCTGCTTTACTGGCTTCACAGTTGGATCCATATTCATATTATAACAGATAATTTCTTCGGGAATACCCGTCATCTCTTGCGTCGTAGCTGCAAACACATATTTGTTTTCGCGCATAAATTTTACCAATCTTTCTTTTTCATCTTTTTTGAGGCGAGTACCAACATTCGTCATCTTCTAGGTTCCTTCTTCCAAGCACACAAGTTCTGTTTCTTCCCCTGCCTCGTACCTCGAGCCATCTTGCCCGTCTTCATATGATTGCTATAAATCTACGACCCACTTTCCTTCTGCTTTTTCTGTAGCCTTTCTCTGGATGGACTTTAGAGCGGTTATAGAGTAGATGCGATTAGCGGCTTCATCTCCTCTTAACTCACTCAGGTGATAGATACTTCAGCAGTTAGTAGAAAGTTGAAAGGACGACTTTCATTTGTGGAGCCAAGTTATCCTTAGGATAACATTGTACGAGGATGATGTGTTTAGTATCATGAACACAGTCATATAGTTAAAGCATTCACCGGGAGAATGAGAGTTCCTTTTAAGTAATTGATGGCTCTGTTGAAGCCTATCAACGACTGTGAAGTTCCTTGTAGCTTATGTTCTCCCATTGACATTTTCTCCAGGGTGCCCAATATCGAATGTTTACAACGCTCCCGCCGTCAACCAAGACTCTCCTTAATAAGCAGTTGCCAACTTGTATTGAAATGATAAGAGCATCATTGTGATGCCAGTCATGCTCCAAAGCTAGATCATTGAATACCAGTGGCAAATTGTCGCTGACACTTGAGGGTCCTTCTAGGCACTTTTCCAGTATCAGCTTCTTGTAATATATCTTTATTTCCTTCCTGGTTGTTCCTTCTTATTCCGTAAGTGTAATTACTATGTCAATGATACAAAGGGGTTGTTTCTCATTGCCGTGTTTGTCATCCCCATGATTATCCTTTTCAACCTTATGTTTATGCTATTCTTTACTCACAAACTGATGGAGGTACCCTTCTTTGATCAGCTGCTAAATGTAGTCTTTGAATTGGAAGCAGTCATTTGTGTAATGCCCACTGCTCTTGTGAAATGAGCAGTACTTATATTTATCCTTGTAGTGTGGTTCTTTTGTGAGCGGGGTTGGCCTCTTCAGCCAAGACTTATCTTTGATCATGTCCAATATTTGGTTTACCAGAATGGTCAATGACATGTAAACCTTGTCCCTTGGGTGTACTCTGTCTAAGTCCCGTCTTTGTTACCTCATTCTTTCCTGCTGGCCATTCCTTCTGTCTCCTCTTTCCATTCCTTCAGAATTTTTCCTTTTAGGTCTTGAACTTATTTCCTGCTTTCTTGACTTCTCAATCTTCCGTTCAGCCACTTTGAGTAGAATTTTTTTCTCCTCTTCTAGAGTGATGTAAGCTTGCACTCATTGAAAGGTTTCCACCATGGACAACGGTTTCCTCTTGGATAGATCTTCAAACAGGGGTGCGTTCAGGTCTAACCCCCGCCTGAAGGACATTCTGGCAACTCGATCATTGTAATTTTTTACTTTTGCCATCTCATCCTTAAATCTGTGGGTGTATTCCCGTAGTGACTCTAATTTCTTAGCGGAAATCATCAAAAGATACTATGTTTCTTCCATGACCGCTCGATAGGTAGAATACTGTTCTAGGAAGACAAATGACATAACAGTAAATTAGTAATTGAATATACATGGAGTGAATGATACAATTTCAGAGTTGTTCCATCCAGGCTGGTGGGGAACATCCTTCACATCAATTTGTCATCGTGCTAAAACAACACCATAACTTGTCTGAAGCGTCAGAGGTGGTCTACGAGATCTGTTTTCCCTTCGTAACATTTAAATTTACGGGCCACGAACTTTTTGGGTACGGGTGCCGTCAGGATTTCAGTGCTTAAAAGAGTACTGGTGAGGGATTCGAGGTCGGTCTTCCCCATACTTCCCAGGTTCCTCATCTCCATCATTTTCCACTCTAGTAATTCTTCCACCACTTCTTTCGTTATGACCATGGACTGACGAGCTTCTCCCGTAGCCTCTTTCATGTGGTTTTGGGATTGGACTTCTACTTCCTCCCACTGTACGTTTCTTCTATTATCGTGGTTCTTCTGCCTTACGTCTTTCCCGTTGCCATCCAAGTGGATTTCTCATTCCACGTTATTCACCCTTTGACTAACATCGGCATGTGTCCTTGCCAACTCTTACTGAAGCGCGTTAATTTGGTCCAACACAGTTTGTCGTGCATTGCGCAGCACCTCTGTGTTCCTTCTTTCCATTTCCTACTTCCCGTTTAGGATTGTCAATAGCATTTCTGTCGGTGGAATTGGTTGATCCACATGATTGTCTATGTTTCCGGTCCATTTGCTCTCATTCAGAGCTGCGTTCGATCCAGTTCTAGGCATACTTAGTGTTTTCGGGGTGGGTTTCTCGAGCATTTCTCTCAGCTCTCAATGAAAACACCCAAATGTAAATGAACTTCCCTCTACACGAGTAGGATTTATGAAAGGAGAGAGAGAGAGAGAGAAAGAGAGAGAGAGAGAGAAGTAAATGCTATGGGTGTGTTCTTTGTTGGATTGAATTGGATTGGATCTCTCATTTATAACATGAACCTTTATATATATGCCTTATTTAAAATGTGGACAAATTAATAATAATAATAATAATAACAATAAAAAATGGGGAATGATCACCGTGCCCCTATGTTTACTGGAGCCTCCTCATGCCCCTGAGATTGCTCCCATGCTAATGGGATCTTTGTCAGGCGTGAGCTCTCATACTTTGCATGTTCCCTTAACTACTATATCGTCTTGTCTTTTAGCTGTTGAATTAATCCTAACCACACGATCCATCTCACAGTCTTGATCTCATTCTTCCCGTTCTCGCACGGTGGAGATCTTTTCACTACCTCTTGATTGGCTCTTCTCCACCCACGTGGCATAGTGTGGATTTCCCACGTGTTCAAAAAAATTTGGTGAAATCGAATTTGGGAAGAAATATACTAAAGAAACCCATAACATCAAAAGAAATTTCATGTGAAAGCAAATAAGAAAACAAAGGGAGGGAAGTGAGAAAGATGAAAATGATGAATTTGGGAAGAAACCCGTTGCGAAGTTTGATTCAGATTAGCGTTAAAGAAACTCATCGAGAAGAAACCAAATTGAATAGCTTCAGATTCCCCATGAAAAAAGTTGTGCGAAGAAACTCATCGCGAAGAAAGCCTGCAACGAAAAGAAAGAACCGTAACAAAATCGGCTATTATTGCAAATTGAATTTTTTTTTGGTCATTTAACAAAACTGATGCAAAAGTTAGTTCAAATCCTTAATTTTTCCAAAGTAATATATATCTCCAAAAAAAAAAGCTGTTACAATTTTTCATCAGAAAAGACAAACTTCAAGGGTTGGGTTAAGTAAATGGACGCAACTTTTTTGAATAAAATTTTAGGGGTGGAGTTAAGTAAATGACCACTAATTTTATTTTTTATAAAAATATCTAAATTTTTAGAATTCTTAGAAATCCTCGGTAATTTAATATAAATTATTATTTATTCACATTAACCAAGCTTCCATTTGGCCATTTTTAATGGTCAGGCCATTTACTTAATTCTCCCGTCAAACCAGTCAGTTTTGTAATTGTCCCCTTATTTATGCTTCTATATTTTTTTTATCTTTCATCCCGACCAAAAAGATAGCTAATGAGATTTTTACCATATGACATGTTCATTTCAATAAATATGATATTTTAGAAGATTTAAATACATGATTCATAATCTACTCTTATGAACCGATAAAAAAAATTTCCGTTAAAAGTCAAAAAAAATAAGCGGGACTTCAAAAAACATGCGGAAGTGAATTTTACTTAACAGCTCGATTACAGACCCAAACCCTTCTCTTTTCGGTCTTCCCTCTCAATTTCTTCTCAAGAAGCTCCATTCCTTCTTGAATCTCTTTTGTAGCTCTCTTTCAGTTCTCTGCCGCAGCTTTCTTGAAGCTCTCTCTTGCAGCTCCTTCTCTCAACTCTGTCCACATAAGGAGAGACATGGTGTAATTTTTCTTGCTTTAGTGTGCGATTTCTCTGAAACTCATGACGATGATCTCTTCTGTTAAGTTCTCTTACTCTAGGCTCTCCTTTTTCTCTTAGAAACAAATTAAATTGCGTTCTTTCCTTCGCTAGACCCTTAAGCACGATCAAGTGAATGGAGAGGGCTCTTCGCATCTTTCATTTGTGAGATAAGGGCTCTTCGCGTCTATTGTACAAAATAGAGAGGTATGATTTTTGGCTTTGCCGTTCATGGCTTTGTATGTTCCTCGGAAAGGCCTTGTGATTCTGATTCTACTTCATATGTTTGCCCTAATCTCGCTTATTCGCTTCGGTCTCTTAGCAAAGCTTGTCAATCAGAGGTAGTTTTTTTTTGGATTTTTTTCATTAATGTATCAACGATACATGAAAAAAAAGAGATTAGGTTGTTATATTGTGTGAAGGTGGAGAACTACTGGAAATGATATTATCAAGATAAAGATAGAAATGTTACTTCTTTCATCCTTTTATGACTCTATTTTAATTTACATTTTTCTTAACCTTTTGAGTTTTAGATATGATTTGAGACAGATTTGAGTTCTGAGCAAAGGATCCTAAAAATTTCAGGCTTTGATTTGATTGTGGAAAGAATCATATAATTTTTTTGAGATTCATTGCCGGACAGCCAGATGCTTCAATCAGTTTGCACGTCACTTTACAGATGTTAGGGCGTTTACCAGATTGTGTGGGTCGTATGGTTGCTGCAAAAATTTGGGGGATAGCATCAAGTATGAATGGAGTGTAATTTTCGCTCTTGTAGTTTTATTTAGCTTATATTCATTCTAGAGTAGTTTTGCTTTTGAGGAAATCAGATGATTGTTGTTCACTTTACCTTTTACTGATAGTGGAAAAACTTTACTTCTAACGAAAATGAAGCTATATTAAAATACTATACTGACTGGCTCTCAATAATTTGCTTTGGGTCCGTGCAGAGATTTTGGATAATCCTCTTAGTTGAAAAATGTATAGGGTGGAGAATAATCAGGAGCAACAAACCAGCTAGTTGGTATTTTCATACTTTCAAAGTTAATTGTACATGTATACATTGCTTTCTCTGTCATTTTTATGCTGATTTGAACTGTGAAATTTAGTGACCTGTATATGCTCTTCTGACACTTTTACATGTCATCTTCGACTTAGAAGCTAAAAATTTTCTTGGTTTAGTTCAGAATTCTTCAGGCTTCAACTCTTTCCTTGATAGATTCTTTTTCTAATTTTCTTATTCTTACATCAGTTAGCTTTGACACATAACCCACCCAACTCCACTTACATATCTACCTGCAATGCAGAGATATACGAAGGGAGAAAACGAGAAGAACTACAAGAGTGATTAAGGTTTTATAAGCTTTGGCACATAACCCTCCCAACTCCACTTACATATCTACCTGCAATACAGAGATATACGAAGGGAGAAAACAAGAAGAACTACAAGAGTGATTAAGGTTTTATAAGCTTTCTTGGAGATCATTTATCGTGAGTTATCTTCTTGTGTTTAAGTGAGATGTTTACTGAATCTTATTCTTCATGATATTCTAATGTATTGAGGGAGTGTTTTGAAAGGCTTGCTGGTTTGGTGAGGATTGTAATTTTTCTTTGTACTTTTCATATTCTAGGAACACTAGCCAATCAACTCATTTCAAATGGGGCTAGTGTAAAAGTATCAGCAATTCTTTCCTAATGAACATTTTATTTTCATGCTTGACAATTTATAAAACATCATTTTATCAACTGGTTGTCCTCGATCTGTTTGCTGAAGTGAAATCCATATGGATCTCGTCTGAGCAATTTTATGGTGTTCCTTACATCTGGAAAGTTTCCGTTCTTTTTTTTACTAAGCACATGGAGCTAGTTATCTTACTGTTAGTAGCATGTTAGCTTGATAAGCATAATCAATCCTTGGGAGATGTGTTTTCTTAACGAATGATGAACTTATTAAAGGAAATTTATGGCTTGTTCTAAAGGCCGCCTCCCCCATCTTGGAGCCTTTTTTGTTCATTGCTGCTATCTGTTCTGGTTTACTGTGTGTTCTGGGACATTAATCTAGCTTGTTATCTTGTAAGCTTGGGCTTATTATATGGGCTCCCTATCTGTGTCTATTCTCTATCTGTGATGTTAGTGCATTTGGATTTTATTATGCTTCTGTAGGGCCTGCACTATAAAGGCCATGCTCTCTCTTTTACTTCCTGTTGCTCCCTGAAGTGTACTATTGTTGGTCTGTTTGTGGCTGTATGTTTTGTTTGACATGGTGGTTAACTAGTTTTTTTTTACTGATTTTGTGGTGTATAGGTTTGTTTGTTTTTTTGTAATCCTGGGGCATTCTTGAAATAGTGTATGCTTGAATTAAAATGTTTATGATTTACGGTTAGGTTTGCATGAATTTAGGAATTAAATGCAAGTTGATTAGCATTTGAATATCTTGATTCTAGGGAATCTTGTTAAGCTTTTCATCGCCCAGCTCTTTATAAGTTAATTTTTGTAAGCTTTTCAGTTATGGTCTATTTCACGTGCTTTTCTCTTTTCCTGCTTTTCACTATATATAATACTTATCCTAGTTTGCTATGATTCAATGACAGTTTTAGTGAAGCTAGGGAGGCTTTTAGTAGGTTCAACAAAATTAGCTAGGAGTGGCATTGATGATTTACTATCCTTAGCCTATGGTGGAAAGCATGTTTACGATTGGTATGACTTCAGCTATGACAGTATCAGTTATATCATAGACATTCATGGGATTGTACAAAATCCAGACGAGGAACACAGTAACAATTTTATTACTTTGTTCTACATTTTTGTCAATATTATGGAGAATTGTACTCTACTTGTTTATTCATTAAAAAATATATGGTGCTCTTTACTAAGCATATAAGTATATGATGTTGATGATTGCTTGTTTGCAAGTATCTGCAACTCTTTGGAACTGTTGTATGGGCTTCTCGATTTTGAAGAATAGAATTATATTTTTGAGGTTAACTTACATGATTTTGTATAAATCTTTTTATATTTTTCATTTATTGGAACAACAGTTGCTTGTATAGTATAATGATAAGTTAGTTAGTTTTCAAGTTAGATTTATTTGTAAGCATGTCAAATAAATAATGTAAAACTTTGTTGAAATGATTAAACGTTAATGTTGCCAATTATTATATTGGTGTTCTTTATGCTATTTAAAATTATCCCTTTAAAAGTGTTTAATATGAACACTTTGAACCTTATGCAATCTCACTTTATAGGATACAAAATACTTATAAATATTAATTTATGAGAATTAAAAACATGTTGAATAAAAGTAATAGGAGTCGTAAAACCTCATTAAACAAAGTTCTACATGAGTTGAAAAATCTTATTAAAAGTGAGATACCACACGGGTCTTCACAGGAGGCGTTGTGCCTCACAAAAAACACGGATTTTTAATATGAGAAACTGTCACAGGCACCGCATGATCTTTGTGGATTATTTTTCATGGGAATATCCGTTTTTTTTGTAAAATGTCATATTTTTTATAATGATTAGCTTAGCTAATGAAATTTTGTCTCATTCATTCGAATTTATTCTGAATTCTTTATCCCAACAAAAAAAATCTCTATTTTGCAAATGATTCGAATTTAATAGTCTGAATTCTTCATCCCAACAAAAAAATCTATATTTTGCAAAATGGTGAAAACTAGAAGAAAACGTAGGATTTACGGAATCAAAAGGCTTTTGTCTACTTCCTAAAAATGTAGCTCAAATGTCAAGTTTCGATTTCAATGACTTGAGTAATTAGAGGGAGATGAAAATGACCAACTGTTAAATTGTTAATACGTGGTAGTTTATGGTTTGGCATTAAGAATTGATTAGCCACTTATATCTAACATTCTCAACACCCAATAATGGGACTCAAATTTCCATGGCTATTATCAGATTGAAGAATGGTAGCTAAAAAAGTTCTAAAATAATACGAAATTCTGGTCTACATTAATATTAAGAATTCATAATCACACTAACCCTATTTGGCTTTATAAAGCTTGAAGTCATCCTAATGTTTAGGGAACATGTTTGCACATGAAGTGAGATCGGATTCACAATCGTTTGAATCCATACGAATATATGATAAATGCTTTAATGTATCTGTCATATGTTACAATGATATATAGTAACGCTTAAGTGAAAAAAAGAATTTTAATGTAATCATTGAATAAGATGATAAAATTTAATATATTAATTAGTTTTAAGTTTCCATGTCAGACTATAACTATCAATATTTATTTCAGAAAAACAATTTCCTTATGATATGACAAACATTAATTTTGATTTTTTTAGTAACAAATGTAAACCTCATACACCAATATACTCCATATTATTACGTAAAGGTAAATCATTTTATGCCGGTCCTATCAAGAGTCAAACTGAAAATTATTATATGAACATCTTAGGGTTGTGACTTGCTAGAGTGGTTATTCGTGCAACCTTTCATTGTTCATTTGAACATATTGCTACAACATTGACACAATATCATATGGTACTTTGACAACATACGTTCTCCATTTCTCAGTTTATTCTAAAATTTGCATCAAAGCATGTGTACACATAGCCAAGTCAACTTCAAAGCACAATTGCCAATTTTTTTTCTTTTATTAAAACTGTAACAAACAACCTAAAGACTAAGGAGGGATAATTAGGAAATAAGGGAAAGTATGTACGATGTACGTCAACTGGTCAATGTTAAAAATCAAAACCAAAACGTTGAAAACCCTCTATCATTTTTAAGTATCCTCCTCACCAAGTATATAGATGCAGATAGGTTACTTAACAAACCCCTTAGGTAGTCACACCATATCAATATCTCATCCTATTATACTTATGTTAGAGCCGATGCTCATACTTACACATAAGATGGAGATCGGTATTAGCTTTAATGCTCAATAAATTAGAGATATAGAAACTTAGACCTATATTAGAAACATATTAGACATGAGTGTTCAAGTCTTATCACTGAGTTATCATATCCCTAAAATTTCAGTTTCTCTGTTACACGTTAATGACTAAAAAGCAATAAGACAGGTCATTCGAAAATTTGGACAAAAACCCGACATGTGTTCGAACAATTTGGACTTCGGCTAAAAATGTAGGCCATCAATTAATCATCAACTTTGAATGAGCAAAACATTTTCTTGGTACGGGTGCTAACTATTAAATATTAAGCAATTCATAAGTAACACAGCACTATCGAGTCACGTCATTATTTTTTTTCACAAAATTATAATTTATATGATGACTATGAATATTGTCAAACTTACAATCTCTTAAAATAGATTAAAAAAACTTAACCATTTAGGCTAGTTCACCTCCTTTGAGTCATATCTTAGTTAAAAACGTCTCAAAGTAATCAACGTTTAAGTATATTGTCTTGCTCCATTTGATTTGAAATGTTATATATAATAATGATAATTTCAATATTTTTTAAACTTTAAACGCTAATTTCACATTATAATTGTATTAACCCTAAAACAATCTCTAGACCCAACTAATCTGCAAAAACAATCGGTTCCTAATCATGTTATATGGTTGAAAAACTTTTTTAAGCTACAACGAAATAATTTCTAGATGCAACTTTTTCTTTTTTATCTCTATTATATTAAAAAGAGACGAGGAAAAACTTTTGATTTTTTTACTGTTTAAGCCCTATTAAATATAAAATAAAATTAATATTTTTTTATTTAATTCATTTATAATTCTATTCACTATTTATTCTTTTATTAATGTTTTATAAAATTTAGTATGTTATATTATTATGTGATTAAAAATGTAAAGTATCAAGTATATGATTTTAAATATCCTTATATCATAAATATTGTTTCAGCCAATAACAATGAGTTGTCGTCTTAAGATTTTCTTGTTGTTTAGTTTTTTTAATTTTTTAATAATTGTAATAATTTTCAATGTCCATTATCTGTAGGAAAATACTTTGTCATATTTAACTTTCTCTTCTTAATTTGTTTTTAATTTTTTTCATCTGATTTTATGATATAAATTTATTAGGATCATGCGTTTTTAAATTCAAAGAATTTTATAGATAATTTGTCATCTTGAGATAAAGCATATATTATTTAAGTTTCTTTTATTTACAATAATTTTATTATAAATATATCATCTCCAGATGACATACGACCTATTCAAATATTTTTTTTATTTAACAATAATTTAATTGTAAATATGAAAAAATTATCATGATTATTTTTTTAATTTTTATAATATTTTGAAAGCTAATATATTTATTTAAATATTAATAATAATTTTAAAATTTATTATAAAATTTTTAAAAATTTTAACACGTGCTTTGCACGTACTTTTTAACTAATAAATTTAAAAGTGTCTTGAAGATTCTTTGTAATAAACAAAAAGAATAATTCTAGTAATGTTATACATGCCAATTTTTCCTAATTGACTGTTGAACTCGGTTATAAGGCAAAGAGAATATCAACAATCACAGCCACTAATATTCAAATGAAATTAACTTTTCTACAACTTGAATGCCATTAAGGAAGTGATAACGAAGCCAAATTAATCGCATGCAAAATCCATGAATTAAATATGAATAATTTAATACATAAATGCTCATATAATTTGAGTGATCATTTCAAACTTTTGAGATGGTAAGTAAAGGTTATTATCATCTCTCAAAATTGGATTATTTGGTTAATATACGTTGGGGAGAAAGGAGGAATTTCAATTGAGTGGCTATAAGTTGATAGCTTATCTTAGGCCAAAAGATAAGGTATACACAATTAATTAATTTTTGTGAAGTCTTTCTCTGCCCAAAAGTCCCACTTATCACGTGGAGAAATTTTAGCCCACTAATTGTTTTTCTCTATCAATTAATTAATAGCATTGTAGCTTTCCCAAGTTTTGATTGTTTGGACCCACCTTTTTGCTTTATTGTTACACAATTGAAGTCTACTAATTACATAAGGTGCTTGTTAACATTAAAAATGTGTGATTATATATCAGATTACATCAATAATGTTGTATTGATTTTATAAAAATACGTGTTTTATCTTATGAGACAAATGAAATGTAAGCACTTTTGTAGATGAACAATTATATTTTTGAGGAAAATTTGCTACTTGCCTATCTCAATTTTATCAAATTTGTATCTTGTGATTGTTGCATTTACTTCACCGTTCTGTATATATGTTTTTTACGGTTGTGTTGCTATGTTATGTGATTTTGCACAACAAATTTCTCATATCCAAACAATTAAAAATGAGAAAAATTATATGCATATATATTCTTATGATAATAAAATGTTTACTATTTATGTTTATGATTTAAAAATCAAGCTTGTGGTTTGTGCTATTATTACATTTTTTACTTCATATATAGAATTTTATATTATTATTATCTCTCAGAAACAGACATTCAAATATCTAAATTATTATGGGATAATGTGCCAATCGAATTAAAATCTTAATTGAATATTTATCTCCTCCATTGAAAAATTACATATATGGTTAGAAAAATTGCATTATCGAGTAAATAATATTCTTGATGTCGTATTCATAAAAAAGAAAAGAAACAAAATGAGCAAAACTAAAAAAAAAAAAATCTCCAAGCTTGTGACTCTACCACTACAAGCATTTCTTGAAATCTAATTATAAGCATATTATCCAATATTTTTCTTTGTTGTTTCCTTTTTATTAAGGAAGACTAGTTTTGTTAGCGATAAAACATACTCTAACTAAAGAGCATAATTATCAAGCCACAACAAGCAAGACTATATCCTCCACACCAAACCTCGCCAAGAGATGAGCAACAAAAATTAGCATATGCATAGATATCTATCTATTTACGTGGTATATCTATACACACACATATATAATCTTGCAGTAAACATCTAAATGTACTTTGTGCAATTAACTATATTTTTAAGGAAAATCTCCATTAATTAGCATTTATTTCACTAATGCTCTATATTTTATTGGCTAATTTAGGGAAGTATTCCATTTCTGAAAAATGAGTAAAAGAATAACTGGAAAAAAGTTGTATTTATAAAAATTACCATTTTTTTTAAATGTAAAAATTTTATGTGCAGATATGTTATGGTATATTTTAATATATCATATTTATTTTAGAGAGACTTTTGAATCACCCTGCTCTTCTTTCTCGATCTGAGCGAGTTTCAGGAGAGGGTTCTGAATCGCAACCCCTAAATGCATAAGACGAGCAAAGTGAATTGTAACCCCTAATTTCTGAATCACAACACCTAATTTCTGAATCACAAAACCTAATTTATGAATCATATATCATTTCCTTTGCTCACTGGAGCCATAAAAAAGAGGGTGATAGTGAGAAAGGGAGAGAGCGCGAGAGAAACGGAGAAAGAGAGAAGGAATGTGATAGAGAGAAATGAAGAGAGCACGAGAGAGACAGAGAAAGAGGGAAGGAGGGTTACAAGAGAAAGGGAGAGATCACGAGAGAGAATGGAGGGTGATGAACTTTTCTTAAATTCGATTGTACTTCTAAATATAATTATTTTGGGTCAAATGCTAAAACCATTGAAAAAAAGAAGTAATTGTAATAAATAGATATGTTTTTAAAATTATTTTAAAAAATACAAATAATTCTAAATTATTTAAAGTAGCAAAACTTAAACGTAACAAACATCAAAGAGTTCATCATGATGATGATATCACATATCTTTGACATCTTAGGTTGGGACATTCTACCTCTTCCAGGGCCACGAGAGCTAGGCCACGTCCTCGGTTACTCATTTTATTTTCCCTACAAATATTCACAGGTTAAGAAGTCAGGAAGAGAGTTTTGTTCACATTTAATATATTCAATATCAAAGTCAAATATGGATAATATACTCTGCCAAGATGCAAAAATATGTTTGGATACATGATTTTGACATCTTTTTTAAAAATTTGTTTTGCAGCAGAGTAGTCAACACAGATAAGAAAATGTTGATTTAATAAATCATCTTGAAATTTAAGAATGCATTTAACTATTGCTAAACATTCTTGTTTAATAGTGAGATAGTTTTTAGCTGGTCCTTTCCAAGTGCCAGATGTGAACCTTAATAGTTCTTCTTTCTGATTATGGGGATTGAGCTGTTTCAGAATACCTCCATATCCTAGATTAGAAGCATCTGTTTCTACAATTTTATGCCAATTAGGATTAGGTAGGGATAAGGAATGTAACTGTATAATTTTTGCTTTAATGTTTTTAACGGCTAGTGTATGTTCTGGAGTCCAAAGAGCAGGAGTTTTCGGAAGTCTATTATTCAGAAGAGAAGAATCATGTGCTAATTGCGGGTAAAAGTCACTGATATAATTAAGACTCCCTAAAAATCTTTGTAGTTGAGTCTTATCTTTTATTTCATCTGAAAATTTAGATGTAAAGTCAATACTACGGTCAATAGTCAGTGTATTTCTTTCTATAGCAAATTTAACTAGTTTTATTATCAATCAGATGTCTTATGAGAGTAACTTCTTTTGTATACAATTTTATTATGAATTCAAAGGTAACCTCAGAATTATTAACAACAGTATGGATACCTGAGATATCAATTCTAGTAATAGGCATAATAGAGTTCTGAAAAATATTTCCTAAGATGATACTATGTGTCATGTTCTTAATTAACACAAACGAGGCATATACACAAACACCATGTTTGCATATTAGTGCTTCTGGTATTTTATACTAAATTCGCATAGAATTACCATTTGCACTTGTAAGTGATTGAGTGGTCTTATGAACGTATTTAAGAGGGATTAATCCTTCATGAATGCAGTTCATGTCTGCACCACTATCAACTAAGACAATGGCGTCAGTAATGATGAAATATGGTTTAATTACTAAGGTAATCTTCGTATATCATTTCTGGAAGGTAACTTGGTTCAGAAGAAATAAGTAAGGATTTTTATTCTTTGTCTGATCTGGCGAAGCCTGATATGAGAAATCTGACAGGTTGATTTGGTGAGATTTGACTATGCTGATCTGGCGAATGCGGATCTGGTGAAGAAGTTGTAACGAAGTATACATGACTTTTGCCTTTAAGAGTAAACTGTTTTAGCAGATTGAGATCCTTGGAAAGAATTTGATTAGCAGTCTTGAACTGCTGGATTTCAGATTTAATTATATTAATTTCCATGTTCAGATAAAAAATGATAACACGTCTGTTAGGTACAACGTCTTGTTGAATATGGTTTAAGAGTTCTTTCATACTATAGTTTTCTACAGGTCTGATCTCAAGAGTGGTACATTCCTTGTAACAATTTTCTAAAAACTTTAACTTCATCTCTTGATCAATTATTTGGTTAGTTGTGGTGAGAAGAGATCATTGAGTATCGGTTAGGACATTAAGACCCGGTCCATTCAGATCTAGACCATTCATTTCAACTATTGCCTTCCAATAATTGGTTCCAGTTATTGCGTTGCATGTCTTAGAACTGCAACAAGGCTGGTTTGACTAGTCAGAGGTAGTCGATTAGTCAGACTCAGGAGCATAGAGATGTGCAACGTCATCATCTGTACTATCATCATTAGAACTGTCTTTAGAGAGACAGTTTAAGATCTCTTGTTAGATTTTGTCATCAAGTGATAATTCATGAAGTCTCTTTTTAAATTTATATCGGCATTTATTAGCAAATTGACCTGGTAATCCACACTTATAGAAGGTACCTTTAGCTTTCGGATTGTTGAAGTGAGATTTCTTCTGGTGTGGCAGATCTCTATGTCTAGATTTCTTTTTCATAAAGTATTTTTTACGAGATTTATAAGGCTTAGAATTTGAAGTCCTATGAGGTTTGGAGGAGAATGATACTGGATTTTAGTATCGTAGGTAAATTGATTACATAATTCACCTAATTCTTTTTTGTTATCAGGTTTTTGATGTTTCATCATATGCTGTAATTTCATGTCATTGAATAGTCCTAGTCCTTCTTCTATGACTAGGGCAGTGAAATGTTCATAGGTATACTGATCATAAGGAGTATCCATTTGATCATGCTTATCACAGAGTTTTCTGCGAACTCGTTCAACAAATAGATTTGGGAGGCCATCAATGAATTTTACCTTCCAATGTTCACTATTGACATCACCTCGCTGCATGACTTTCATGAAAAAGACATCCTTATACCAACGAAAGTAGGTAAGAGAGGGGCATCTCAGATTTTGAAGAAGTTCTTGATATCTATCAGTATTCCTAATTTCTGATCTAAGAAAGTGATGGATTATAGATTATAGATTGGGCCAGAGTATAACAGGCATCTTCTGTTTTGGTCTGGGTTCCAGTGAGAGGGTCAAGGTTAATCTTAAAGGAATTTAATATTTCTTGGCGTTGACCTTTAGTGAGACAATTGTCCAACGAACCCTTAAGTGTTCCTGTGGAACCATTGACCAGGAACTGGCAAATCTGGTGATCTGTGTTATCATTCTGCTTACAAACAGAAGAATACATGATCATTCGATTGATGGTCTCAAAGATTTGGTATTCGGTTTTTCCATCTATGTTTCACTCATAGATAGTTTTGTCATGATAGGATTTCTGAGAATAAAGGAAGTCTTCTTCATACAAGAGATCCTGAGGGGTAGGTCTCGGGTAATAATATCTACTTGGTCTTGTTAACTCCATGCGAGTAATAGGTCTTTTAGAGTAGGACAAGGAAACTTTATTGATGGTATCATCAAAATTCTTCTGAATATCTAAAATCTGAGAAAAAGAATATTATACAGATTCTTTTGGATTTGGTGAATCATCTTGATTCATCATATTCAGTTGACCTGAAGAAGTTTCAGGTGTGGAGATCTTTAGATTTTTTATTTTCCCATTAGGGTCTCCATAAAATCATCCTCCTTCTTACTGAATTTTAATTTAAAATTTTGCACATCTAGAGGAGACTTGAGAGTGACAGATTCTATATTCAGCTTAGGTTTATCAACTGGTTTTGTAATCTGTGTTTCCTGGATTTATTTAACTTGATCCTCGATTCTTGTTAACTGTGTGTCTACAGTTTGAAGGAAAAGATTCGTATAATTATTTTGTTTAGTTAATGGTAGAATGTCTTTAACATTAACAGAATCATGGTGGTTAACCTTTTCTGGGAGCTCAGTATAAGGGTTAATGACTAACAGTTTTTGATTTCCTTATCCTGGAGCAAGCTCTAAGGATAAAGGTGGTGGATGAGTGGAGTGATAGGTTCTACCACTAGTATTAATCCACATTTTCTGTATGTTAGACAGAGCTTGTAACTACTGGTCATCATGTACTTTGATTTGTAAAGTAAGCTGGTAATACCATTCAGGAAAAGGCTGAAGGCGCTGATCTCGTTCTAACTGGAAGTAGTACAGGTTTTTGAGATCTAAAAGTTGTTGAGGGTTATGGTTGGAAAAATACCAATCCCTAAAATCCTGATACTTAGGCTGTATAAAATCTTGGTGAAGACTTTGTCATAAGATACTATTTAGTGTAAAATCCATTAAATATTAAATTGCATGTCACTGGCGGTTGGGCTAGTTGACCTTCTGTTAGGATGGGTTTCATAAACACCATGTGGAATCTGATTGTCAGAGATATGAATTCCTCTTATATGGTCTTCTGGGAGAAAGGAATTTTCAGATTCTTCCGATCCTATAGGTTCAGCTATAGATGATTTAGAGGATTCTGGTATATCAACCTTATAAGGGACATTACTTCTGTTACTGACACTAGAAAGTCTCTCAGTCAAAGATTGTTGGGAAGGTTTCTGGAAACGAAGATAAACATTCTTTCCTTGGTTTGAATGACATCTTCGATGGATTTGCCATGTGTCAGGAAAGGTAATTTCAGACTAGGGGATCATACGAGAAATAGCAACCTGACTATTGAACATATTAGTATCAATAAGGACTGTATGTCCTTGCTCAGTTTACTTTTTGGTGTAAGGATTTAAGGTTGTGAGAACCTTAAGATGAATCCTAAATAGGATTACAAAGGGAGAAGATCCTGGAAGATAATCATAATCATGTGATTAAACTCTTAGTTCAAGAACTTGGGCTAGATTGCTATCAGAAATCCCAATGCTTAGATTGGGATAACTGTTAAAATAGGTTGGTCCATGGGATAGACTAGTCTCTACAACTCCCATAAGAGAGGTTTCTAGTTTAAACACCTACCATCTCTGAGAGTGCATTGTATGCTGGTGTTCTGACATAATAAAGTCAAAGGTTTTAATGCAATTTGAACAAGTCCAATATGCAGATATTTATATTTTTGCATGAACGGATAAAAATCATGAATATACAAGAGATATATAATATCATCATTATGTTGTAAAGGAATAGCATATTCAAAATTTTTAATGATTTTTCTGCTGGTGAAATCAAAGGTTCCAATTTTATAAATTGTTTTGGGTTTTACTTTGGGTATAGTCCATTTATCCAAAGTTTCTTTTACATATTGATATGCAATTAATTCGGTTACCTTATAGGTGGAGGCTACATTATTAGCTATGGATGTGATAAATGATGAGCTGAGTTCAGACATAGTTATATGGTGACCATGTATGCATAATTTAAGGAAAATATAAATAGTACTATAACCAAAACTATTCATGGCTCTGATACCAACTTTCGGCTAACCAATACGCACATATCAAGTGAGGGTGCTAACCACTGCAGACCCAGTCAATCCAGATAATAAAATAACTCATAATTAGCACGTCTGTCAACATTTTTCATGGGTCAATGGTCCTAACGCAATCCCTGCTCAGCGGACCTTACCAATACGCTACTTGGGTGACGTCCCACTAATTATTCTTTTATTATTCTTTGAACTTACTTTAGTCTACAGTGCTTGCTTCCTCAACTTTAATAGTTACATATTGAGTGCCTTCGAGTTAGCATAAGGATCATAAATACTAGAGCTTATAGTAAAGGTTATATAAAGTTTAAATTATTACATACATGGTCTCATTAACAACTACTATTTAAATTAAAAGAAAACTTACGAATGTTGGGAGCACTATTGGGATCCTGAAAGTAGCAACGTTAAAGTGCTTCAAGTCTTGTTTATGAGCATGGGATGTGTAATAACAAAGGAGAGAGAGCGTGTACAGGAAAATGAGAGCATTTATTTCTCAGCACATGAGATCCTAATACAAGCTAAGGTTGCAGAAAACTTCTAAACAAACTTGTTCCTCAACAAGGGTGACGCTCCCTTTTACAGATTACAAAAGTCACTACGGTATATAAAACTTAACTAGAGTATGGAAAAGTAAGTACAGTACAAAGTAAGATAAGGTGGCGTGGCTGAACTGAAGTTGTCTATCCTAATTTTTTTTAGTAGAGTCCATTGTTGAGAAAAGTGGATTTGTCTTTTTTGTGGAAGCGGGAGACAACTGCATTATTGTTGTTGTTTTTGTTGCTACTTTATAAAATTTATCTGGCAGCTTATGTTAGTGGACGCTGCTGAACTGACAGATCAGACTTTGGCTTTGCCTTTCTTGTCCTCGGCAATCTGTTCTGAAATAATTTTAGTTAACGAATCCTAGAAGTCAGTAATTATCGATTCTGGCAATTCTTATAGTAGATCGTCGGTAGGGTCTTGGCTTTCACCAACCAAGATGCTAAAAGTATTGTCTTTAGCTAGGTCAATAGTGAGGTCAGCATGAGTCTGTTGACCGTGTTGAGAACTTGTTGTGCCCATGGAGATGTCATCAGATCCAAAGACATGAAGGAATTGGTTTTTAAAAAAAAAATAGTTTTAATGACCAATTCTTTTTCACTCAGAGTCGGATATTTCTGTTTAATCAGCTGCTGGGAATTCAAGAATGGATTTCCTGTTGATTCAGGTAGGGCCTTGGGTATGGCTTCAAAGCAGGCTTGTGAATGTGTTTTGATAGTTTTTATCAGTTCAGTTAGATGGGGATTTATACATTTGTCCCACCGTTTGGTAAGGAAGATTCTTTTGAGTACTGGGATCCCATTTTGGTAGTAACATTTCCAAGTCCACTGGATATTAAACCGGATAATAAAATGTATTAAAGATTTTGAGATGGTAATGGTTTTGTTAAGAAGAAAATATGTAGAATGCCATTCCGTGAATTCTGTATGAATTTGTTCGGGTAAAGTTTCAAAGGTAATTCCAAATTTATCTCACCATTGTTGGAACCAATTTGGGAGTCCATCATTGAGAACGTCAGGACAAATACGAATAAACCATGTATGGTTATGAATCAGATTGTGATAATAAAATATATTGGTAAAGGATCCTATATAATCTCAATAACTATATTTCACTGTTTTTGGTGAATCTCTATAGTTCGGTTGTATGGGGATGAAGAACCCATTGATTGATAGACATAAAGTTTCAGATTACAGACTTACTAAATGTAATGAGGCTGATATTTCTGTTCGAGTCATGTAATGTATACCTGATTTCCATGCAACCAGATTGGCCTATAATTGCCTTATAGATATAGCAATAATGCTCAAATCTGGTCAGATACTGGTGTGTGGAGAGATATCAATTTTTTATTTCTCATGGATCTGCCATCCATTTTTCATCATCGGATTCAATGGTAAGGATTATTTCTCCATAAATACTTTTAGGTATATACTATTTAGGTGTCAATAGGACTTCTTTTATACTCTTTTGAGTATTAGCTTCTTGTACACTAGGAAATTCGGTTGGCCAAAATATGCCATCATTATTTGGTTGTTGCGGAAATATTCTGCCTCTTCCGCGGCCACGAGAGCTACAGCCTCATACTCGGTTACTCATTTTGTTTTCCCTACAAATATTCACGGGTTCAAAAGTCAGGGAGAGAGTTCTGTTCACCTTTAATATATTCAATATCAAAGTCAAATATGGATAATAGACTCTACTAAGATGCAAATATTTGTTTCGATGCAAGATTTTAAACATTTTTTTTAAATTTGTTTTGCAGCAGAGCAGTCAACACGGATAAGAAAATGTTGATTTAATAAATCATCTTGAAATTTAAGAACGCATTTAACTATCGCTAAACATTCTTATTTAATAGTGGGATGGTTTTTAGCTGCTCATTTCCAAGTGCCAGATGTGAACCTTAATAGTTCTTCTTTCTGATTATGGGGATTGAGTTGTTTCAGAATACCTCCATATCCTAGATTAGAAGCATCTGTTTCTACCATTTTATGCCAATTAGGATTAGGTAGGGATAAGCAATGTAACTATTTTATTTTTGCTTTAATGTTTTTAACGGCGAGTGTATATTCTGTAGTCCAAGGAGCAGGAGTTTTCTGAAGTCTATTATTCAGAAGATAAGTATCATGTGCTAATTGTGGGTAAAAATCACGGATATAACTAAGACTCTCTAAAAATATTTGTAATTGAGTCTTATCTTTTATTTCATCTGCAAATTTAGATGCAAAGTCAATACTACGGTTAATAGGGATGATTGTGCCATTAGAAATATTATGACCTAGAAATCTTACTGTTGTTTGAAATATTTTCATTTTACTGGCAGATATGACTAAGCCATGTCTATTGATGATATGCTTCAAAATATTCAGATGTTTCTTATGCTGATCGATAGATGATGAAAAGATTAAGATATCATCAATGTAACAGATGATAAATGCAGTGTAAGCATTAGACATATCATTCATGATATGTTGGAATTCAGAAGGACCATTTTTAATACCAAATGGTAACAAATTCCATTCGTCATGGTCAAAGGGTACGGTACAGGCAGTTTCATACCTGTCTTGTTTAGCTATTTGGATTTGCCAAAAGCCTGATTTCAGATAAAATTTAGAGAAAATCACAGAATCATAAAGTCTGTCAATCAAATCTGTTTATTCGGTATAAGATATCTAATCCATTGTAAAGCATCATTAAGTAGTTTATAATTGATCACTAACCTAGGTGATCCTCTTTAAATTTCAGCATTTTTATTGACATAGAAACCTGTACAACTCCTTGGAGATTAACTGGGTCTAATTAATTTTTTCTATAAGAAAGATTCAACTTTGGTTTTACATAGTTCTAAATATCTCCTTTTCATTTGACTTGGTCTAGATTTCGTAGGAATATTTTTCTCATTAAAGTCTGGATGATATGGTAAAGAGATAATATGTTTCTTCTTATCCCAAAAAACATTAGGGATACCATTATAGATTTCTGATTTGAATTCTTGTAGAATTGTTTTTATTTTATTCTGTATGGCTGGTTGTTTTATACGTTGATCAATAGTCAGAAAATGTATTTCTTTTTGTAACACATTTAACTGGTTTGTTTTATTATCAATTAGATGTCTTATGAGATCAACTTCTTTGTATACGGTTTTGTTATGAATTCAAAGGTAATCTCAAAAGTATTAATAACGGTATGGATACCCGCGGTATCAATTCCGATAATATGCATAATAGAGTTGACAAAAGGATTGCCTAAGATGATACTCTGTGTCATGTTCTTAATTAACACAAATGAGGCAGATACCCAAACACCATGTTTGCATATAAATGCTTCTGGTACTTTATACTGAATTCACATAGAATTACCACTTGCACTTATAAGTGATTGAGTGGTCTTATGAAAGTATTTAAGAGGGATTAATCCTTCATGAATGCAGTTCATGTCTGCAACACTATCAACTAGGACAATGGCGTCAGTAATGATGAAATCTGGTTTGATTATTAAAAAAAATAAGTAAGAATTTTTATCCTTTGTCTGATCTAAAGATCTGACGAAGCTGATCTGGCGAAGTCTGATCTGGAGAGATTTGACTTGGTTGATCTGGTGAGATTTGACATCTAGAGGAGGATTGAGAGTGATAGGTTCAATGTTAAGTTTAGGTTTCTCAACCAAATGTGGTTTAGTAACCCGTGTTTCCTATATTTGAGTGACTTGATCATCTATCCTAGTTAACTATGTGCCTACAGTTTGAAGGAAGATATTCGTATAATTATTCTGTTTTGACAAGGGTAGAATGTTTTTTATCTTAACAGGATCCTGATGGTTAACCTTTTCTGGGACCTCAGTATAAGGGTTGATGACTAAATATTTCTAACTCCCTTGTCTTGGAGCTAGCTCTAAGGATAAATGTGTTAGATGAGTGGATTGGTAAGTTCTACCATTAGTAGTAATCCACATTTTCTATGTTAGACAGAATTTGTAACTGTTGATCATCATGTAATTTGACTCTTAAAGTAAACTGGCAATACCATTTAGGAATAGACTGAAGGCGCTGATCTTGTTCTAACTGAAAATAATACAGGTTTTTGAGATCTAAAAGTTGTTGACGATTATGGTTGAAAAATTACCAAACCCTAAAATCTTGATACTTCGGCTGCATAAAATTTTAGTGAAGACTTTGTCTTAAGAAACTATTTAGCGTAAAATCCATTAAATATTAAATTACATGTCACTAACGGTTGGCCTATTTTGCTATCAGAAAGAGCAATACTGAGATTTGGATAAATATTAAAATAGACTTGTACATGGGATAGATTAGTCTCTATTGCTCCCATAAAGGAGGCTTTCCATTTTAGGCACCTACTATCTCTAAGGGTGCATTGTATGATGGTGTTCTGATAAGTCAAAGGTTTTAATGCAATTTGAACAAGTCCAATATGTAGATATATATATTTTTGAAATGTAAATCATGAAAATGCAAGAGATAGTAATGGAGCTTCCATCACCGATGAATGTCAAATATGTGGAGATCCGTTTCTTGTTTCATATAATCCATTCAATGTCAAATATGTGATTGCAATTTTTATCTAATATTTTATTTAGTTGTCAACTTCATTTAGGTCTAACACTATTCTAAATGGAAATAAATTAATTATTGAACTAATTAAAGTATTATAATTAACTAAGCTTTCTTAATGCTCGCTGATTGCTGAAGTGTTTTAATGACTTTAATTTACAATAATTACCTTTCTCTTTCATTCAAAGTAGATTTAATCAAAGTGCGATTCTTTATTAGAACTAATCATAGATTAGGCGAATTAATTTAAATATGTAAATTAATTTTTAGACAAAATTTGACCAAATATTTTTCTTTATTTTATAAGTAAAATATCTAAGCGCACTAAGAAATTAATCATTTCAATTTTGAAGAAATTACTTTTTGTATTATCTTTTTAAAATAATGGTGTGACTTAATTATTAAAATATAGATTTAATTCATTTAATTAGCTAATTGCATTACACTCCATAATCATACATATCCAACAAATACTACAGTGACATTATATGTATATATTTACATAAATACAAGACAAGAAACATTTTTTATTGTGGACGATTATGACTTTCATGACTTTATAATATAATAATTAGTGCTAGCTAGGTTAAATTAGTTTTCAAATATGTCACATACCAAATGAACAAGTAAATCATCATTGATGCAAAAGCATGACAATGCTAGTCAAAATTAAGAATTAACACTAATTAATAATAATGAGTTCACTTATAAGTTTAAGTTAAATGGCTATGTTAATTGTAATGACTGAGGATCGTATGAGTTCTAAATTTTAATTGTTTTAAAGCTAAATTATTTTCTGAATTCCTAAAGTTTGTGCTCACGTAAAAATTTGGTAAACTGAGCACAAACTTTTGGTAAACTGAGACTCCCTATTTTTTGAATTCCTCTCTCTTCTCTCTCTATTATCACTGTAGATGGATTGAGCCAAGCCAGAATCTGAGGAATGCTCGACTTCATTGGGGCTTTGATCTCAATAGCTTGCCTCCTGTCTCAAACCTGCCAGACTCTTGGATTTGGGAAGCTGATAAACAGGGAGTCTTTTCTATCAGATCTACGTGTAATGCTTTGAGGACTCCATTGTCTAAAGTAAGATCGTACAAACTTGCTTGGTTTTCAGGCTCCATCCCTAAGTGCTCATTCATTTCCTGGCTTGTTTAGTTGGATAAAATGTCTACTAAGCTTAATGCGTAGTGTAAAAGAAAAAATTCACGGTTTTTGAGAATTGATCATGAATTACTTACATCATAATATGAAAATATAGAGAATAATTAAGAGAGAGAATGAAAGAACAAATACGTCATGATTTACGTGAAAATCCTCAAAGTGAAGAAAAATCACAGAGAGATTTTAATAGTATTTCATTATGGAGAAAGAATTTACATGACTAATGGGTGTTGAGAGTTCTCTTCTTGAGTCTTCTTTTGGAGTTACATATTGCCTCTATACACAGAATCTAATACAGCTTATCTAATTATATCTGAAAAAATGATCAACAGAATATACCCTGAGATATAGCTTATCAACAATAACAATCAAGTAAATTTTGACCGTCTCGTCAATCCAATGGTCTTGATTAGCTTCTCTTTAGATTTTCACGTTGACAATCCATGTACTTTCATCTGATTAGTCTGTTCTTCATAACCACATAGTTGATCCTACGGTTCTCTTCTATCTTCTCTTCGATGGAGTCTTCAGTCTAGATCTTGTCACGTATCATGTAAAATTTTGCATGTTCATTGGCCTCATTACGCTCGATAAAATTTTATTTGTTGATGTGTAATGATCATCATTTCTTGTTCTGACGTTACGTTTGTCTATTTCTGTTTTTACGCACTTTTTGGAAACATGCGATGTATTTTTCCAAGAAATTTTTTGACTGTCTATTGTCAGCGACAACTTCTTCTTTTCTTTCTGTCGTTATGTTCTTATGTTTCTATTTACAAATGATTTGTGATTGTTGAGTAACTCATTTGTCAGCTTGTTGTTGATGATGATTATTTCTCCTTCATTTGCCGGTATGCCTTTCCGTTCCTTTCACTACAGGCTCATTGATAAAAAAAATTCCCATTTTTTTCATTTTTCATTTTCCTTCTCTCGTACATTAAGATCTAGGACAAGAATGTTGTACAAGAATAATAACATAATAATTGAGATGAGTAAAGAACGAGTGTACCATTTCATAATTACATCACATGACTTTGAGTTTGATGTTCCGCATTTGTTGGTAGAGTTTCTACTATTTTCTTATTTCATTTTATACTTCTGCTTCGATTAATATGAATTACTCTGTTTGTGCAATTTTTCTTCTATTGAACTCTCTTTTGTTGTACTTCATTCAAAGACTTAGCAGAATTTGGGGATCAAAATACAGTACTGTACCGACTTCAAACTTTCAACGAAATTCATTCTTAAATACTTAGGAAACTTTTATCCCCAGTTCTCTTGAGAATAACTATGTTCTTTTGTGAAATTTGATCCCAAGGATAAGACTTTAATTTCTTTATGATATACATGCTTCCTCAAAGACTTAAGTTCAAATAAAGAATCATGGCCCCATTTTTATTTTGAGATAAATAATTACGAACTGTCATTCTCTTTTGAGAGGAGGACTTGGGTTCAAGTAAAGAACCATGGTCCCATTTTTTATCATAAAAGAGGGACTTAGGAATTGCCCGTTTTCAAAAACTTAGGTTCTGGCTTTGTTTTCATTTTTATTATGAGAGAAGGGACTTACAAATTGCCTATTTTCAAAGACTTAGGTTCAAATAGAGAACCATGACCCCGCTTCATTCTGAGAGTAGGACTTATGAATTGTCCCTCCCAAGGACTTACGTCCTTAGTTTTTTCTGAGAGTAGGACTTATGAACTGCCCCTCCCAAGGACTTACGCCCTTAGTTCCTTCTCAGAGTAGGACTTATGAATTTCCCCTCCCAAGGACTCACGCCATTAGTCCTTCTGAGAGTAGCACTTACGAATTGCCCCTCCCACGGACTCACATCCTTAGTTCCTTCTGAGAGTAAGACTTACGAATTGCTCCTCCCAAGGACTCATGCCCTTAGTTCCTTTTGAGAGTAGTTATTATGAACTGTCACTCCCAAGGACTTACGTCCTTAGTTCCTTCTAAGAGTAGGACTTATGAACAGCCCCTCCCAAGAACTTACGCCCTTAGTTATTTTAGAGAACAGGACTTATGAATTGCCTGCTCTCAAAGACTCACGCCCTAATTTCCATTGTTGTTGAAAAAGAGAGAAAGTTGACGTCAAGTATTTATCTTGTAAACAGTCTGCACGTTATCATACCATAAGTTTTTATCGAACATTCCCAATTGAATTCCATGAAATTCTTCATGAAGTTTATTTTCATATGCTTCTAATGATATATAATTTTTCATGTAATTGGCTCCCTGTCGGTACAGTCATTAATGAATTTGACCATTCCGTATAATATGCTTTCTGTGACTTTTGATCGAAATCTTCAAATTGAATTCTGTAAAATTCTATAATAAGTAAACTTTTGTATCTTTCTTGATAATGTAAGATTCACCGTATAGATGACTTCCATCAAATAGTGTTTAATTTTTGAAATTGACCATTCGGTATATTCTGCTTTCTCGAACAACTTTCATAAAAATTATCATAACTTTCGCTCGAGAGCTTCAAATCAAGTTATTCAAAAAAATTCAAGAAATATATATCCTTAGTTTTCTAATGATATATTATTTTCTAATAATATAAAAATTGATACAGTTTAAAAATTAAATTTGAGAAGCATTCATATATTTACTTTCCTGAATAACACCAACGAGAGCTGCCATAACATTTTATCAGAATTTCAAATTGATTTTCATAAAATTCTTCTCAAGGTTGATTTCCATATCTTTCTGTTGATATAATATTCGTCATGTAGTTGTCTCATAGTAAATACAATTTAATTTCTCAATTTAAGGTTCTGCATATTCTGCTTTCTCGAACAGCTTTTACGAAAATCATCATAACTTTTTGTTGTGAGCGCTAAAATCAATTCCGTAAAATTTACCGAGAAGTAGACTTCCATATCTTTGTAATATTATAAGATTCATCGTGTGGTCAGCTCCCAATTGATACGGTATAATTTCCTAATTTTACTATTCTGCGTAATCTTCGTTTCTAAACAACATGTACTGAAACTACCATAACATTGAATTCTGTAAAATTCTCCAAGAAGTAGACTCTCGTATCTTTCTAACGGTTTATGATTCATTACGTTATCGGCCCCAGTTATTATAGCTTAATTTCTGAATTTGATAGTTCTACATTATCTTCTTTCTGAACAACTTGTATGAAAAGAGTCATAACTTTTACCCCGAAGCTCCAAATTGAGTTTCGAAAAATTTTTCAAGAAGCTAATTTTTGTATCTTTCAAAGGACATATGATTTTCCATAAAGTTCTCTTCCGTTCACTTCAGCTTAAAAACTAAATCGTTTTTCACTTCTAGTTCCATTCTCATGTAGTTTTCGTTTCGGCTTCCAATTCATTTCCGTTTTCAGTGTCGTACCCGTTGCTATTTTTGTTCCCATTGCCACGACTTTTTAATTGCCGTTGTCAAGAAGTTTATGTTGCTGTTGCCACAAAAATTCACATTCTCGTTGCCACAGCATTTCTCGTTCTCAACATTTCCCGTTCCAGTCGCCATGCCTTTTCCCTTCTCTCGTCATTACATTTCCGTTCACATCATCATGACGTCTCCATTCCTGTAGTCAGGACGTCTCCATTTTTGTCATTTATTCATCTTTTATTTTTCTACACTTTTGCATATAGAATAGGAAAGAGCTAGTCCCCAAAAAATACGCATATCAAAATTAATATTTTTCAACCGTTAAGAGTTTTATATATATAGCTTTAGAAATGCTTAAATTTAAAATTTAGAATTGAAAATTCAAAAATTCATTCGTCATGCAATACATCATCAAATCAGTTTGAATACCATTGACAACATTAAAAATTTCAAGTTATCCATAATAAGGTCAAACTATGAATTTTAACAAGACAAATGACCTAAACAGGATAAAAATGTAATATCTATAATTACATCAAAGCACAATAAAATTTAACATGGAGAGCTAATTAATTATGCCCTCATTCAAATCACTATCTTCAAATAGCGTATATAAGAGAAAGAGTGGCTCGTGCATCTTTTCTTCTCTTAGACAAGTCTAGTAGGCAAGAGAATTGTTATAGCAAGCATGAGCGGGAATGAGGAATTTTAGTTCTTGAGTTCGAGCAGGGGTAGCATTCCGGTCTTAAGCAAAGCCGTCCTGCCCGGCCATATGTCCTGTTCACAGTCAGTTGCATATCGGTAAGCATGATTGTAGCAATACAAATTAGCGTAGAATTAATTTATACTAATTTAATATGCTCGAACAATTGTGTAAATATTTTTCTCAAGACATTGTACGATATGCTCATGCAATTATTCATTTTTATTAACAGATAATATATGTATTTAGAGGTAAAGTAACAATTTAAAAATAAATACTTAGCTCGCAATTTGATGTCCTTCATAAGACGACCCATGTGTTTGAAAGTGGTAGCATCGCCGTAGTTGAATTTTGAATGTGGTTGAACTAATTCATTTTCTAGAATTGTTTGTGAAAGCTTTGAAAGCTCGTGGATCGAATCTCACAATTTTAATAGAGATTGTCGATGTGACCTTTGATTTTGAGCTATGATGTTTGCATCCGAATCTTGAAACTCGTTCTTTGTCCAATATTATTGATACAAATAATTGCATTATTTTCCGTTCTTCGCTTCCGGTTTTGTAGCCGTTTCCACTTTTACTTTTGTTTCTACTTGCGCTCTCGTTGTTAAGGGGACGTTTGATTTGATTTTGAGCGTTTGATTTGGTTTTGAGCGTTTTGGGAAGGGATTTCTTGAGTTTTTCTCATCACTCAACGAAAGCACAAAATGAAAAGGATAAAATTCACGGTATTTGAGAATTGATCGTGAATTCCCTACATCATAATATGAAAATATAGAGAATAATTAAGAGAGAGAATGAGAGAACAAATATGCCATGATTTACGTGAAAAACTCTCAAAGTGAAGAAAAATCACAAGGGGGTTTTGATAGTATTTTATTATGGAGAAAGAGTTTACAAGACTAATGAATGTTGAGAGTTATTCTCTTCTTGAGTCTTCTTTTGGAGTTACATATTGCCTCTATACACAGAATCTGATACAGCTTATCTAATTATATCTGAAAAAAGGATTAACAGAATATTTTCTAAGATATAACTTATCAACAATAACAATCAACTAAATCTTGACCGTCTGGTCAATCCAATGGTCTTGATTAACTTATCTTTGGATTGCCACATCGACAGTCCATATACTTTTATCTGATTGGTCTGTTCTTCATAACCGCATAGTTGATCCTACGGTTCTCGCTCTATATTCTCTTCGATGGAATTTTCGGTCTAGATCTTACCACATGCCATGTAAAATTTTGTATGTTCATGTAGAAATGAGATCCGAGTGTTGAGACTAGATGTGTCTATTGCACTTCTGGTATTGACTCTGTTGATCATTTGGTCTTCTCTCAAGGACTGGATTCTTAACAGCACTTCTGTTAAGTCTGTGAAGTATCTATCCATTAAGCTTGTCTTTACTGTTTCTATCTATTATATGTGGATAGAGAAAAATATGAGTGATTTTTGGGAAGATTCCGGATTCCTCTCTGTCTCAAAAAGATGATTTTGATAATTAGGTAGAGAATTTAGTTTCTAGTCAAACATAGGAATTTTGGGAATGATGCTTTATTAGATTGGTTGTAATAAGTTCTTTCATGGATTGGTAGGGTTTTGTTTTTTTTTTTTTGTGTTCTTGTATATGCCTCTTGTATTTGTGTAATTTTGTGTTTTCTTGAATTAATATATTTAACTTTTAACCAAAAAAATTTGGTAAACTTTTAATTTTGTCGATTTGCATGAATTATAAATCATTATTAATTAACACCACCATTCTTCACATTCGTTGACAACCAAAATTCCTTGTGACAAAACCCAATGGTATCATTTTCAAAAACATTTGAGAGGTAAACTGAATTAAGGACATCTTATCTCTTGCAATAGATAGCCAAACGTCCAAGGATCTTCCCATGTTTTGGCATATGATTCTGCCTTTTCATGCCCTTTTAGATCACAAGGTTCGCTTCTAATGGTTTCTTTTCTCAGTCGATCATATTGTTCACAAGAAAACTCTCTCAATGATGTCGATAGAAATAATTATCTACAACCTTAACATAAACAATAATTATATATATATGTTATAATTAATATTGATATTGAAATTTTATGTTATATTTAGAGGGAGGTTTGTGCACTTTCTAAGAATGGGTCTAGATTTAAAGGACTTTGTGACTTGCAATGTTGCAGTTATTTCTAGGCACTTTTAGAGGTTGGCACTTGGCAGTAGCACCAGCAACTCAATCTTAGGGTTAAAGTGAGTGTTTCTCTTTAAGCTGGCATAAGTGATGGAAGTTCCTTCTAAGCCTTCACATATCTTTGGCATCCCAGGGAATTTTATGGTAAGAGTGGGTTCAACCTTGACGCAAAATACAGGTTGGTTCCTTGCAAACTCCTTTGAGTGTTATGATTCAATGTGAGTTTTGGGGTTGGCCACATCCAAGTTTGGAACACAAACTAGCTTCTTTGTTTATACAGTGGACTTCCCTCCCACTCTCACCTCTTTAGGAGATAAATGGTGATGGTCTCATGCCACAAATGGAGAGTATTCAATCCATAGTACTTATGAAGCCCTCTCCCCCATAAACATGTAGAGGAGTGGCATAGACTAGTGTGGTTCTAACTTCATCCCAAGATACTCCTTTATTACTTTTCCATAATGAACTGTCAACTTAGTGATAGGGATAAACGCTGCGAAAAACTATCACGATGTTTTGTGCATGTACAGTGACAAAGGGTATATTTGATTCCTTGCTATTGAAATGTGACTTGCATTATGTGGATAGGGATTAACGCCTTTCATAATGCATATCTATTATATCCGATTGGAGAGAAATATTAGAGTTTTTCAAGAAAAAATCATGGACACTCTTCTGGTTCTCAATAGCATTATTAGAGTTGTGAGAGAAAGCTGGTTATGGTATGTTCTTAAACAGCAGGAATAAGCAAAACACTCTAGGCTCTATGAGAATTGGGGGCATTGAACTTCCTTTAAATATAGTTGAATTTATAGTGAGGTAGTTTGCTACACTATTAGAGTAGAGTTAGTTATTATTCTTTTGTGAAAAAGGGTTTTTCTGAGTGAAGGAATTTTTTCCTTACACTAAAAAATAATGAGAGCAGAAAAAATAAACATGAAAGTGAGTAATTTTCACTGGCTTGTATTCAATGAATCTTACAGTTCACAATTTGGCTTGTATTTATAGGTTTGTAATACAACCAAATTCTTGAAATACATAAAAAATAAATGGAATATTCTTCGAAATTGAGCTTATCTTCTAAGATTTGCTTCATCTTTTAGATGAATGACTGAACCTTACTTATCAGTATTAACAACTTTTTAAATTTGGATCGTTGGATGTAACGTGATGAATTAGGCGGTTATGATGAACGTTTCAACTTTGCCACGGTGGTAATTTATCTTCCTGCCTTGATTGGCTTTTTTGACTTACGTGGCTTCCTATATAACTTTTATACATCGAAAAGTTGACTAGGCCAGTAATTTCAGATCAGTTTCTTCAGATCTGCTAACATGGAAAATTCAACTATTCTCATCATACTTTCGTGGTATCCGTTTTAATTATCTTTCTTCTTTGCTGACGTGGTTGAATACCAAAAATTTTACCTGTTCATTTGCCCCCATTACACTTGATGAAGTCTCTCTTCATTCAGGTGTAATGATTCGATTCCTTAATTTTCAATACTAGATTTATGGGGCACCACGGCTTTTTAGAGCAGCCCTTTTATGAATAATCTTCTAACAATTTTTTTATCCTTTCCACTTTTATTCTTCTTTTATTTTTTGGGACATGTGATAGTAATGACCTGCAAAAGTTAACAACAAATTAAATAATAGTTACCTTACCGAGATGGATGTGTGTTTGATAGCTGCGTTACTTTCTTTTCTGTCATTCCACTATCCTCTTCTCATTAAAGATCTGCTCTGACATTCCATTTTCCCAGTTCTCGTTAAGTATCTATTTTGATGTTCCATTTTCCCGTTCTCGCTAAGTATTTATTCTGACATCCCATTTTCTCGTTCTCGTTAAGTATCTGTTCTGAGGCATCGATTTTCCCGTTCTCGCTCAATATTTGTTCTGATGCTTCGATATTCCCATTCTAGCTAAGTATCTGTTCTGTGGCTTCAATTTTCCCATTCTCGCTCAGTACCTGTTCTGATTCTTTGATTTTCCCGTTCTCGCTAAGTATCTGTTCTGAGGCTTCGATTTTCCCATTCTCGCTAAGTATTTGTTCTGACATCTTGACTCCCCTCATTTTTTTCTTTTGTCATTTCTCATTCCCGTACTCAGATTTAATGGCTATTATTTACAGAATATGCCTTCTTTCCAGCTGTTAGCCTCTGAATAGGTATTAGCAGCGACAATCTATTTTTTCTTGTAGACTTTCCTTCAATCGAGTGTGTGTCAGTCATAATTTCTTTTTCCTTAATTAATTTCTATAACTTTTCATGTCCGAAGCCAATATAAATTCTTCTTTTCCCTTTCATTTTATTCACTTTCTTCCCTTCTTTTGTCTTCTCTACTTCTCTTTTCTTTTCCGTTAGTAATTCCAGTAGCCATGAATCAGAGTGGAGTTGAATTTAAACCTACTATTCCTCGAGTTAGAAATTCGGTGAAGCTTTGCCAGTTTTTTTCTATCTTTCATGATGCATTTCCTTCTGATGTTGTAGTTGGTTTAGGCGAGAGCAGGCACCCAGGTCATCCTTGTAGGCCTCATACTAGATAACTTTAAGTTCAATGTACATTGCTCTGGGCCTTTGACTTTCTTTCTCCCCATTTTCCAAGAATTCTTCCACCGGTGTGCCCTTAGCCTTCTCAATTTACTCCTAGCACCTATAGGATCCTTCTTGATTTTGAGGCTTTGAATAGGAGATTTGGTTTGGATTTAGGAGTCGATGAATTGAGATGTTGTTATGTAATTAAACCTAAGGTTACTATCTTTCTTATCAGACTTCAGAAAAGAGAGGGCCAATGGTGACCAACATACCCCCAGGTGACAAAAATTGGGAGATGGATATCCTTGTGATTGGTGGAAATTGGGACGGTGATGGCCGCTGGAGAATTCTCAGGAACTGGGGGACTTTTAGTAAGTAGCCAGAGCCTCATTTCCTAGTCATGTTTCTCTTTAAGTTTACCATTGTTACTCATTTTTTCTTCCTCCTCTTTTATATGCTGATTCTCTCTTTTCCTGCAGATAAACCTAAGAACAGGAAGCCTTACATAGCCTAGGAGACTGAAGAGAAATCAATCTTCACCTTCCGTTGCCGGCACAGAAAGTGGTCTGAGCTCCTAGACCCGCGCGGTGATGTCACGGTTGTCTACTCTCAGCCCTCGAGTTCAGTTGCGCCACTCAGTCGGGCCATTGTCCATTCTGCCGCAAGATCTTCCCATTGTTTCTCCTTCAGTTCTGTCTTCCACATTTGCCCCATCGTCTTCTTCCTTTCCAGCGAGAGATTCGTGTGTCTATTTTGGCCACTTTTCTCCCAACATTTCTGGTTCTAATTCTTCAAAGGAAAACACTTTACTTCAGAGAGTGAGAAAATATCAGTATGTCGAAATGAATTCATATTATGGTGGATGAAATTGGGAGGCGAACTCGCTGTAGATCTGACGAGACCAGCTCTTCAAGGGATCCTCCCGTTTTAGATGTTCCTTTAGTTCAGGGTGAGGATTTACCCCCCCCCCCCCNCCCCCCCCCAAGTTCTGCTCCTCCTCCTCCTCCCCTTGATGTTCCTACTCCACTTCTACGAGCCGCTAGTCAAGATCTTACTTCTACATCTCAGGAGCAGCAGGAGGTTCTGATCCTTGACGGTTTAGAAAATTCGCTGATATACCAGCAATAGTCTTCTTTTTAGATGATGTTCAGTCTTCTCACGTTGTCGCCCGCAGGATTATTTTTTAGGCTGATTCAGTTAGAACTGGCAACTCTGGGGTTGGCGACCTCATTTCTTCTCTTAGTCACGACTTAGTCAGAGTACGGTTCTTTGTCCTTTTCCTTCTTCTTAATTATTCACTTACCTTTTTCTTACTATTTTTGTTTCTCTTCAGGCCATTATTCACCATAATGCTCTCTAAAAGCATCATACTGCTCGAGATTTGACGTTGCAGAAGATCCAAAGAGATGTTGCTCATTCTGTTGGCATCATTGAAGGTCTTCATGAAGAAGTTGCTCAATTAAAAGAGTCAAAGATTGTGTTTGATGAGACAATGAAGAAGCAAGCGGTAGAAGTTGATGGGGCTAAGGCAGAGATTCTGAGTTTGATAGAATCTCTAGGGGCTGAGAATAAGGAATTGAAGACTACTAAGGAGTCTCTGGCAGATGTTGAGGCAAGCAAAGCTAAAGCTCTGGAACAGAAAGAGAAAGAGGTTGGAGAAGAATATCAGGCTCTTTTTTATGAAGCTGATTAGGTAATCTATAGTGTGGGTTACAAAGATGGCTCAATGAAGGCCCTTCCAAGAAAACCCCACTACGATGTTCATATTGATGAGCAAAGTGAAGCCACCACTTCTGTAGGCTAAGCTGAAATCAACGCTTTTGGAGTTGCTGATGATACTTCCCTTGCAAGAGATCTCCTCTAGGGTTCAGAATGAGGATATTGATTCTCTTTAGATTCTTTTTGTTTGAATTATAACTTTTTTTAGTAATTTTCCTTTTCATCAATGTAGAAGCTTTTTCAGATTCCTTGATTATTATCTTACTCTGAAGCTATATCTATTAAAAATTTTACCTCATAGACGTCCATGTGTATTTCTTTTCTAGTCTTGAAGTGAGGTAGCAACTTTTTAAACTTTCTTTTTCTTAGCAGGTCTCTTTCGTTTTGCTTTTCCACTAAAGAATTTTTGCTCTGACGTTCTTTCCTTAATTTTCTTTTTCCTTTTCTGCTATGAGATTCACACTTCCGTCCTTCTTTTCTACTCTGAAGTTCTTATTATTTTTTTTCCTGAAGTGCTGAAGATCCTCTGTTCTTGGCATTCTGGTTTAAGCTTTCTAGTTTGAGCTCAGCTCCTGAAGCTTTTCTGTTATGAATTTCTAACTTCTTTTCTGTTCTAAATTTCTGACTGTTCTAAGCTCTCTTGTCTGAGTTAATCTCTTCTTTCTTATCTGAGCTCAGCTCTCCTTTCTGGTCTGAGCTCAGCTCTCCTTTCTCGACTTCAATTCCTTTTGAGACTAGGACTTATAAATTGCCCCTCCCAAGGACTTACGCCTTTAGTTCATTCTGAGAGTAGAACTTATGAATTGTCCATTCCAAGGACTTATGTCCTTAGTTCATTCTGAGAGTAGGACTTATGAATTTCTCCTTCCAATACCTTATGCCCTTAGTTCATTCTCAGAGTAGGATTTATGAATTGCCCATCCCAAAGACTTACGCCCTTAGGTCCTTCTAAGAGTAGGACTTATGAATTGCCCATCCCAATAACTTACGTCCTTAGTTCCTTCTGAGAATAGTACTTATGAATTTCCCCTCCCAAGGACTTACGCCCTTAGTTCCTTAATGTGCTTTCTTGGTAGAAGAGTTAAAGGGTTGACACCAGAGATTTTTATGTGAAAAACCCTTGCGGGAAAAAACCACGGGAAAATATTCACTATAAAATTAAAATTATACAAAGTACTTCTTTAAATGAAATGTATTCCATGGTTTTGCCAAGTCTGCTCTTTCCTCCATCTTCAAGTAATAATATATGGTTCCTCCTACGCCACTGATCATGTATGGTCCTTCCCAAATTGGCCCAAACTTCCTTTCTGATTGAAAAACTTTACTTAGGACTAGATCTCCTTTTGGAATTCTCATTTCTTCATTCTTTTCTAAAAATAGGATCTTATTTTCTGATTATAATGCACTACTCAAAATAGGGCATCCTCTCTACGTTCCTCCAATTGATCAAGACTTCTTCTGAGGAGTTTATCATTATGTTGCTCATTCAATTATGACCTCACTGTTGGGCTTCCAATTTTGACAGGAATTATAGCTTCTGCCCCGCATGCTAAGGCGAACGGTGTTTCTCCATTGGCTTCTCTAGGAGTAGTTCTATATGCCCAAAGTACGGCTGGTAGTTCCTATACTCATTTTCCTTTTGAAGACACTAGTCGCTTCCTCATCCTGTCGACTATGATACGATTCGATCTCTCAGCTTGTCTGTTTCTTTATGGATAGTATGGAGTAGAGAAACGTTTGGGGGTGTGTACGGGATGGGACGGGATGGTTTTTTAGCATTTTTGTCCCGTCCCGATCGGGACAGAATACTTTTTTTTAAGTCTTGTCTTGTCCCATGTTGAGGGGAAATCCCGAGCGGGCAAGACGGGGGTTAGGACGAGTACTTTGGATAAAATATTTAAAGGTTAAAAATTAAAATTGGTTTAAAGTTCAAAAGATTAAAAGGTTAAAAATTCAAAAAATTAGGGGATTAAAATTAAAAAATTAAAGGTTAAAATTAAAAAATTAAAGGTCAAAATTTAAAAAAAAAAACAAATGTTGGGCTGTTTATGAAAAATTGAGCTGGGACAAAATTATTTTGTCCCGTTCCATCCCGCTCGGTTCGGGACGGTTTTTCAGAACGGGATAGGTTTTTCAGGACGGTTGCGCACCCCTAGAAACGATTGGTGACTTTTAGTCCTTCGTAAAAGCTTTTAACAATTCTTCCTGTGAGCTGCAATCCATTATTTGAGACCAATATCTTGGGTATTTTATATCTACATAGTATGCTTTCCACAAAACCCTTTGACTTCTTCTCAGATTCTCACGAAACCCTCCGCTTCTATCCGTTTGGTGAAGTAGTCTGTGGCCACTAGCAAAAAGTGCTTTTGAGCTGGTGCCACAGGGAGCGTACCAATGATGTTGAGTACCCACTACATTAAAGGCCATGGGCTTGCCGCTTTGTTCAGTTCTCCCCGAGCCATTCTGGTGACTAGGGCAAATCATTGGCATTTATCACATTTCTTTACATATTGCTCGGTATCTCGATGCATTCCAGGCCAGTAATATCCCTCATTTAAGATTTTATGAGATCTTCCTCCAGTGTGGTTCTTGCATATTCCTTCATGAATTTCGGCTCATACATACTGTGCTTCTTTCTCCTTCAAACATTTTAAGTACGCTCCTGAAAATAGATTTTCTATATAATAATTCATTTATTAATGTGTACATTGCACTTTGTTGCTGGACTTTTTTGCAAGGACTGTATCTTCAGGGAGTATTTCATTTTCAAGGTAGAAGATTAAATCATGTTGCCAGTTGGGTTTCTTTCTGATTTCTACTTCAGCAACGTTATTCGATGAGAGTCAAACGCTTGGTTTTTCCAAGAATTCCACATGCACATTATTTTATGCGAGAATCATAAAGATGATCCTAAATTCACTAGCGCATCTACGTGTCCATTCTCATCTCTCAAGATTTGTTGAATCTCATAGCTTTTTAAACAAGTTCAGTAGTTTTTTATCTGATGTAAATAACTTATCATTCTCTCATCTTTAGCTGCGTATTCTCCTGTGACCTGCTTGAGAATTAACATGGAATCACGAAATATTTTCACGTCAGTTACCTTATATTCCCATAATGAAGCTACTCCAGTTATTAGTGCTTCTCATTATTCGATGCATTAAATCCTAAGGAGATAGAATGCTCTAACGTCTCTCCAAATGGGATTTGCACCACTACTCCAGCTCATGCTCCCTTATTGTTGGAAGATCCGTTCTTAATTTCTATAGGCAGTTCTGGATTAATTATTTCTCTGGTGAAGTCTGCGATGAAATCTACCAACACTTGCCCCTTGAATTTATGGGCGCATAATAGATCTCATATTAGCTTAGTTCAATTGCCCATTTTTCCATTCTTTCGCTTACCTCCGGGGAGTGTAGTAGACTTTTAACAGGCATGTCCGTCAATACCTTAATATTGTGTCCTTGAAAATAAGGTCTCAGCTTCCTAGCAGCAGTCACGATTGCCAGTACTATTTTTTTCATCCTTTTATACCTTGTCTCAACCGCTACCAAGCTTTTGCTGATGAAGTATATGAGCTTCTTTTATTTTCTTCTTCCCTAATGAGTACGACACTTACAGTTGTTTATGAAACTATAACATATAAGAGGAGTTGCTCACTAGGCATTGGTTTTGAGAGTAGTGGGGGAGTTATTAAGTATTCTTTGATTCTGTTTAAGGCCTTTTCACACTCTTCATCTCATCTATCTATAGAGCTCTTCCTCAGTTTATCAAAGAATGGCTTGCATTTATCTATCGATCTGGAAATAAATCTATTGAGCGTCGCGAGTCTTTCAGTTAGTCCTTGAATTTCTTTTTTATTCCTTGATGACTTCATCTCCATTATAACCTTCATATGATCTAGGTTAACTTCTATCCCTTGCTGGGTTATTAAGTGGGCGAGGAACTTCCCTGCAGCGACACTAAAAGCGCACTTCACCGGATTCAACCTCATTGAGTTTTTTCTTATAACTGAGAAAGCCTCCTCGGGATCTTGGATATGGTTTTCTCATTTTTTACTTTTCACCAACATGTCGTCTACATATACCTTCATATTTCTTCCGATTTGATCATGAAATACTTTGTTCACCAACCTCTGGTATGTAGCTCCTGCATTTTTCAACCCAAAGGGCATTACCTTTTAACAATAGATGCCATATTCAGTAATAAAAGAAGTCTTTTCTTGGTCAGGTTGGAACAATTTCACTTGGTTATATCTAGAGTAGGCGTCTGTAAAGCTAAAGAGCTTATGTCCAGATGTGGCGTTTACCATTTGATCAATCCTGGGCAACGGATAGTCATCCTTTGGACAAGCTTTATTTAGGTCGGTGAAGTCCACACAGATTCTCCATTTACCATTCTTTTTTCGTACTATCACCATACTGGTCAGCCACTCCAGATAGTCAACTTCACTAATGAATCATGCATTTAGTAGCTTATCTACCTCTTCCTTTACCGCTTTATTCCGTTCTGGTGTAAAACTCATATTCTTCTATTTTACTGGTTCTACTGATGGATCTATGTTCAGCCTGTGGCATATGATCTCTTCTAAATTTTTTGGCATTTCCTGTGTAGTTATGGCAAAAACATCTTTGTTCCTTCGTAGAAAGTTAATCAACTTGTCTTTCTTTTCTTGCTTGAGACGGGTGCCAGAGTTCATCATTTTTTATGTTCCTTATTATAAGCACGCCAACTTTGTCTGTTTCCCCGCCTCGTACATTGGGTCGTCTGACCCGTCGTCCTTTGATTGTTATTGAATTACTTCATTTAGCTGTCTGGGGTCTGCTTTTTCTGTACACCTTTTCTTTACAGACTCCAATGCAGTCACAGAACACATATGGTTAGAAGATTGGTCTCCTTCGATGGTCTTGATTCCTTCCGGTAAGAAGTACTTTAATACTTTTTGACGGTACTACCTTTATCTTATGCAGCCACGTTCTTCCCAAAATAGCGTTGTACGGGGATGAAGTATCCATAATCACAAACTCAGTCATATGCTTAAAAGTTCCAGCTCTTACAAGGAGATAAGGGTCCCTTATGAGTAACTGATAGCTCTATTAAAACCTATCAACGGTTGCGAGGTCCCTTGTAGCTTCTGCTCTCCCATTGACATCTTTTCTAATGTGGTCTGGTACAGTACATTAATCTCACTTCTATCATCTACCAGAACTATTCTCAAGAGGTAATTACCTACTTGTATCGAGATGAAAAGCGTATCATTATGGTGTCCGTTGTGTTCGAGATCTAGATCATCAAATATCAGTGGGAGATTCCCATTGTCAGGTGAACCATTCTCCATGCGCTTCTCCAACATTGGTTTCTTACAGTATTGTTTCCTTGCAGTACTGTTTCCTTTCCTTCCTTGTTGTTCCTTCCTACTCCGTTAGTGAATGATATTGTTGACAATGCAAAAGGGTTATTTCCCGTTGTCACGCTTTTCATCGCCACGTTCTTTCTCTACCTCCTGCTTTTGCTCTTCTCTTTTCATAAATTGACGCATCCATCTTTTATAAGCTCTTCAATATAATCTTTGAGTTAGAATCAATCTCTGGTTTAATGTCTGTTGCTTCTGTGAAAAGAACACTATTTATCCTTTTTGTAATTTGGTTCTTTTGTAAGTGGCGCTGGCCTTTTCAACCATAACTTTATCTTTAATCTGTTCAATGATCTGATTTACTGGGAGGGTCAATGGCGTGTAGACTTTATCCCTTAAATGTACCCTACTCAAGTCTTATTTTTAGTACTTTTTTGTTTCCTGTTTTCCACCCCTTTCGTCCGTTTTATCTGTTCTCTTCTTTTTTTATCTGGAATTCCGTTCTCGCTTCTGCGATTCTTCCTTTTTTTCATTCATTTCCTTTCAACAAAATCTTCTTGTCTTCTTCCAATGTAATATTACTCTAAGCCCATTGGAAAGTATCTGCCATAGATAATAAAGGTTTTGTTTTGGACAAGTCTTCAAACAAGGGTGAGTTTGGTCCTAATCCTCTTCTAAAAACTAGTCTAGCCGTCCGATCATCACAGTTTTCAACCTTCATCATTTCGTCTTTGAATCTGTGGATGAACTCTCGTAAAGATTCTCTTTCCTTGATCGTGATCGTGAGAAGGACTCTGTGTTTTTCATTACTGCTTGATATGTGGAGTACTATTCTAGAAAGACAGAAGATTTAACAGCAAAGTTAGTAATCGAATGGATAGGGAGCGAATGATACCATTTTAAAGTCATTCCATCCGTACTGGTTGGGAACATTCTGCACATTAATTCATGATCATGCTGATATAGTGCCATTTTCTATCTAAAACGACATAGATGATTGACCAGATCTGTTTTCCCATCATAACACTTCAACTTTGAAGCCACAAATTTCTTGGGTACAAGAGCCACCAGAATTTCTAGGCTCAATGGGGTATGGGTAAGAGATTCAAGGTCTCTTTTTCTAATACTCCCTAGGTTCCTCATCTCCAGCATCTTTCGTTCCAGTAATTCTTCTATAGCTTCCTTAGTGATAACTCTGGGCTGGTGCATCTCTTCCGCAACCTCATTTTCTCAGTTTTGAGACTGAATTTCCCCTTCTTCTCGTTGCACGTTCCTGCTGTTCTCGTGATTTTCCTATTTTTCCTCTCTCATGTTATTCTTCGAACGGATGTCCTGTTCTTCATTATTTGCTCTTTGGCTAACCTCAGCACGCATCCAAGCCATCTCTTGTTGAAGAGCATGGATCTTTTCTTGCATAGCTCTCCAGGCATGGTGCTACGTTTCGTTCTTCCATCTTTTGCATCCTAGTCAGAATTGTCTTGAATATCTCCGTTGGTGGGGTCGATTGATCTGTTTGGTCATTAGTGTTCCGACTTCATTGTCTTCATTATGGGCTGCGTTGGATTTAGGTCTAGGCATGTTTAGTGTTTTTATGGGTTTCTCAAGCGTTTTTTCTCGTCTCTCAACGAGAGCACAAAAAATGTAAAGGAATTGTTTTACACTAGAAAATAATGAGAGCAGATAAAATAAATATGAAAATGAGTAATTTTCACTGGCTTATATTCAATGAATCTTTTAGTTCCCAGTTTGGCCTGTATTTATAGGCTTGTAATACAACCAAGTTCCCGAAATACATCCAGAATAAATGAAATATTCTTCGAGATTGAGCTTATCCTCTAATATTTGCTTCATTTTTTAGATAAATGACTAAGCTTTGCTTATCAGTATTAATAACTTTTTAAATTTAGATCGTTGGATGTGATGTGGTGAATTAGGCGTTCATGATGTTCATTGTCATCTTTGCCATGATGGTAATTTTTCTTCCTACCTTGATTGGCTTCTTTGGTTTACGTGATTTTTCATATAACTTTTATACTTCGACTATTTGACTAGGCCAGTAATTCTAGATCAGCTTCATCAGATCTATCAATATAATAAATTTAACTATTCTCATCATGCTTTCGTGGTACCCGCTTTAGTTATCTTTCTTTTCTACTGACGTGATTGAGTAGAGAAAATTATTTCTGTTCACTAAGTCTGTCCTTGTAATGTCGTAATCTTTTGGTTATAATATATTTGCCTATAGTAACAAAAAGATTGAGTATTTAATTGCGAAAACTTTAAAATGTGTAGAAACTAAAATTAGACAAAATAAACTAAACTGTGCGCCTGAGAAAAATAAACTCAAATTTAAAACCCTAACCCAATTAATGTTTGCAAATAAACTATGTGCCTGAGAAATGTCTAAATAAGTGATACTGGTTACCTTTCCACCTAACAATATATAGTTTTTAATGAATTAATGATTATTAGCGACAAATGAACACTCTTTATTGAGCATAATTATTAATAAAAGAAGTGTTTGTACTAGCAATTATAATACATGGACCAAAAAATCTACTAAAATGCAAAAAAAAGACTGATAAATATTAGAAGGTATATGATTAAAAACAAAAATAAAAAATTTAAATAGCTATTTCATAAATAATTGTTCAATCTTTCACCGAAAAAGAAAGTCAGGCTCGGTTTGATGCATGTCTGCTGGTACAACTCATCAATCACAAATTCATAGACTATTCGACCTACCTCCAAGATATTGTGATTTATTATTAAAAATAATTAAACCAAAAAGACTATATATTTATATAATTTTTTTTCTGTTTATTTAGTATCTTAGACTAATTGATTCAACAAAAAGTATATAAATGATTGACATTACTTTTCCTTGACAAATAATTATAAATGTCATCAAATTCTTGAGATTCAAACTCAGATCGCCTCCCCTTCAAAAATAATTGAATCAGATAAAACCTATCTTAATGTATATGTATGTATAAGATAAGAGATTCTATTTAGTTTGGCCTTCACAGTGATATTTCGGCAAATATCTTAGAAATAATAATATTTTTGTTGAAATCAAGATTTGATAGTTTGTTTCGATAGAGATAATATGTGACTTCTAACGAGTAGGCAATGGCTTAAGAGATAAAGTATAATATTAAAATAGGAAAGAGACTTCTATTCCAAGAAGGCCTATGTTTGCTATTAAGATGATTTCTCCCTGCGATGAATGTGATTTTCAAACTAATCTGTTGACTCTAATCAATCGAGGAGTGATGACTTTTATCTAAAATAATTATGTTTTCAATGTATGATTTCATATATGTTGAGTTTAGAGTTGGGTCTACTGATCAGATTTCAGTTATATTCTTAGTATTAGGTATTCAATGATGATGACAATGATATAGCTGTGAATGTTGATAAATTGGTAGAACTATCTTAAACATATTGTTTTGTTATTTTTTTATGTTTTTGTTACAACAATATCAAATGTTCGATACATAAACCTTAATATTATTTTGTATGTTTGATGGGCAGTGCTCTTAATGATTTTCTTATATGTAAATTTCAAAATATAACTTTTCTTTAATTTTTTTATCAAAAACTATAAATAATAAATCTTGTGGATAGTTTCATTCATTTCTAATCTTCTCCATTTTATTTTGTTGCTCGTACAAAGCTCTATTTATATGTGCATTTCATTGGCTTTCTACCCATTTAATTACTTTTAATTTTCATAATTCAGTTTCCGCCTGGTGCTAAAAAAAGAATGTAATATAGCTATGTATGAATTTAATTTTCTTCATTCTAATTGTTTTTATTTGATCACATAACACCAACTGTAAACTAGAAAAATTGAACAATTTATTTGAAAACAAAAAAAAAAAAGAATAAAAGTAAGCAAGATTAATTATATTTGAACAGCTAAAAAATACTAGTTGCCACGTGGACAAGATGGACATATTGAGAGCTCGCAGAAACCGGTAGAAAAGCATAAACGAGTTATGGGCTGAAGTCGCGAGACACCTTAAGAACGGGGCTAGCACCTCAAGAACCGAGATCATCATCTCAAGAATGGGGCCAGCACCTCAAGAACGAGAAAGAACATCAGAACAGAAAAGATTGACTAGTTAACAGGAGCGGACGAAAAGGGGTTCAGATCGGCAGTCAACTGGCTGTGATTAATTGGCGGCTGAGCGAGACAGATGGTGAATGGGAAAGGGAAAGAGGCTCATGTCAAGCAGAATGATCCCCACGAACAGGTGCAATCCCTAGACATAATGAGTGCCTCCTTTTATATTGTCATTTTAATCAACTTATGCAATTTGGGAAGCCTAACCAATTTATTAAATGAAAGGGGGGCATTCAATACAAACTCAAGCACATATAATTTAATTCAGAGTGTTTTACTCATTACAATCTCTTATTCCTGAACTCTCTCTCACATTAATACTTATATAAATCTATCTTTATCAAGACTTTTCCCTTCAATCCTTAATTTGCCGAAAAATCCTTCACATTTTGCTGCTCTTGTTGAGAGTTGAGAGAAAATATCAAGAGACTCACCCTACAAAGCCATAAACATGCCTACCAGACCCAACGCAACTCTAAATGGAGACAACAGGTCCAAAAATGAAGATGAGCATACAAGTCTACCAACCCCACCCACATAAATGTTACAGACAATCCTAAACAGGATGCATGAAATGGAACGGATGAGCACTCAAGCAATGCATAATGCATGGTAGAATCTGCAAGAACAAATCAACATGCTACAACAGGAACTCATGAAAAGGCGAGCAGAGGTTAGCCAACGGGTGAATGACGATGAACAGAAAAATGACGATGAACAGGAAACCCACTTCAGGGGCATCATCGAGACAAAAGGCAAGGGGACCGCGAGAACAGTAGAAATACATGACGGGAAGAAGAAATTTAATCATAAAACCTTATGAAGCTACGGGAGAGGCTCGGTAATCCTGAGTCATGTCAAAGGAAGTGATCGAAGAACTGTTTGACCAAAAGATGATGGAGATAACGAATCTCGGGAGTACGAGAAAAACTGACCTCGAATCTCTTATCGGGACGCTGTTAGGCCCAAAAGTCCTGGCAGCACCCGTACAAAAAAAAATTCGTTGTGCCCAGGTTCAAATGTTAGAAAGGAAAGTCAGATCCAGTAGACCACCTTTGACAATTCAAACAAGACATGGCACTGTACCAACACGATGAAAAGTTGATATGCAGAATGCTCCCCACCAGTTTAGACGGGACGACTTTGAAGTGGTCCCACTCCTCACCAATGTGCTCGATCACGAGCTTCGCTATCATGTCCTCCATTTTCATAGAACAATACTCAATGTATCGTACCGTCATGGAATACTCGAAACACCATATGACAATCTCTACCAAGGAAGGGGAGTCCCTATGGAAATACACCCATCGCTTCAAAGATGAAATGGTCAAGGTCAAGAACTGCGGTGACCATTTCGCCAGACTGGCCTTCTGAAGAGGTCTAGACCTGGAGTCACCCTTTTTTGAGGACCTGTTCAAGGTTAAGCCTATTTCTATGGAGGAGGTTTTCCAATGGGTGCAGGCCCATATTAGCTTGTAGGAAGAGAATATGAGAATGCGAAGAACAGTTGAACGGAAAAAAGAAGAATCCCGGAAGCGGGAAAGAAGTGTAAGACCTGAAGGAGGAAGCATGATGAAACAGAAAGAACGAATGGGAGGAAAATCCAACAAGACAGGAATGCACACCGGAGGCGAGATTTTGACAAAGTCCACATAAGGGACAAAGTCTACACACCATTGACCATCCCGGTCAACCAAATACTAGAAACAATTAAAGACAAACCTTGGCTGAAAAGACGGGCCCTATTCACCAAGAAACCTAGTTACAAAGATAAAGATAAATATTGTTCCTATAATAAGAGCAACGAGCATTACACGCGAGACTGTTTTCAGCTCAAAGTCTAAATTGAGCAGCTAATCAAAGAAGGATACCTTAGCCAATTTGTAAAAAAAAAAGATTAACAGAGATGCGGGACTAGGAAAGATAGTTGAGAAGAGGACATTAGGGATAAGGGAAAGCAGCCCCTTTGCATCGTCGACACAGTTATAGCATTAATCAAATAAGAGGGGACAACAAGAAAGGAAGGGAAGATATACTGTAAGCACCCAACGTTAGAAAGACATTAGTTGAAGTCCTCAAATGACAACGGGGATTCACTTCTAGTGTTCAACGACTCCGATCTAGAACATGACGGACACCACAATAATGCCCTTGTCATTTCAATACAAGTTGGTAAATACTTGTTGAGGAGGATCTTGGTGGATGATGGAAGTGAAGTGAACATCTTATACCTAGAGACCATGGAGAAAATGTCCATGGGAGGATAAAAGTTACAAGGGACTTCGCAGCCGTTGATCGGTTTCAACGGAGCCATCAGCTACTCAGAAGGAACTCTGACTCTCCCAGTGAGCGCAGATTTGTTTAACCATATGACCCAGCTGATGGTACTGGGAACAACTTCCCCATCAATGTAATTCTAGGGAAAACCTGACTCCACGAAATGAAGGCTGTACCCTCAATATTTTACCAAATGTTGAAGTACCCATCACCAGAACGAGTGAAAACAATAAGAGGAGACCAGGCCGCGGCACGAATCTTTTCAATGACCGCTTTTTAATCTGCTAAGAAAAATGTTACAAAGAAGGTCGAAGGAAAAAGACTCGCGGATCTATAGCAATCACATGAAAACGGGCAAGACAGCTTGAGATACGATGTGGAAGAAGAAATGGAGCCCATATGTTTGGATGAAGAGACCCAGAAAATAACCACCGTTAGAGCTCGACTCGAGGAAAATGAGAAAAAGAAGTTGATAGAATATCTAAGGGAAACAGAGATATATTTACATCGATAACATAGAAGATGCTCGGTATACCAGAAGCGATCATCTACCACAGATTGAACAGGAATCCCACTATGAAACCTCTGAAATAAAGGAAGAGAAGCTTCGCTCCTGAATGGAATCAAGCGATCAAAGAGGAGGTTGAAAATCTCTTGGCAGCGGACTTCAACAGAGAAGGAAACTACCCTGAATGGCTAGCTAACGTAGTAATAGTACAAAAGAATAACGGGAAGTCGGGGATCTGCGTCGACTTCACTAACTTAAACAAGGCATGCCCCAAAGATAAATACCCACTACCAAGGATAGATCAAATGGTAGACGCCACTCCGGGGCACAAACTTTCTAGTTTCATGGATGATTACTTAGGTTACAATCAGGTGAAAATGTTCCAACCCGATCAGGAAAAAACCTATTTCATTACTGAGTACGGCGTTTATTGCTACAAAGTCATGCCTTTTGGTCTAAAGAATACGTGTGCCACCTATCAAAAACTGGTGAACAAAATCTTTCGTGAGCAGATAAGAAAGAATATGGAAGTCTATATCGATGACATGCTAGTTAAAATTAAGAAGCGAGAAGACCACATTTAGGATCTTGAAGAAGTTTTCCCTGTTAAGGTGAAATTCTATGAAGCAGAACCCTGAGAAGTGCACTTTTGGAGTGGCGGCGGGAAAGTTCCTTGGACACCTAATTACACAACGAGAATTGAAGTAAACCTAGACCAGGTAAAGGCGATCATAGAAATGAGGTCCCCGTGGAACCTCGAAGAAATCCAAGGGTTAGCGAGAAGATCGGCCGCCTTAAACAGGTTCATCTCCTGATCGCCAGACAGATGCAAACCTTTCTTACGGAAAAACTTTGCGAGCGGCTGGAATGAAGACTACAAAGAAGTCTTTGCCAAAGTTAAAGAGTACCTAAAGGCTCCCCCCTTACACTCTAAACCTACTCCTAGTGAACAACTTCTGTTATACGTAGTCGTCTCTGCGGGAGAAGCCAGTGCAGTGCTCATCAAAGAAGAGGAAAGGAAACAGAAACCTATATACTTCGAGAGCAAAAGTCTTGTAGCATCAGAGACAAGATACAAACGAATGGGGAAACTAGTACTGGCCATTATAAGTGTGGCACAAAAACTAAGGCCTTATTTCTAAGCCCACAACATTAAGGTATTAAATGATTCTCCCACTAAAAGCATTCTACACTCGACAGAGGCAAGTGGGAGAATAGCAAAATGGTCAATTGAGCTAAGCCAATACGACATCGGTTACGAGCCTCAGACTTTAATAAAAGGGCAAAAGTTAGCAGATTTTGTAGCAGACTTTACAAAAGGGAAGTTGAACAGGAAACCCATCGAACGGGAGAAGATGGAACTTGGAAACTCTTTGTTGATGGTGCTTCAAATAGTAGAGGAGCGGGAGCAAAGGTGGTAGTACAAACTCTCTTTGGAGAAATATTGGAACATTCCATCTCCTTCGAATTCAATGCGTCAAATAATGAAGCTGAGTACGAAGCGATGATCATGAGAGTATCCTTGCTGCGGTAATATGAGGTGACTAATGCTACATTTTTCTAAGATTTCATGTATATTGTGAAATAGGTGACCGGGGAATACATAGCAAAAGATGAACGGTTGGTGAGATATTTACAACGGGTAAAGGATCTCCTTAGCACAATAAAAGAATATGAAATCCAACAAATTTCAAGAACTGAGAACGGGCATGCTGATGCCCTGAAAAATATGGGATCTTCATTACACTTCCTCTACAAATGGAACATCCTCGTAGAAATTCTAAAGAAGCCAAGCACTTTGCTTCCATGGATTAATGAGGCTGATGTAGAAGTTGAACGGGAACCAAGTTGGCAGGACGACATAATCCGCCTACTTGAAGAAACAATGCTTTCTAAGGACAAACTACTTGTCAAAAAGGTTGAACAACAGGATGTCTGGTATACAATGATTAACTGGGTATTATATAAGAAAATGGTTGAAGGACCGGACCTGAAGTGTCTACCAGAAAAGGAGGCTCAGTATGTGTTAGCGAAAATTCATGAGAGTATATGCGGAAACCATACTAGAGGAAGATCACTAACACATATAGTTATGAACGAATGATATTACTAGCCCCGATGCATCAGGATGCCAAACAGTATGCGAAAAGATGTGACAAATGACAGCGCTTCGTGCCCATAGCAAAGATGGCCCTCAGAGAACTCAAAACTGTGCCGTTCATACAGTGGGCGTTGGACATTGTTGGGCCATTCCCTATGGCCCCTGCCCAGAAGCATTTTTTATTGGTAGCAACGGATTATTTTACTAAGTGGATTGATGCTGAAGCCTTTACCAGAATTCGTAAGGAATAAGTAAAAGGGTTCCTATGGAAAAACTTGGTGTACGGGTACAAGATCCCCTAGATCTTAGTATCTGACATCGGACTTCAGATCACCAAGATCTTAGTAAAAATTTTTATGAAGATCTAAAGATCACAAATCGCTTATCCACGCCTTACTACCCATAGGGGAACGGGCAAGCAGAAAGATCAAACCGGGTCATACATGACAACCTGAAAAAATGACTGGAGTCCGCCAAAGGTAAATGGGTGGAAGAGCTACTTGTAGTCTTATGGGCATACATAATAACTCACATTAGCATACGGAGCAGAAGCGGTTATTCCCGTAGAAATTGGAAGCTCTACCATCAGATCCGAGCTAAATGAATGATAAAATAGAGAACTCTAAGAAACGGTCTTGATGAACTAGAGGGAAGAAAGGAAGTGACCCTGATCAAAATGGCTTGTTACCATTAGAAAATGAGATATTATTTCCAGAAGAAGGTAAGAAAATGGGAATTCCAAAGCATGAGACTTGGTTCTCAGAAAAAACTTCCAAATGGAAGGGAAGCTCGGGCCGACCTGGGAGGGACCATACATCATCAATAAAATAGGAGCAAGCGGCTATTATCACTTGGAAATGAAGAAAATGAACGGAATCGCAGAAAACCATGGAATGCGATTCATCTAAAAAAATATTTTGTGTAAATAATGTAAGAAATCTGTTATAATGAGACGTATTTTCCCGTGGTTTTTTCTCACAATGGTTTTCCACGTAAAAAAGCTGGCGCCAATCATCTCTTCTCAACAGATTCACTACTAAAAAGGATTTAAGGGAATAAAAAGTTTTTGGAAGGGGTAGTTATAAGTCATACTCTCAGAATGAACTATGGGTATAAAAAGTCTTTGGGAGGGGCAGTTCATAAATCCTACTCCTAGAAGGAACTAAGGGCATAAAAAATCTTTGGGAGGAGCAGTTCATAAGCTCTACTCCCAGAAAGAACTAAGGTTACAAAAAGTCCTTGGGAGGGGCAGTTCATAAGTCTTACTCCCAGAAAAAACTAGAGGCATGAAAAATCCTTGAGCCTTACTTAGAAATAATAATTGAAGAAGGAGAAACCATGGGAGCAGGCGATTTCAACAGGCCCGCTTGCAATAAACGGGGAATAAACAGATGAAAAGTAGAAACGGCCTAAACGGGTAAATATACTCTTGTCGAGGCACCTCGAAAAAATGTCCAACTATTTAAAGGACTAAGTAGTTGATAAATTTACTTAAACTATCTGAAAAGTTAACCATGGAAACTATTAAAAGGGAAAAGTATGTTTTATTGCTTATGGAACTTCACTAAACAGTAGAAAAGGATAGAAAAAATTGGTTGATAAACTTATACTAAGTGTAAGAACGAAAGGAAGTGACAAAGCATATTGAAGAAATGAGTCATTTCATTGAAAAATGAAAAATTACAAAATGATTCCAAAGAAAAAAAGTACAAGACAATGAAAAATGTGAGAAAATAGGAAAAATTTTAAGTCTCTGCGTCCTTGGGAGTAACATCAACAGCCGCTTCAGTGGTGGAAGCGGGAAGCTCAGTCTCAGAATCAACATGATAATTAGGAAGTGGGACCAGTGACATGCTGGGAGATTTATAAATCTTGGAGTCGCGAAACCCGCCGTATAAGCCATCTGCTCATACTCATCAAGCATAGCCTAGTACTCGGCCACAAGACTAGCCTCTCGTTCACGGGACTTAGCCACAACTTCCTCTGCCTCAGCTAGCTTTGCTTCAACAATGAACAAGTTCACCCCGCTTATCTCGGTGATCCTCTCTGCCTCCCGCAATGACCACTCAAGCTTCGACTATTTAGCCATAGTCGCATCTAACTCGAAAGTCAAACGGGCAATGACCCGTTGAAGATCAGTCTCCATCTTCTTAAGATCGTCCCGTTCTAAAAAAATTGACGTCGTAATCCTTGGCAGTCTCCATCACCTTTCTCCTACAACCGGCTATCTCCTCCTCAATAGCATGAATATCCTCTTGTAGCTCATTGTGGTAACTCACAACCTATTAAAAATGTGTTAGTCAAAATTGGAAAGAAATCTACATAAAAAATAAGGATGTAAAAAAAGGCAAAAATGAGAGTACATGCATAAGAGAATGACTCAGGTTGATAACCTTGTAATGGATTGACATCTGGCGGAGTATAGAAGCATCCACATCAGACATAATCCCCATCAAGACCATGTGTGAAGAGTAGGGATCCTTCAAGAAGTTGATGTCAGCGGGCACCGGTGATGACCACATGTGAGGAACGGGGATCCTTCAAGAAGCTGAAATCAGCAGGAACCGGTGGAGCCGCGGGGTATCGTCACCACCTCCAGACACTCATCTCCTCAGACAGATGAGGGGAACCAGAGGAAGGGGAGATTGACTTCTCAGCAAGCGAGGGAGGAGGCACGACAGTCCTATTTGGAATAGGGAAATCCTCATCAACAGGGGCAGGGAGAACAGCAAAGGGGACAGGGAGATCAGGGACAGAGGGAGTAACATCCCCTGAAGCGACATCTGACGATTTGATGTTCCCCATCTTTTGGTGCTTGCCCTTGCCAGGTACCCCCATAAATTACTCCTAAGATGCTTCAACATCTCAAGCTTGTTATACGAAAAATAGAAAATCACGTCATGTTCTTCTACCTCATTTTATGCTGCTTCCCGTTGAGCCTCATGTTCTCTTTCTTCTTGCGTAAACCCCTCTTCTTCCCGCTCTGACTTTGAAGATTCAGAATAATTTGACGAAAAGCAGGGATTGCAACGGGGATGGCCCGAGGCACTTCTGTGGCAGAAGATGAGGGGGCAACGGACTCAGCAACCGGAACAAGTGCGACCACGACTTCGATCTCTTTCCTTGGGTCAAGAAGATCTCTCAAGTCCTGTTCCGGGCAATTACAAGCGTCACGAAGTCGTGCGGATACTACTTTCGGAGTGAAAGATCTCTTTTTCAAAATCTTGTATGCACAAAACAAAAGCAGGATAGTGTTTAGAAAAAGATAAACGCAACAATGAAACGATAAAGTTAAACAATAAAAAACAAGGGGAGCTCCGCCACTTACTGAACTGTCCTAAGATCCAGGGAATGACCTAGCGGCCGTCGCCACCCCAATTTTCACCTACGAGAAAAGTACCATCCTCTCAGCCTTTATAACCACTGGGGAGGTTAGTGACTAGTCCTCCTCGCTTCTCAGTCGGGCGGGGAGCTAAGTAATAGGACAGTCCATGCCTTTTCACCATGTGCACGGCGTGGATCTCATCTACACCTATATTTAAATTATGCCTCATATTGAAGGCTTCAATCCCTAAAAGAATCCTATAAGTACTAAGGTTATATTGGGAAGGGGGAGGTTGTAAGTATTAAAAAAATCTTGAAAAAAATGAGAGAAATGAAGTTTTAAAACTAAGGTTATGTACATCGGGGCTAGAGAAATTTGGTATGGCCTAATAAAATAAGATCTTGGATTCGTAAAAGTGAACCAAAGATAGTCACTCACCCACAACTAGACGCGTGCTAAGAGTATTCATTGCACTTCGACGAGCATCGCCGAAGAGCAATGGGGGCAAATGAACAGGTAAAAAATATTTGTTGCCATGTGGACAAGATGGACCTATTCAGGGCTCACGGAAAGTGGTAGAAAAACAAAAGTGAGGTACGGGCTGAAGTCGCAAGACACCTCAAGAACAAGGCCAACACCTCAAGAACAGATATCATCACCTCAAGAACGGGGTCAGCACCTCAAGTACGGGGTCAGCACCTCAAAAATGGGGAGCATCGCCTTAAGAACGGGCTCAGCACCTCAAGAACGGGAAATATCAACTAGTTAACAAGAGTGAATGAAAGGGGTTCAGATCGGCAGTCAAGTGATTGTGATTAATTAGGTGAGCTGAATTACCTGGATGAGACAGATTGGCAAGCCACCAAGTGGTTGTGACTAATTGGCTCGAAGCCATAAGAAATCATTAAGTGGTTGTGACTGATTGGCTCGAAGCCATAAGAAATCATCAAGTGGCTGTGACTGATTGGTGGCTGAGCGAGACAAATGAAAAATGAGCAAGGGAAATGGGCCCATGCCAAGTAGAATGATTCTCACGAACGGGTGTTAACCCTAGGCATATTGAGTATCTCCTTTTACATTGTTATTTTAATCAACTCCTACAACTTATGATTTCTATATAAGGCCAATGTATTAAATGAAAGATGGGACATTCAATAAAAACTCAAACACATATAATTTAATTAAGAGCATTTTACTTCTTACAATCTCTTATTCTGAATTCTCTCATTAATACTCATATAAATCTATATTTATCAACACGTTTATCTTGAATTTTTTATGAGCAGAAAAAAACATTCAATATTGAGCATCACGCACATCAATGTTTGTACTATTTTGAGTAAATAAGTGCACGTGAGTGGCAATTTCATTAATTGTAAATTTACTGCTGACCCAATAATACATTAAAAAACGAAATTTAATATGTTTTGTCTCTCATATTTGTAAAATCTGTCTGAAACAAACAAATAAATAAAAGTTGTCTCTGAGGGAATATAACAAACATGTGGGTGCTCTATGTTGAGCAGATTTTGCTACTTGGTCCATCAGAAATGGATGTTTAACAACGGATGGATCTCTGCAATTGAAAACAACTGTAGAGGGGAAATTGAATCTCAGCCGTCCAAAAAGATTTTGATGGCTGAGATCAAATGTTAAAAAATTAAAAAAAATAATTTTCCTTCAAATAAAGGTTCATTTAATCTAGACCATCTATATTAGATCGGACAGTCCAGATTTGTCAAACTTATGTGTATGTATATGTAATTAGGACCCAACTGCAGACAATATAAATCCGGTTGACTTATTATTCATTTCAGTAATGACGGGACTCATCTTCCTGTTCGTCATTCGTCTGAATAGGAGGCTGAGCAGTTGGATCTTAACCGCTCGTTTAGAGAATGAGCTATTTATTTATTTTTATATTCAGTATATTTGAATAGTGTATATCTAAGCTAACAGTTCAGATCTACTGAACTACTTCACCTGCTGAGATTCCTCTAACAAAAATGATGTATCATTTCAGTATTTTTAAAAGTGGATTTGAGTTTTTAACAAAATGACAATAAAATATTCAAAGTTGGAATATGTAAAGGTAGATACCAACTAATATAACAATTATATTATTTCATGAATTTTTTTTAGAAGATTATTTCATGGAGTTCATTTCATTAATTTATTTTCTCCTCTTAGTTTACTAGGTCCAAACGTAACCAGCCAATAATACTATCTACAAAATGAAATTAATTTAGTTTTTTTAAGAAACTTGAAATTTTTTTTTTTGTATAAATATCATCAATAACCTAAACATTAACTACTTTTAAAATTAACTGACCAATCAATATAATAAAGAATTATTAGAAAATGACAGGAAAAAACAAATTATAAAGGTAGAGTAAAAGTAAATAGTCACTATTTTTTGTTGCAAAAATGATAAAAATTTTAAAATTCTAACATGAAACCGTCGCTGGTTCGATGTGTTACTAATTCACTCCCATCAGCCACGCATTTTTAGTGCTTTTTACTAATTTTTAGTTATCCGGTCATTTACTTAACTTTTCTTTCAAAATCGAACATTCCTAGAGTTCTCGGTACATTACTTGGTCCAAATTTTAGTCAACAAAAAATGACTCGTAAATTGTAGAATTAATGCAAATTAAAAAATAGAGAGATGGATATGGTTTGCATTCTAATTCTCACATTTTCCATGAGAAAAAAACAATTAAAATTGATGGAGACATTGAAGCATCTATTTATGCATGTGTGCAAATAAAGTGTTGGCTTAATTCAATGGATAACATTTATAAGCTGATCAATTAATTCACATTACATTGACCGAGTCTTAATTAAAGTTATTTACCCAAAAAAGAGTCTTAATTAAAGTCTTATCTTTTAACAAAAAGAAACTTGATTATCCTTTATTTGCTCCTAAAAAAATAAAAACACTTAATTTTATCATAACAATATTGAAAATTATATTGGAAACGATCAATTATTAACATAATTTTGTTATATTTTCTTTTCAGATGATAAACTGAAAAAACAACAAAAAATGATCTCGTATTATTTTTGTTCAATTTAGCATGATTTACAAGAATATTCAAACATAACATAAAAATAAATAAATTGTTTTTCTAGACACGACGTTACAGTAAAATATATGAACCTTGAAATTTTCAGTACTCGAGAAAAGATTAGACTCGAATTCAAGATATATAAGGGTTGTACCGGAGGATTATTTCTCAACAATTGTAAAACCTAAAATTAGACAGGATTGACAGTAAGCACCAATAATCTTGAATTGTGACTTTGAGTATTCAGTCTCAGTCTTCTCTTCCTCTAACTTAGAATTTTCTTATTTATGGCCAAAAGAAAAATATATAACAACCTAAACGACATGTAGGGGCATGGGTCAACTTGTTGAACACACAATAACACATAAGACTAGAAGAATCATGTATGGGACCCAAATACATCACACCCTCACCTCGAAAAGAAAGCAAAAATAGAAACCGCCTCAGCTTCATTTTCTTCATCCTCCTATTTTTTTATTAGGGTTTTCTGACCTTACTTAATAATTGTAGAAAGGAAGTTTAATCATAATCGCTTAAATAGATCTAATGATTCCGATTAGATATTAAAAAGTAACTAAAATAGTGAATTTTTTTGTCATTTTTACTCATGCCAATTTGATATGATCTGGATCATCCAAATCTAATCGGACAGTCTAACAGCATCAAACTGTTGTGTCTGCCATTCGCAAAATCCGGTAAAAAGTGTTTTGGTTTTGTTAAAAACAGAAACATACTTAGATGTTAATCATTGACATATAAGTTATTTAATATAAACAATTTCACGGTCTTAAACAGTGTTCACAGACTAATTGTACCTACTATTTCTTTTTTGAGTCACTATCAACAATGTTGTTCATTCAACAATAAATCTTATATGAATTATAGAGTTACAATACAATCAAATCCGAACAAATAAAATGTTGATTGAAAATAATCGAACTAATCCAACTAAATTTTCGGTTCGATTTTCTGATTCGGCCCTAGTGATAAATAATGAGAAATTATATTTAAGGAATGTCAACACAAAAATGTGAAACTTTCAACATAATTAATAGTTTTCAATTTTTATTACAACAAAAAACTAAAAAACACATCATGAAGATTTAAAATATTAAAAAAATTATATTCCATTCAATTCGAGTTCATATGAAATTATATTATAAAAATAAAAGTAATAGAAAACTTAAGAAACTATCAAAATTTCAAACCAAAAGTGAAGCTTTAAAAAAAAATTCGAGCACAACTGAATTGAAGACCTCTTAATAACAACCAAAGAAACATTTCGAACCAGTTCGTTTTGCTTCGGTAAAAATTTGTTCCTCCCTATGTATTATGTTTGTATGTTTGTAATTGTAACTCCACAAAAATATAAATATTTGTAAAACAATATATAAAATAATAATAATTGATTACACAACAAGTAACAAAACTTCAGATAGGTTTAGAGAAATTTATTTTTTCCTACCCAAAGATATTTCTATAAGAGAAGCATAATTTAACATTTAGTTAATATCACAAACAATGCAATTTATATAATAATTAAATAATTACTGGGGAAATAACAAAGGTTTTGTGTGATGAAATAGCTGTCAAAGCATTAAGTGATGCTATAAAAATTAAAAACATATATATCGGTTAATTAAATTCAACTTTAGTTATAAGAATAAGACAAAAATGGGTAACTAAGGCTTTTTTTTTCTTTTCAGTCTCATCTATGGTTATCAAATCTGATGTGTGTTTTTTTAATATTTATTATAGGGTGTGTATCGTCAATTCGGTCTGATTTTTAACATAAAAATTAGATTGAAATGAAATTTATGATTTTGTCAAAATGAGGATCGAACCGATCAATTATGTGTATATAAACTAGATAGCAAAATAAATCGGACAGTCTGGTCAAGTTTTATGAGCCACCAAAAATTTTTATTTTTATTTTTCAAGAGATTCATCGATGAATCATACATGTTTAAATTTTTTTAAAATTTTTTTATGCATTATAATAAAAACTCACAAATTTAAACGACAACACATAAACTACATGTTAAAGAGAAATGATAGAAATGCAAAATGAGATAAATGTGAGAAAATGAAGAATATATATATATATGAGAGGATGAATCGTCGGTCCGGTCCAAAACGTAAAAAATTTTTACACCGACCGAAAATTTGATATTTTTTAAATCCAAGATCTAACAGTTTATAATTAACTAAAAAATATCAAACCAATCATTTTTTATTTGATGTTTGATCAATTTTTTCACACCCTTAGATAAGGTCATTTGCAAGATTTTTTCAGCTGATTTTTAACCTGTCGTTTCATACTCGTTGCAAATATGTCGTTTCATACTCGTTGCAAATATGTCGTTTTGTCCAACTCTTTGTTAAAACCTAACATTTGTCACATGTGTTGCATGTGCAACCAATCACATGTATACATGTAGCATTAGAGGGTAAGAAAACAAATTTTGGACTGGTTTAGATGGGAAATACGGACCAAATCGGATTTGGTTACACTACACTAGATTCAATTCATTAGGTAATTGGAAAATCATTTTCTACTTTTGACCTCTTAAAAAAATGAAATGAGCTTTCACTATACTAGCTCTCACTCAGCAATATTGAAATTTTTCTTCCTTTAGACCTCCTGAAACTCCTGTAGAAAATCAAACAACTCTGTTGGGAGTCCAAAGAGTCTAAAGTTGATTTAAATTTTATCCTTCAGTCAAATCTAAATAGATTAGAACTAATCCAATCATTTTATATTAAAATATTAATTTTAAAATTTAATTTTTTTTATTTTTTTTTTGTTTTCCTGTACAGAGTTTGGTTTGTTTATGTCTACCTGAACATACCAGATGAACTGCGACCTCTGCCGTTGCATAACAACAACATAGAATTCGAATCCTTTTATTGTTGTTGAGCTACATCAGACAATCTCTATCCAAAATAGAATAATAATCTTTGTCGTTGGAAAAACAGAAGTGAATTTATATCAGATCTCATCATCCATCCATTAAGGTCTTGCCTAATAATTTTTATATTAAAATATTCTTTTATATTATTTTTTATGTTACTTTTCTTATTTTCTTTACTTAATATTATGATCAATTAAAATCTAACTAAACATATCAGATCAGATTGTACAGCTCGCCAGTTGTTGCCTAGGTCTTTAAAAACGGGATACAGATCCCCTCTTGTTAGGATCCCAACAAGACGGTCATGTTGGTATCGTGATCGTCCGTTTGATGGCTTTGGCACGCGTGCCAAGTGGCAATACATTTTTTATTTTTTTATTTTAAATTTTTTTCTATTTATCTTTTTCTTATATTTAATCTGAACCGTCTATTTTTAAAATAGATGGTTAAGATTCAATATCACCACCCCAAACAGTAGGGGATATCTATCCTTGAAAAAGATTGATTACATTGACATCCCGGATTACAAAACAATATTGGGGCCTACACCTGTAACGAGGAAACGTGTCAAACTAGTTCGGCAGACGATTGGTAATTGCAACGAACATGTACACCCAAACCCACTTGTTTTTTTTTTTTTTTTTTGTCAAAGCACCCACACCCACTTGTTAACAAGTACTAAGTAGAGACTAGTGTGACATCCTTCTGCATACTTGATTTTACCATTTTACCCCATATCAACAGGGCACAAACCCCAACCCAATTATTTACCTTTTTTACAACATTTTCATATAATCCATTACTTTATATACCCCTCATAGCTTATCGCCATTTTTAATTATCTTTCAATTGAAATTTAGACTTCTGGAGCCCACTAAATTAATAAGAATCTCATAGCATGTAATCATTTAAATCTTTATCTTATTTTCAAATAAAATATTCGATAAACTACGGTTTGACTCCATGTAGTTGAAGGTAGTTTTCATTTTAGATCATTTACTTTAAAAATTAGTAGAGTAGATTATATAATTACTTTTTACATTCACGTTAGACCTTCTGTAATATCTCCGCTTAAGAATATTAACGGTCTGTCACAGTCTGCTGATGTGGTATTACATGACAAGTTATTTAATGTCACGTCATCTTTTTATTCACTCGACAGCCACGTGAGAGGAATTATCCAAAATACCTTTAATTCACCCCGCGCGATTAGGGTTATTCTTCTTCCCCAATTTACTTCCTTTCCTCCTTCTTCGAGATTAGAGTTCTCTATGGCAAACCAGAGCCTACGCTACTCTACAGGCATGGAAATCTACCATTAACGATGACCCATTAGAAATTTTAAGCTTCGAGAAAATTAATCAAAGTAGTACAAATAATGGACAAAAGAAGCATGTGTACAACCTATATTATTCATAGAAAAAAATAGAGAGGGGGAAAAAAATAGAAAAACAGCTTCCTCCTGTCAGTTTATTACATAAAGAATATTCTCCGTTGAAGCTCTTCTTGTTGTTGCTTCTCCATCCCAAGTGTTGCTAATCAATGGATATAGTTCTCTTGGCCATTTTTTCCATAATATTGAAATTAACCGAAATGCAAAAAGGTAAATCACAAGTAGATGCATCTTCTCCAAATTAAAAAAAACCGGTGATGATGCATATGTTGGAATATGTACACAAAGTAGTGTGTAATGACTATTTATTTATATTTAGTTTTTTCTCGGACATTTGTATTACTGAATTTTTTATGAATAAATTGAAAGTTTTATTTTAAATTAAAGCGTGTTTATAAATTACTCAAGTCTTGGAACTATTGTCAACGAACGAAGAGTGAAGACAGAAACATCCCAAGATGAACTCTCCTGAAAAAGTTCAGAATGATATTCGCAGTCTTACGGTTGATTATGCAATCGAATTCGATTACGACTTTAGGTTGAACTGTTGAATGTCAGTCTTGGGGCATAAGACTGAAGGCTCAAACGGTTAACCTAGACATGTTATCAACATGTTAAATAGACTGGTAAAAAATTAGTTTAGAGCTCAAAACCGTTTACCTAGCTCTACATCTAATTGTTATATTTTAAGAGTATTTTCGTAATTATTTTAATCTTGAGGTGAATACGCAATTTGACTTGGTTAGTTGTAATTTTTGATATGTCAAATGAGTGAGTTCGAATTAGCGGGTAATATCTCGACTATTGAGATTGTAATTTAATTAAGTATGAGTCACATGATTCACAGATATGAAAATTCATGATTGAATTGCAAAAGTAACAATATCACATTATACTTTATTGATGAGTGTGTGAATAAATTAACTTGTCCAAGTATTCGATAAAATGAGTCATTGAATAAGACTTGTGAATTGTACAAGACAATTCACTATAATGTTTTTCTTATTCACAGTCGATAAAGGAGTTAAGGAAATAATAACATGATAGGTAAAATGGTATTTTGCATTCCACTCTTATTATTGATATTTACAATGAGTATTATGTAAAATATTATGTGGACTATAAGAATAAATAGAGTTTATTTACACAAACATAAAATGTAACGCGCATGAATCGAGAGTTGATTCGGTATCGAACCTATAGTGGAGTCGTACAATGTCATGATTAAATAAGTCAGGAATTTATGGAGATAAATTCACTGGGTATTTGAATCCTAAGCTTTGTTCATGTGAATTCATTCAGTCTCAAAAATAACTCAGAGAACAAGAATACAAAAACGAACTAAGTTGGACCAAAATGTGTTTTGGTGCCAAAGCATGCTTCCTACACCTATATGTGATAGGTGATGTCACTTAAGTTAGTTAAGTGTAATTGTTGTATTGAATTAATTATTTATTATTAGATAATTAATTAAATAAAATTAATTAATTAATTAATTGATAATGATAAATTATATTTATCAATTGAATTGATGAATTTCGATACAATTAAAACTCTAGGATATCATATAATTTTCGAAAATTAAGAGAATTTTTGGAAATTTTATAATATATGGGTATATTTATAAATATAAAAAATTACCCATTGATGAATATTTAATATTAATTTGATTGCAAAAGAGATAATGAGGATAAGATACAGTTATTATTAACACACAAAATGAAAAGAAAAAAGATTTTCTCCTCTCACTATTATTGCCGCTGAAATTAATCTCAAGAAGGGAGATTTAATTTTTCTTCTTCAATCGTTTTGAGAGCCCACACTCAAATCCCTACGTAAAATTCTTTTTATGAAATTAGCGGGTGGTTGTTGGTGGACTAATTCACAAATCGTTCGTGGAAGATCAAGTTCATAATTTTGGTCTTAACGCTCGAGTGAGTTCTACCAGTTCAGAAATTCTCTGATACAGAGTAAAGGTAAAAAATCATTTTTCTTTAATCTATTCAATTTAATATCGTATATGCATGATCAAACTAAAATTGATTTTAAATTATTTAATATGATTAAATATGTTAAATCGATTTTTTTTATTTCATCCATGAACCGTTCGTGGTTCAAATATAATTTTCTTTAATTTTTCAAACTAATCGTTCCTAGCAGCATCATACTCAAAAAGTAAAAAAAAAAATGCTCATCTAGATTTTGGGAAATTATAACACAAAGGAAAAAAAAATTGTATTTTCATAGTTTTCATCTGAATCACCCACTCCTTGGGTCAATCTCCTCCACTAACATGAAACCCTCAAAGCAAAAGCTAGAGGGAAAACTCAATGGATCTGATATGAGGCTTTTCGAAATCTTTAAATCTATGATGTCGTTGTTCTGTATTTTTTGCATAAGAGAGAGGGGGAATTCATATAAGAGAGAGCGGGAAGAAGGAAAAAGACAGAGATTTTCGTCACGGACTAGTGAGAAGCTCGCCCATGGCTGCAACAATAGCCTTCGCGAAGAGGGGGACGAACGAAGAAGAAGGGGAAAATAGGGGGTAATTGGTGACACGGCTACTAGAGTGCAAAAAAACAAGTGATGTCGCATTAAATAATTTGTCATGTATTGCCACGTAGGACAATCGTGACAGACCGTTAATATTTTTAAGTGAAATTACTACGAAAAGTCTAACGTGAATGCAAATGTAACTGTATGGTCTACTCTATCAATTTTAAAGTAGAGTGTCTAGAATAAAAACTATCCTGAAACGTAGGGGAAAAATTGTAATTACCCTAAATATTTCACTTATAACATGAACGATAGAATGAAATTAAGTTTTTAAAAGTTTACAAAATACACACGTGTCGTTAAATTATATGAAATGATTAACTGGTGTGTCATTTATTAATAGATATTTTATCAATCACTAAAATAATTTGTCAAATTAATCTTACTGCCAATTTTATACAAAAATGATGATATTTAATACCTGATAACATACCGTATTGCATATTTAGTTCGTTAAGTCCTCATTTACGTCTCAAATAATATTATTTTTCTTAATATTCTACGTACGTTGTAGATTATAGTACTTGATTGAAAAAGAAAACTTCCATATCATTCATAATTTTTTATCAGTGTATGATAAAATGGGTGATTTATTTATTGAGTAATTCTACAACGGTTAAATAATTAACTAAATTTTAAATAATTAGATAATGTGTCAATCGATTCATACAGTTATTTTATCAAATTATTTAATGAATAATAAAACATTACTTCAAATTTAATTTCTTAATTTATTATCACATCACTTAATTATTTAAAACTTAATTATTTATTTATTTATTTTAAAATTATTCTTATTTTTTATTTTTTTATTAAATAACTCACGAATGACATATCTCTTTAGTAGTTAGTTCATCACATCCACTCGATGTCTTTGGCTAGCCATGAGATTCGGACACGTTCCGATCATGAAGTTAACTTGTAACCGTCAGAGATAACCTCCTTCAATTAGAGGGATAGAGTAGTAATTTGGGTACCACAAAACTGCTATATAATGGAAAGGCCAAGCAGGGAACCAAGAACAGAGAGTTGAGCAATTTGCTGCTAATTCAATCTCCGATAGCTTCAACTTCATCAGAGCGCCTTTCTTTTTCGCGGAGGCGAAGAGGGCCTTTTAGGGAATGCAGAGAGATGAGAGGAGCTTCGTTAGTGCGGCCTGAGGTTGGTGGTCCAGCCAAGAACTGTATCGGCGGCAGAAATTGCCACCGTAAACACGTCGAAGACGGGTGATCCATTTCCCCCTAATAATCTTCTTCCTTTATGTTTCTCTCTCTAATCCCTTATTCTTCCCCCTCTAGCTCCTCTGTAAATACCAATTTCTAGTTTTAGGTTTTTAGTGCTAGAAAATAATACAGATGGCTGACAAAGGAAGCGATGGCGGGCACCCCAGCGTGCTCCACGGCAAGTATGAGCTGGGTCGTCTTCTCGGCCATGGCACTTTCGCTAAGGTATACCATGCACGGCACTTGCAGACAGGGAAAAGCGTGGCCATGAAGGTGGTCGGCAAAGAGAAGGTTATAAAAGTCGGCATGATGGAGCAAATCAAGAGAGAAATCTCTGTTATGAATATGGTGAAGCACCCGAATATTGTCCAGCTTCACGAGGTTTTGGCGAGCAAATCGAAGATCTATTTCGCTATGGAGCTAGTCCGAGGCGGTGAGCTATTCAATAAGGTTGCCAGAGGTCGGTTGAGAGAAGACGTGGCCAGAGTTTATTTCCAACAGCTGATTTCGGCCATCGACTTCTGTCATAGCCGTGGCGTTTACCACCGTGACCTGAAGCCGGAGAATCTCCTCCTCGACGAGGACGGCAATCTTAAGGTCACTGATTTTGGCCTGAGTGCGTTCGCCGAGCATTTGAAGCAAGACGGGTTGCTGCATACGACATGTGGCACGCCGGCGTACGTTGCGCCTGAGGTGATCGGGAAAAAAGGCTACGACGGAGCCAAAGCCGACCTCTGGTCATGTGGAGTCATCCTCTATGTTCTTCTTGCAGGATTTCTCCCATTCCAGGATGATAATCTAGTGGCCATGTACAAGAAGATTTACAGGGGAGATTTCAAATGCCCTCCATGGTTTTCATCTGAAGCTCGCAGACTAATCTCCAAGCTCCTCGACCCGAATCCGAACACCCGATTAACAATTTCAAAAATCATGGATTCGTCGTGGTTCAAGAAATCGGTTCCTAAATCTGTGAGAACGAAGGAGGAGCAAGAATTCGAGGCCAATTGCAAGAAATTGAAGCAACCCGAAACCCTTAATGCGTTCCACATCATTTCTTTATCGGAGGGGTTCGATTTGTCGCCGTTGTTCGAGGAGAAGAAGAGGGAGGAGAAAGAGGAGCTGAGATTCGCGACGACGCGGCCGGCGAGCAGCGTGATTTCGAAGCTTGAAGAGGTGGCGCACGCGGTGAAGTTCAACGTCCACAAGAGCGAGTCCAGGGTGAGATTACAGGGCCAAGAGACAGGAAGAAAAGGGAAGCTGGCTATAGCCGCAGACATCTTTGCCGTGACGCCGTCGTTCCTAGTGGTAGAGGTGAAGAAGGACCATGGTGATACCTTGGAGTACAACCAATTCTGCAGCAAAGAGCTCCGTCCTGCCCTCAAAGACATTGTTTGGACAACAGAAAATGCTACACCTGCTTGAACCAAAAGGATTAAAGACTTGAAGTGATGGGTTTTGCAAGAAATCAAGTGCTTTTTTTTAATTATTGTTATGGTAATTGTTTGTTGTTAATTGTTCAGATTAGAATGGGAAACTGAAGGAGATGAGACAAGATGATTGATTATGTGTCTTTTGTTCTCAATTGTTATGTGTTTTCACTTATTATGGGTCCTGGTTTTGGTGTTGTAGCCAAAGGACCATGTGATTGTTTGTGTTGGTCTATGTTGAATTGTGCAAAGTTGTTTTATCATTTGTTTTTCATGTGGGGTTTCTTGTTTTTTATTAGCTCTCTAGTTTCCTTAATTTTGTAATTTAACAATTACCTTAATTTTGTAATTAAGAATTAATAATGAGTTGGGATTATGTCGTTGGTAAACCATAAGCAACTTCTTCTATTCTAGTTGCTCTACGCATTATCCTATATTTAATTTTTGTAGAAATTTAGAGGGTAAATATGATTGTTGATGTGAATGTTAAAAATTCATGATTTTGTCGTGTTTTGAATGTCGTCTGATAAATATAAGAGAAAAATAAACGTGAAGATATTGGCTTGACACAAGTGTGGTGCCTAACTTAATATACTCCGACGTTCAAGTCAGTGAAGTGAAAAAATGAAAAAAAGTAGAGAATTCTGAATGTCTTGAATGACATACCTCTTTGAGAATTTGTTTGACTTTATATAGATAACTCAGTTTTTATGTCTGAATACGAAAAGTCGTTTTATTAATTACAGAAAATGTAATCTTTCATTAAATGTGGAATATGAAAAATCATCAGTTTCATTTCTAATGAAGGCTTCATATCTCCTCCTTATATTTGTGATTTATTTTTGTCTTGAGACACTATCGTGTGTCATTCGATATTTATTATTTCTTAGTCATATTAACTAAGCCTGAGTTCGTGATTTGGCCTTTATCGATTCGGTCTTATTCCTCCTTGTATGAGATTCGTCGGAATGTAAGACTCAGCCATATTTCGGTTCGGCGAGATACGGCCGAAATGTGAAGTTCGGCCAAAATATGAACTTCAGCCAAAATATGTGGTTCGGTCATATTTTGATTTTATGTCCTTTTGAACTTGTAATAAATTATTTGGGCACCGTAGAAGATCTTTATGTAGGAATTGGATCGAGTGAGCCTTTATTCCAAAAATCCATAATATAATTATTGAACTCCCTACAGTTGATACCTCACTTGACTCCAATTTTGCGGTAGATGCAGACCTTAATATTTTGAAACGGATCCTTCATTTTGGGGATACAACATGAAGTGATATAATCGTGGTCGTTTGGTATCACAATATGAGTATGAGAAAATCAATATGTCTTGAAAGATGATATTAAATTATTTGGTAACTTAAGTTTGTAATAGTAGTTTGTAGCCAAGGTAATAAATTTGTTAATATATTTCCATATTATTCTTGGACTTGAAAGAAAAATATGTTTCAGATGCCCTCAAATAATTATAAGTTTATATTTCAAGTTGTTTAATTTTTGAACCAAACAGTGTAATCGATATTTTTCGTGTAATTTACCAAGTCCACACCTATATCATATTCATGCTGGTCTGTTCGTTTGTAATTAAATGAATTCCTTAGAATATCATTTATTTGAGTGACTCGTTACTCATTATTTAGTTTAAACATTGTAGTATCTCAATACGGTATATTATATTATTTATTTCTTGACAAGAAGCTTTATATTTTATTTAGAAAATTAACTTTTTAATTTTGAAATTTTGAAGGAGCATTTGTATCGGGTTCATTTTCTGAAAAAGCTGTGAGGGATGCTTAGGTAAAGGCCATAGAATTGTAATGAATTTCATATGGCTTTTCTCTCCTCACTTATTGTCCTTCACATTGGCATTGCATACCAACCATCCATTCTTTAACGTTATTCTGTCTCTATCAAACATCCTTCTACAGCAAATTTGAGATACACTGATCTCTTCTTCTCATTTCTTCTTCTTTTGTTTCCCTTCCTTTGCCCTTATCACATGCAACTATTATAGTAAAGTCTTCGATTATCCAGTACTCCTCGAATACTGAGTAATTACGTTCGTTTTCACATGTATGACTTTTATCATGTATGTGAATTAACTGCTAAATTATTACTTAATTTCAAAAGTGTTAAGACAATTTTAATTATTTGTTTTAATTCCTAATCTCTATTCACATTTTTTTAATGACCCCAGTTCCTAAGTTTGAGTCAATCCCTAAATACTAAAAGAAGAAAGTAAACCTAAATAATTATTTTAACATATATGAATATACCAAAGACATATATTCAACCCTAGTGCATAGATGAATTGAATATGGGATTTTTAAAATAAATTCACCTGTTTATATCCATTATGAAAATCTATAATTTCAATTAATTACCGATCAAAACCGATATAAACAATTCAAAGATAATAATGACATTTTCATGTTAAAATACCTAAAAATTTGCATAAGTCCAAATTTTCACTTACCTTTGGTCATCACCAAGCAAACATAACATGTGACCTAAAATAATTAATTATATAGAGATCATCATCTCATTGCGACCTTTTAGGGTAGGAAGGGTTAACCTTTTCATGCAACTCTACATATTCTGAGATGGCTTTTTGATATTTTTTCCTATGTCAGCACTAAATAATACTAACCTTTTTTATCTCGTATATATGAGTATTCGGATTAATTTACACGCACGTTAATTAATCTGATTAGACTCTACACATCGTATTTTCATAAATTTTTCTTACACGAATTAGAATAAATCATTGGTATAACTTAAGAGGATACAAACTATTACGGAAAATGAAATAAACCTCTAAATTCAAGACTTTCATCTGCACTAGCTCGTTAAATTGTCATATACCACTACTTGTCATTCGTCTTTCATCCTTTTGGTTGGAAATTATTATGGAATCTCCCTGACATTCATCTTCAATTATTGAATCTTAATTTAATATTTGTACCTTTGGCAATAATGGCTAATTTGCATAATGCATGTACTATGCAGGCCTCCTTTGAAGAAATGTCACACTCACCAACCTCTCTGTCTCTCTTTCAAGAAATGTTTAATTAACATTTTTTTGATAAATGAGCATAAAACACATAGGACTTAGCTTGAAAAATTAAGAGAAAGATCATGCAAGAATTTGAAATTAGGATCTTTGGCACTGTTACCATATTTTGTAGTAGGACTAGTCTTAAAATATGTGTTGCATGTAAAAAATAAATAATTAAAATTTATTTAAAATAAAATTTTAAAAGGTGAAAATGTCGAGTGTTTGTAGAATTTATAAAAATATTTTATTTTTATAGATATATAAAGATTAAATTATATTTTAACTAATAGTTTTTTTACATTTTGTTGGCTTTTATTTCATACATATTAAGGGACTTATCTTAATAAAATTAAATTATACAATGGATTATACTTTAAAGAAATAAGCAATACAGTATAACAAATGATGATAAAAATATAAATAAGAACAAAAAGTATATAAATTGTTACTAAATAATTATTCAATGCATAAGTAATCTATAAGATTTAGTTACTATGTACATAAAAGATAATTTACAAGTTACGAAAAAAAATAATGTAGACAAATTTAAAAGTTAAAAATTTCATTTATTTAATTTAATTTAAAAAATTTCATTTATGTAATTTAATTTGTTAATATTCATGAAGGATAATTAAGAAATTATATGAAATAGTGAGAAGTCCAAAAATGTTTTACCATTTAGCTTCATTTATATATATGATTTATATATACAATAAATGTTGAATTATATTGAACTCGAACTGTTTAAATTATTTTCTCTCTCATTACTTAGATCCTAATTTTTTGTCATTATCATTAAAGTAATCATTATACTAATGAAATTGTCTTATGTTTTGGATTCCAATTGAAGAAAGAATTCCATATGACAAAAACAAAATAATTTAAGAAAATAATTGTGTTTATATGTACAGTCCAAAGGATCCTGAGTTAAATGATGAGAAAATACTAATAAATCTCAAGGATGTCTACCAAATTACGATTAATTAGTGAAAATCTTTGGACTAAACATTATTTGTCAACAACTTCATCCGTATAATGATTACTCTAATAATACACGAACAGTAATGCTATAAGCTCCGACAAATATTAATCGTACATTTTAAGTTAAAGAGAAGTTCTTAGTTAAAATTAAATAAGCAATAATACTAGGAAAAGCTTCTCTAACTACAATATAAAAAAGAGAAGAAAAATGGCTAATAGTACTTCAAACAATGATTAATGTTTTATTTTCTCACTAAACTAAGATTTAATCAAGCAAATAGTACTAGCAAAAGCTTCTCAAGTAACCATGTATGTTGCGTTTAAGGAGGTCATGTGAATTTCCACATATGTTATTTAATATGATTAATATATAAACAACTGAAAATTTCTATACAGTAACATACTGAGAAGAGTAAAATGAGAGGAAAAAAAATTGATCTTCTAATCAATTCTCTATTTTTCTCTATGGTATGAAACACGCACTTCACACGGCACCATAAATTGTTTAGATTAGTTTTATTAAGAGAGATAATTAAGTACAAAACAAACTTTATAATTAAGCAAAAAAAATTATTATTAAGTTTGATGGGTTGCTCTTGGTTGATGGCTAAGAAACCATGTTCAAATAATAAGGATTTAAATACAATATTTATGTTCATTTGTACACAATCTGAGACAAACTGTCTTGTTAATTACTTTCGTTTATAATATATTTCAAAAGAATGTTTTGTTTTCTTATGATCAATTATACATGGTTTTAAATTAATCAAGATAAGCTCATTTTATTTTTATTTTTTAATCCAAATTCTTTCACATATATTTTAAGAAAAATGAACCAAGTTAAACAAGTTACGCTAATTACAAGTGAAATGATGAAATTATTTTGAATGATCAAATCCAAAATTCATAAATGGGTTAAGACTAACATTAAAATTAGTTTAAAAAAACATTAAAATTGTGATATAATATACAGAACGTAAGCAAAACGTAATACGATCATATTTTCTGACGAGATAAATTAACACACATAATTAATAATTAAAGAACAGGAGGCTAAAACATAGAAACATCTCTTGACATTCCTAATTAATTCTTGCTAATTTAAGTCATGCATTATGAGTTATGAAAGCTTCCTGTTACATATATCCAGTAATTTCATAATTATGTAGAAATTAAGCATATTATTGTCATTAGAGAAAACTTAATAGTTCTATGTATATCCTTCTACAGATGGTTAGATTCTTCAAAAGCTCAAAATTTCCAGCTAAGATCTATGCCTCAAGTGAAAATTCTAAGGCATGCTCAGTTGATCACTTCCTGAACCAAATCAAAGCGAAAAAAAAAAAAAAGATGTGTTAAAAGCGAAAAATATTCCCGGGTTTAGACTATCCGTACCCGATCCCGGTTTCAGACTATCCGTACCCCGAAAAGTCTGAAACCTCTCTCTTTAGTCTCATGCGTTAACTCACCGTCGTCTCTCTCGGCCACGGGCACGGCCAAATCATCATCATCTTCCTCTTTATTTTCATCATGATCATCGTTTTGACCTAATTCAAACCTCGGGTATAGACGCACCCCGGCAGTTTGGTTTGCATCCTCAGCCGTCTGCACACCGTTTCGACTCTTACTAATGTCTATCATGCAGAACGTCCGATCGTGATTGCCTCTTCCGCCGTGCTCGCATAAGTAGAAAGTAATAGTGTCATTAGCCTCCAATTGTTTTTCCTTAACAAATCTATTCCAACCTCTTGTGAACACAAAACTCTGGCTGCTTTTCCAATAACAATAGCGGAATTTCCATTGCCTCATCATCCGGTCACAAAAAACGAGCTGCATATCATCGACCGAACCAACCTCACCCTCCGTTTCTTCTTCTTCAGTGTTTTCAGATATACGCGGAAAATAATTGATGGCGTGTTTCTTAGGAACAACTAGTCTGTTTAGCTTACCGACATCACTCGGAGTCAGCTCCTTTTGGAAAAGTTGCTTGCAAGACACCCAGCCTTTGTTGTTGATATTGGCAGAGTTAAAACCATTCTCCGTTTCTGCAGTGTGGGACCGAGCCGTTAGATACTCGAAGAATTTGAATTGATAGGAACCGTCTTTGATCATATCGAGCACGGCCTCAGTGGTGTAGTGATTTTGGAAGTGAGGCTCTTCGACTGTGATTTTCGTCCATGGAAAGTTTCGGTAGCAATCTCCACTTCTAAGCTTGATGGCTGCACTATCATAAGCCATAGCCGCATCCTTTTCGGATTTAAAGGTACCGAGCCAAATCCGTTGGTGGTTTGCGTAGATTTGGGCTCCCCAGTTCCCGTTTTGTTGAGGTACAACGCCTTTGAATTTCGTGGAGGTGAGACTACTACCTTGTCGAGCACGTTTTTTCAGAGGAATCGGGCCAGTGATGCTGCTTGAATCTGAAGTTTCTGTATTCGCGTTCACACTGCCCTTCCATATCATACTTTCTAATTTGTCCTGTTCCATTGCCATTCTGCAGAAAAATCAAAATTATACTAAAAAATTTTTTAAGACGAACAAGTTTTGTGAATAACCCAAAAACTTCTGAAACACTGCATTAGTTTAAACGCGATTTCCTATGAAGTAAACATATCATCAATAAAGAACTCAACATAGAGAGATTGAAAGAACTAAAATAAGATTGAGGTGATCATTTATCTAGACATAAACAAAGACCAAAAGTATATCTTCAGACTCTTTGCAACACAAAACCAATATGTTACTCAGACAGTTGAATTTAATCAGTTCGATTCTCTTTAACTAAACAAGCTTGAAAAAAAAAAACTTGCATAGAAAACAGTGTATCCCCCCCCCCCCCC